>CM069857.1:191889036-192489036 GCA_036172795.1 Pelodytes ibericus | reverse complement strand
TAGATGTATTTATTTTCCACACTATACATTATACTTTTATATATATAATATATATAAAAGTATGGAGGGTTGGTGGTGTGGGAGGCGTGGCGGGTCAGAGGAGGGGAGCACCAAAATGCACCTTCGCCTGCGTAGACAAAAATCCTTGCTCCGGCCCTGCCTGGAGTGCAGGGGTAAGTCCTGGAAGTGCAATGTGGGTCATGTTCTTGGGTACAGGGTTAAGTCCTGGTTGTGTAATGTGGGTGATGAGGCATCCCCTGGGCAGTGTGGTATTTACCGCGAGGCATTCAGATGGATGCCTAGGGCGGCCAATTTTGGGGGGCGCTCCAGCACTGAAAAAAAAAGCCTAAGAAAAAAACGAACGGGCAGGCGGATCGCCACGATCAGGCTGCCCAAGCGATTTTTTCTTGGGGGGGGGGGGGGCAGAGTGATGACGGGTCACGTGAACCGGTGCTCTGATGTCAGACGCGCACTGGGTCACGTGACCTATCCACACTCACCGCGGGAGCTGAACAGGCAGCATGGTAAGACGCCATGCTGCCTGCCACTAGCCACCACGGATCAGATCAGGGTAAGTCCTGGGGTGAGGGGGCATATAATGAGGTTTATGGAGGCATATAATGGGGGTGATAGGACATGTAATGGAGGTTATGCAGGCATGTAATGGGGGTGATGGGGTTAATGGAGACATATAATGGGGGTGATGGGGGCATGTAATGAGGGTGATGCAGGCATGTAATGGGGTGATGCAGGCATGTAATGGGGTTATGCAGGCATCTGATGGGGCAAATAGTGGCATATAATGGGGTGATGGGGTTAATGGAGGTATATAATGGGGGTGATGGGGTTAATGGAGGCATGTAATGGGGGTGATGGGGGAATGTAATGGGGGTGATGTGGGTTATGGGGCATGTCATGCGTGTGCAGCGTGGGTAGGGGGGTGCCCGAATTTTGTCTGCCTAGGGCAGCACAAAACCAAGATACTGCCACTGGGGTATAGGGGTAAATTCTGAAAGTGCAATATGAGTGAAACATGTCCAGGGTAAGTCCTGAATTAGCATGTGGGTGATGGGGTAGGTCATTGGGTGCAGCGGTAATTCCTGGGTGTGCAATGTGGTAATGGGGCATGTCCTGGGAGTACAATATAGGTGATGGGGCATGTCCTGTGTATTTAAACCTCACAATGATATCCAATTTTCAAGGGGCTGGAGGGCCCAGAAAATGTGTTCTTTAGGGGCCCCGAAATTTGTGATGGCATGGCAGCCGTGCTCCCCATATTGTAGCTTGTACTGCTACTCTTTAATTTCAGGCTTGCCTTAAGCACACTTTTCTTATTTTATATTGGAGAGGTTGTACTTTTGTGTGTAATAGAGGAATCGCAAGATCTCGGATACCATTTTCAAAAATTCAAGAGCAGTTATTAAAATCCTGTAATGATTACATTTAAAAAAGAAACTACAAAATGCAATTATTGGCAAAAAAATTCAAGAATAATTATTTTCATTTAAAATACTGTAACTTTTGTCATTTTTAAAAAAGTAACTACAAGATGGAATTATTACCCAATCTTTTGATTAACTGTGCTATACATATTGTGTACAAATCTGGTGTAATGATTAATGTTTCTAAAATCTCTCCTAGACACAAGTGCACAACCGTTATGATGTAATAGAAACATAGAAACATAGAAACATAGAATGTGTCGGCAGATAAGAACCATTCGGTCCATCTAGTCTGCCCAATTTTTTTTTTTTTTTGAGTACTTTTATTAGTCCCCCTTTCCCGGTCTTATAGCTAGGATAGCCTTGTGTCTATCCCACGCATGCTTAAAATCCTTGACTGTGTTTACCTCTACCACTTCTGCTGGCAGGCTATTCCATACATCCACTACCCTCTCAGTAAAGTAATACTTCCTGATATTACTTTTAAATCGTTGCCCCTCTAATTTAAGACTATGTCCTCTAGTTGTGGTAGTTTTTCTTCTTTTTAATATACTCTCTTCCTTTACTGTGTTGATTCCCTTTATGTATTTAAATGTTTCTATCATATCCCCCCTGTTACGTCTTTCCTCCAAGCTATACATGTTAAGATGCTTTAACCTTTCCTGGTAAGTTTTATCCTTCAACCCATGAACCAGTTTAGTAGCCCTTCTCTGAACTCTCTCCAAAGTATCAATATCCTTCTGGAGATACGGTCTCCAGTACTGCGTACAATACTCCAAGTGAGGTCTCACCAGTGCTCTGTACAATGGCATGAGCACTTCCCTCTTCCTACTGCTAATACCTCTCCCTATGCAACCAAGCATTCTGCTAGCATTTCCTGCTGCTCTATTGCATTGCCTACCTACCTTCAAGTCCTCTGAAATTATTACTCCTAAATCCCTTTCCTCAGATGTTGAGGTTAGGACTGTACCAAATAGTCTATATTCTGCTTTTGGGTTTTTACGCCCAAGGTGCATAATCTTGCACTTGTCCACATTAAATGCCAGTTGCCACTGCTCTGACCATTTTTCTAGTTTAGCTAAATCATTTGCCATTTGGCTTATCCCTCCATGAATATCAACCCTGCTGCAAATCTTTGTATCATCGGCAAAAAGACATACTTTGCCAACAAGACCTTCTGCAATATCGCTAATAAAAATATTAAAGAGAATGGGTCCAAGAACAGATCCCTGAGGTACCCCACTAGTAACAAGACCTTGCATCGAATATACCCCATTGACTACAACCCTCTGTTGCCTGTCACTCAGCCATTGTCTAATCCATTCAACAATATTGAAATCCAAACTCAAAGATTTCAGTTTATTGATAAGCCTTCTATGTGCGACAGTGTCAAAAGCCTTACTGAAATCTAGGTAAGCAATGTCTACTGCACCACCCTGATCTATTATTTTAGTTACCCAATCAAAAAAATCAATAAGATTAGTTTGGCATGATCTCCCTGAAGTAAACCCATGCTGTCTCTGATCTTGAAATCCAAGCGACTTTAGATGTTCAACAATCCTATTCTTTAACAAGGTTTCCATTATTTTACCCACTACTGAAGTAAGACTTACTGGTCTATAGTTGCTCGCCTCCTCCTTACTACCTTTCTTGTGAATGGGCACAACATTAGCTAATTTCCAATCTTCTGGAACTACTCCCGTTAACAATGATTGGTTAAATAAATCTGTTAACGGTTTTGCTAGTACACCACTAAGTTCTTTTAATAACTTTGGATGTATCCCATCAGGTCCTATCGACTTATTTGTCTTTACTTTAGACAGCTGAAGTAAAACCTCTTCCTCTGTAAACTTACATGCATCAAAAGACTAATTAGTCTTTTTCCCTAAATGAGGTCCCTTACCCTCATTTTCATTTGTAAAAACTGAACAAAAATATTCATTAAGGCAGTCTGCTAAGCCTTTATCCTCTTCTACATAGCATCCTTCTTTTGTTTTTAATCTAACTAATCCTTGTTTTACTTTCCTTTTCTCATTTATGTATCTAAAAAATGTTTTATCCCCCTTTTTCACTGACTGGGCTATAGTCTCTTCTGTGTGTGCTTTGGAAGCTCTTATAGCTTGCTTTGCCTCTTTCTGCCTACTCTTATAGATCTTTCTATCTTCCTCACTCTGAGTATTTTTATAATTACTAAATGCTAGCTTTTTATTTTTTACTATTTTAGCCACCTCTGCAGAGTACCACAGTGGTTTCTTCAATTTTTTGCTCTTACTGACAAGCCTTATGCAATTTTCTGTTGCCTTCAGTAGTGCAACTTTTAGATAATCCCATTTCTCCTGGACTCCATTTAAATTGCTCCAGTCTGATAATGACTCCTTCACACCTAATCTAATTATAGAAAAGTCTGTTTTTCTAAAATCTAAAACTTTTGTTTTTGTGTGGTGTGACTGCGTCACTGTTCTTATATTAAACCACACTGTCTGGTGATCACTAGATCCTAAACTTTCACCTACAGTAATATCTGATAACAAATCTCCATTTGTGAACACTAAGTCTAGTATGGCCTGCTTTCGAGTTGGCTCCTCCACTACTTGTTTTAGAGATAATCCCAGTAGGGAGTTTAGGATATGCGTACTCCTGGCGCAAGTAGCTGTTTTGTATTTCCAGTTCACATCAGGAAGATTAAAGTCACCCATGATGATCACTTCTCCCTTCATTGTCATTTTAGCTATTTCCTCAACTAGTAGATTATCTAACTCCTCTATTTGTCCAGGGGGCCTATAAATCACACCTACCCGAGTTACCATATGATTACCAAATTCTAATGTAACCCAAACTGACTCTATGTTCGCCTCACTAACTTGTATTACGTTACATTTTAAGCTATTCCTCACATACAGGGCCACCCCTCCCCCTTTTTTACCTTCTCTGTCTTTTCTATATAAAGAGTACCCTGGTATTGAAATGTCCCAGTCATGTTTTTCATTATACCATGTCTCAGTAACAGCCACTAAATCTACATTCTTAGTTGCCAATATTGTCACAAGTTCATGGATCTTATTCCCTAAACTGCGAGCATTTGTAGACATGACCCTAAGCTTATCATTTTTCAGCACACTGACTACAGGTAACTTATGTACCTTTTTTGGGGGGCAATAGGATTGATGTTTTATCGCCATTTTGCCCCCCTCTTTTAGTTTAAAAACCTCCTAGCAAAACCTCTGAACTGCTCACTGAGAACATTCGTTCCCTTTTGAGAAAGATGCAAACCATCTTTTTTGTACAGTTCCTTTCTATCCCATAGTGAACTTCCATGAGAAACAAAGCCAAATCCTTGCTCCCGACACCATTCTCCAAGCCACAAGTTGAAGTCCCTAATACGCATCCGTCTATCATTCTGAATGTTATGCACAGGCATAACTTCAGAAAAGGACAGTGTGGACACAACCTGCCGTATATCATTGGCAAGAACACGAAAAGCTTCCTTCACCTCTGAAACCTCATTGCAAGCCAAATCATTTGTCCCTAGATGAACCAGTACATCCAATTCTCCTTCCTGATTTGCTTGCTTAACAATATTAGAAATACGCCTCCTGTCTCTGCGAGCAGTAGCTCCAGGAAGACATCTCACTAAGCCAATACTGTCCAACTCCGCACATCTTATGATAGAATCGCCCAACAACAACTGCTTTCTATCAGGGCTCACCTTCTCCTTGCACACCTTAGCCACATAGGAGAGTGGTTCCTCAAACTCTGCGTCTGAGCTTGCCTCCACAACACCACTGCACTCTGCAAGTGCTGAAAATGAATTCTGGACAGCCACAGACTGCGGGACATGCCTTTTATCCACAACTCTAAGCCTACCAGATCCAACAGTAATCCACCTGCCATTCCTAGGAAGCCTCTGCGGCAATGGCCTCTGTGGCAGTGACTTCGCAACAGTCTCAGCCCGAGTTTGTTTTACAGATAAATTACAAATCTCGGACTTTAAAAATGCAATCTCCTGCTGCAATCTTGAGAACTGTCTACAGATTAGACAGCCTCCAAACCTCCAAAGAATGGAATGTGAAACAAATGCAGAACAATTATCACAGTAAACCAAATCTGCCATTTTAAGAATTCAAAATCAGAAAGATCTTTTAGTTTTTCTCACCTCTTGTATACCTCAGACTACCTCCAGAGTATCTCCAGAATATCTCTTAAATATACTCTTTGAAAAGCAGCTCTTAGAAGAGCAGCCAAGCTCTTTCTGGTGATAATCAGATCCAAGTGGAGTATTAGATGCAGTGTATGATAATGTGAATGTAACGGTATAACGCTTTGCCTGATATTCTAGCAAAGAGCAGTAAACTACCATACTTGACTAGAGAGACATACATGCAGACATGGTGCCCTTAGAGGCTGATCTGATTATGCTGGAAACAATATAAAACCACCCAATGCAGAATGTAATCAGTAAAAACAATATAAACAAAACATGAACTAGTTAAGCGGTATTGTCTTCATTATATCACATTCGGAACCAGAATTACCCAAAATACATCAAATCAGGGTTAGATGGACAAGTAAATAAAAACAACACAATCAAATCAATGATCTATAAAAACTACTATTACAATGATGATAGTAGCTCCATAAATTTAATATGTATTGCTTAAAAAGGCAATACATATGACATATAGTAAATATTTGTGTGTCGATATGCTAAGAGTTATGAGGAAGGAGAAGAGGGACAGTGATTGTTAACAGTATTAGCTCAATTGTGTTGACTCAATATGCACCGATTTTTTTTGTTTGTGCGAAAGCTGCTACAGCATATAATGGAGATTTTTAGGCTGCCACATCTGTTTGGTGCATTCGCTTTCAGAAGATATTAGTATGGTATCTACAAATAGCTCCAAACTTGGGTACCGATGTGAACCCGAAAATGCAAATCAAAGCCACTATATCGGTGCAGAAAAACCAGAGCTACCTGAGTCAACCATTTACTGATTTAACTACAATTTCTTATGTGTATGTAAACTACTGCTACTATGTAATGCTGTACCAATCCTGTACTGCTAAAAGGATGCAATCCACTTTATTTCCCGCATTAAAATATGTAATTGTTATCCAGATGTGATGTACAAGATGTACATTGGCAGAAGATGAGCACCTTTCTGCAGTTTACAGCAAAGACAAGCTGAAAATAAGCTCTTTCAGCAGCAATTAGGCTTTATATTCACAGCTTCTAAATTTATTCCAAATTATTTCCTCATTAGATTGTTTCAAAAAGCGGTTTTCTGATCATAAGACTTGTACTCGAGAGGTTGAATGGTAATATACAGGAATAAAACATACTCCCCAAATTAAAGCCATAAGCACAGGTTGTCATACCAATTTGTGTAGTGCATACCTGCATCTACTACCTGGTAGAGATAGTAGGATATTTGTGATGTCAAAAGATTTACAACTTGAATTTCCCCATTGAAGGTGGGACTCATGTTGCAAGGTATGAAATGTTACACTGAGTTAATTGCCTCTAAGTCTATCTACCATTTGTTTGTATTCCCTCATAGATAGTGTCCCTTAGCAGTCAGGGAAATATTCATGTAAAGTCATATCCCAAATATGCAATAACCCCTTACCGGCACTAGGACGTTCTATGCCGTCCTAATTTTAGTGTACCTAAGAGAAACTAGGACGGCATAGAATGTCCAGTGTTCCACAGCTCATTGCGGCTCATCACTGCAGGGACTTGCAGCGGGATCCTACATGTCAGATGAGGCCACTTTGTAGCTGGTGCATTTTACCTAATCACGATGTGCCCAAACTTCCAGGTTCGGGTAGGCCTCCATGACATCACACGGAGATATCGCAATATTTTGGCAGGGACCCACAGGGTCTATTTACACCCGGATCGGGTCTCTGCCATAGTGTTTCTGGCTGAGATGACCTGAGAAGGTATAAATCTAATAATGGGAAAATGTTTATTGGTAACAAATTTATTGGTAATTTGAAATTGCATAGATATTGTGTTAAAGCATAGTTTGTGGATTCAGTCTAATTTGCTTGGGGGACCAATCACCCCATTTATAAGTTGTGGGTGGTGTAAAAGGGGGATTTGTATCATTATTTCCAGTCTAGGGCAGACAGATAGTGAATTTCAACTTTTTTACCACTATAAAAAAGTCACATGCACTCTTGGAATAGGGTGCATTCGTGACACAGGTTTATTGTATATAACAATAAGAGTCACATTCACAACACTCCTCCATATAAAATCAGCACACAGCAGCTGATTGCATCTGTGGTCTAGAACCAGCTTGAAGACAGAGTTTGAAAGAAAGCAAAACAAACTAAAAAATGGAGTGGTCGGTGCGCTAGAGTTTGAGAGAACAATGTCCAAAGGAAAGCAGTTTGCAGGCCCTGGGAAAAAGGGATAAAACATGTATTTTCTGGAAAGAGGTTGCTACAGGACCAAATGCATGGGAAATTACACCATCCACTGGATAATTCTCCCATAGTTACTGTCACGAAGTGAATTCTGACAGCCTGTCTGACTGGGGTTCTTGGAGGGGCCAGAGGGCCAAACACCTCCCTATAGATTATGGGCCCTGGCGTATGTGCCATAACTCTATACGTTAATATTGTTAGTTAGTTATATTCTGTGAGTATATTGGTTTATGTGTAATATTTAATTCTGTGAGTAGACCACTCTGAAGGACTATAATGTGTCAGTGACAATTATTGATAGTTTACTCCAACATCCATTGTTCTGGATTAACTGGTAAACTGATTATGTTGTGTACATTATGTTTCTTACTGTGTGTCTACTACTCACTGTATGATAATTCCTATTTGGTTTGCAGTCTGAAAGTCTAATGTATTCCTAGCCACAGTTAGTTGGAGAACTATGTTTAGTTCCATCCCCCCATTGTATACTAATGTCTGTGATGTCATGTTTATGTCTTTTTATAAGTCTGTGTTGTTACACAAATAAAGTAGTTGTTCATTCTTGCTGTAACTGCTAGTGGTGTCCTGTCTGCTATTTGGGTACAAAGAGCAAGAATCCAGAAAGACTTTCTGGGTGAATGCTGAGCTGTAATCGGGGCTAAGGAGGGGATTTCACACAACGGACAGAGGGTCTACTACATCCGGTAGACGGTCCGTTACAGTTACAAAACTCTCCTACATACAAAAGTCTCCTACATAACAGGCATAATAATATTGTATATGTTTTTGGTCATACTACCTTAAATAATAATCACTTTGGTTCGGAAGTTACTTTTTAATACCAACTAAGAAGGACCTTACAGAGATTAATGATAAAATGATCCAGCCCCTACACTCAGATATGGTGGAAAAGTGACTTCAATCTATGGATGAGATGTAATGGGGGTGATGGAAGCATGTGATGGGGTCATGTAATGGGTTGATGTGGGTTATGGGGCATGTCATGCATGTGCAGCGTGGTAGGGGGGTGCCTGAATTTTGTCTGCCCAGGGCAACACAAAACCAAGATACCCCACTGTGCTACCCCCAAGGGCTCTTCAGTCTGATTTGATATCGCGTGGACATGGAGGAAGGCCTATTCTATGGCTGTTTTACTCTATTTTTGCAGCACCTTCTTGCAGCAGTTGGACTGCAACCACCAGGGTTTATCCCCATTCTGTCCTCCTCCATCTTCTATCTCTCTCCCTATGAGTGTTTCTATTCAGTGTTTATTTCATGTTTCTGACTGTGCCCCTATGAAAGCCTTTATCTTCATATTTACCTATTCTTTCCCAGTTGAAAAGCCTAATAAAATATAATTTAAAAAAAGAAAATAGGCACTGAAGTCACTTCTGCTTATTCCTACCACCATATTAGATACTAGTATTTCCTGTGCATCTGGAGATTGTAGACTTGTAATTGTCTGTATTACCCTCAAGTGACCTGCTAAAGAGTTAATATACCAGCTATTGTGAATGTTGAAGAGTCATAGCATGCAGAAACTAGGGTTGCCACCTGGCCGGTATTTTACCGGCAGGCCGGTAAAAAATTGGCATCAGGCCAATGTTAAGTCTATGGAGACAGTACCAAGGCCGGTATTTTTTTTGAAGAAAAGGTGGCAACCCTAGCAGAAACTGCCTGTATATGCATCATAAATAAAATACAAATAAAGCGAAAAATCAATGGCCCTCCTGAATGATGACAGGAATCAAACTGCACACACAAAAGTCTTGGCAGTAAGTATTAGTTTATTTCACCATCTGGTGCAACTGCAAAAATAATGCACAAAGTAGCTTAACGCGTTTCACGCTACAAAAAGTGCTTAGTCATAAGCATGAGCATGTGTGATATTTTGTTTCAATCTGTGGAAATATATTATTTATGTTATTTGGTTGGGTTGATTTATTATGTAATTATAACAATCACAAATTATAATAATGTTTTGTCCTGTTTATAAACTATATGTGATTCTACCTAATCATTGCTCTAAAATGGATAATTTACTTGATAATTTATTTTTATTTAAAAAATACATGAATATTTATACATAAAAAAAATAAGGAAATTACCTTATAACCGTTCTTATTTTGATGAGAAGACAATTGCTTCTCTAAGATGATTGTCTTTCCTCCTTGGCCTTGTGTTAACTCCCACCTGAATGCTGCAGACCAGCAAACTGCTAAAACTTCAGCTTTTATATAGATGGTCACACTAACCGATGATTAATTAGGCAAGGAAATTTGACTAGTAGCACCTATCTCCCACTTAACCTCTTAATTCCTATGGAGGAGGTCAGGGTGTAGTTAGCTTTTCACACATGGTTTCTCCATTTTGGCTTTCTTTTTGTTAAATAAATCCCATAATTTACCGTATTTATCGGCGTATAACACGCACTTTTTCTCCCTGAAAATAGGGGGAAAATTGTGTGTGCGTGTTATACGCCGAAAAAAAAAAAGTCTAAAACTTACCTCGTTCCTGCTCAGTCCCCCGGTGCTCTGAAGCTGCGTGGCTGTGAGGGAAGCGTTGTGAGCTCCCCTCCAGCTGCGCGGTCAATAAAGTGTGGTTTTTTTAAACAAACTTTATTGACCGCGCGGCTGGAGGGGAGCTCACAACGCTTCCCTCACAGCCACGCAGCTTCAGAGCACCGGGGGACAGAGCATGAACGAGGTAAGTACTGGGGTCTGGGGGAGGAGGGTGGCATAACGAGCATACTAAGCGGCAATATCCTGGCATATTGGGGGCAATATCCTGGCATATTGGGGCAATATCCTGGCATATTGGGGGAAATATCCTGGCATATTGGGGGCAATATCCTGGCATATTGGGGGAAATATCCTGGCATATTGGGGGCAATATCCTGGCATATTGGGGGCAATATTCTGGCATATTAAAATGGCATATTGGGGGCAATATCCTGCATATTAAATGGCATATTGGGGGCAATATCCTGCATATTAAATGGCATATTGGGGGCAATATCCTGGCATATTAAAATGGCATATTGGGGGCAATATCTGGCATATTAAAATGGCATATTAGGGGCAATATCCTGCATATTAAATGGCATATTAGGGGCAATATCCTGCATATTAAATGGCATATTGGGGGCAATATCCTGGCATATTAAAATGGCATATTGGGGGCAATATCTGGCATATTAAAATGGCATTTTGGGGGCAATATCCTGCATATTAAATGGCATATTGGGGGCAATATCCTGCATATTAAATGGCATATTGGGGGCAACATCCTGCATATTAAATGGCATATTGGGGGCAATATCCTGGCATATTAAAATGGAATATTGGGATTCAAAGTTCTTTATTTGAAATTTAAGTTTTTTTTCCTAAAATTTCCTTCTTAAAATGAGGTGCGTGTTATACGCCGGCGCGTGTTATACGCCGATAAATACGGTATTTAACAAAAAGAAAGCCAAAATGGAGAAACCATGTGTGAAAAGCTAACTACACCCTGACCTCCTCCATAGGAATTAAAAGGTGTAATATGGCATGTGTTGTTGTTCATCTGAGGTTGTATTTACCTAATTTTAAGATCTGCTAAGCAACATTGGATCGTTATTATGTCCTGATATGTAAAACCATAGAATTCACAGAGGGTGTATTAACTGATTTGACATGCTAAAAATGGAAAATTATCTAAAAACTAATGTATGCATAAAGAGTAGCATTCAGTGAAAACTGGTCTCATACACTAATGTCAGTACACAAAAACATATTTAAATTAATTAATATGTAAATGTCTGTGTGAAAAAAAACGGTGCCTAGATTATGATGAACAATGTGTTCTTTTTGATAGATGATGATGAATCTTCTTACCCATGTTTCCAATTTACAAATGTACTTGAGTGTCTGTGTCAATCTGTTCTTAATTCTAACTGTAGTCCTTTTGTTATATTTTAATTGCAATGCTAAGCCATAACATTCAATATACTTAGTATGTCCTCAGTAAAACAAACACATAAGTAGTAAAACCCCTGTCTTGTCCTCTTTCAAAACAGTATTACATCCTACTTTTCTTTAACGTTATTTGTCTTCCCCATCACAGACATCTTCAATTATTAATAGTGGACATCCTACTACTTCTTTGCCCCCTATTGCTCATAACATTTTCGTTGGTCCTTATGCTATTGCCTACATAAACGTAAATGGCAACTATCATCAAAAAAAAAGTATAGGCGTTTTAAGTACAAATTCTTTAATTAAAGAATACAAATAAGTACCTTACCCTTGCTCCACATGACTTTATCAGTGGGCAGACATCTAGAGTCAGATGGGTCAGATCTTCCTTCATCTGACTCAAGATTCTAAAAAACAAAAATTATCTGCGCTTCTTACTCTAATAAAGTTGGAAACAACTGTATAAACATAATTCAGATGCTTTCAATATATTAACTGGCCAAAGTGTAATTATGCTCACCTGCCACATCAAGGCACACTCTCAATAGGGTGTGAACCTAACCTCACCTACTATAAAGTGGGCTTAGACACATTCTGGTACCTCAATGTTAGGAAGTGTCAAGCCACTTAGGAAGGATGGTAGGTCTCTTGGTCTAGCCCATCTTTTTTCAATTGGTGTAGATCAATCTCTCTCCTGTGCATCAAACACCTCGTTAGTCTGCCTTTCCCTAGCTTCATTGGATGTAGGTGAGACATTATACAGTCCAATACTGTCCTGTGAATCAAAGCTTGAAAAACTTACAGATTTGTGGATTTTACTGTTTTTGAGAAATTACCTGGCATTGGCCCCATAGTGGTTAGGTCAGTTGGTTGCATATTGTTTGGGCCAAGTATATACTCAACTCCGCTCATAAACAACCGTATCCTTTCTGAATTTGGTATTCTTACGGGTCATAATGGCTTCCTTCAATCATACAACGGTAGTTTAAAAGCAGTTCAAATGAGACTTCAGTTAAGACAGAGACTGTCATTCAATTATTTGCCATGCTTAATGCTTGCACAGAATCATCCATTATTTGTATCTTCTTTAGGATAGGTTCCATGAGTTCAAAAGACCAGTCACTTAGAACACTGAGTCCCATTCAGTGTTGAAATCATCACCCTTGTAATTGAAATTGGATGATTTCATAAACCTTAAGCCTTGAGGGATCATCTTAGACTCCAGATAGTTCTCAAACGTGGTAATATCGCACCATTACTTAAGTTCTCTAAGATAATTTTGCTAAAGGTTAGAAGACAGTAGCTGGTTTTACATTTCTTGGTCTTTCCCAGTCACAAGTAAAAGCTGTATCCATTTGTGGCTCTGATAGAGCACCATCAATAATGGTGACTGGTTGCTTCATAGTCACTCCTAATAGTTGTCATAGTTGAAATAACACAATGTCAACAGATCATTTGCATTTAGAGTTGCCACCTTTTCTTCAAAAAAATACCGGCCTTGGCACTGCCTCCATAGACTTAACATTGGGGTCAAGCCAAGTTTTTACCGGCCTGCCGGTAAAATACCGGCCAGGTGGCAACCCTATTTGTATGAAGGAGCCGAAAGCCAAACATGCACAATGTAAATTGAATGTGCCTACCAAGCAAGATAACTGGTGTGAGTAGAAAAGTGCAGCTGCACTAAATACACATTAATATACCCACTGGAGCAGACTTGCAAGAAACAAAATAATATCTGAAGCCAGAGCTTCAACAGTGGAGGATGACAGGCACACAGGAAGAAATAAGCATATATACTGTCCTGGAGCTCCAAATGAGCAGGTAAAACTCGGATAACACAATATTTAAATAATTTTCATTATTTTCTGTACATCTACAGTATAAACAATGTTGACGTGACAGAGTCCCTTGATGTCATACATGTGCAGTACGTGCATCCCATATTTCTGTCACACATGCCTGCTATTTATACTTTATAACTCCCTGTGCTGCTTGGGCAGTGCTCAAATTTTTGGCATTCATTAAAGTTCTAAGTAACCTAATGCAATATATGTTTGCAACATACTCAATCAAACATTGGTGTATATTTCAATGGATTGTGGTTTAATTTAAATATACATTTTCTTCTGAATGCAGGTGCCATAAAACGGAGACCAATCTTTTTTAATTGAACTAGTATGTTCTCCATGTGTTAATTAACTATCGCTGTACATAAAGTGAAAGTACTGACCATCTCAGATATCAATAAACGTATAAGGTCACATAAAAATGCATCACATGATTTGAATTACATTGTGGCCGCACGTTCTCCAGACAGTCTGGTGCCTGCTTTAATTTGAAAGGTATCCCTTTTTACAGAAAAGGTAAGCAAGAGTGACAGGGAATCAAATTTCTATCGTTTCTATTTTTCTTCTGTTAAATTGGTTCTGTGTAAGTGTTGCCTTACATAGCGGCGACCTCAATCTATCCTACGAACAGAGTACGGTACATAAGTCAAGTGTTATGCAGATGTCATGGCGGCCTCGTCTTGAAGTATAATCTATGTTAATTAAACGTGTGATGACTGAAACATAGATAAATCACTGACCTGCTCATACACTGTAACAATGAATTTTGTAATTCTCCTTATGCAATGTTATGTTCAGATGGATAAATTAATCCTTCAAATAAGGACATATTTCAGAAGCAAAAGACAAGTGAAAGTTAGCAGCACACTCAATATGACCTAGACATGCATAATTCTGAAGCTACAAATCACCTTAACTTCTTTTTTTACAAGTCATTATAGACTATAGCGAGAGAACTGCCTCCTTCCCATGTCAGCCATATTTTCCTGACCTTCAAACCTCTTTGGATATTAAAGCAAGTGTAATGATCCAAAATATAATTTCCATACATTAAACCACTGCTTCCTGTTTCAATGGTTTGAAAAACCAAGTATTGCCCACAATCCACAGCTATGTATACAAGGTTTTATGTGAAAGAAAAATAATGTATATACATAGATTAATTAAAAAAAAAACGTATATTTGACAAATAAATTAAACTTAAGGAAATAACAACGTTGTAACTATGCCCTAACTGCAATAAAATATTGATAGTGTTTTTTTATGGCTTTTCTTAGCAGTTAATGGGAGCCTTGTTTTAGGAAGCCACTATGTCAGTAAACAAATGTTTAGAGCAATTATTAGATTTAGAAGATTTAGAAAAATTCATCATAGAGGAAAATAGAACAAGTGAAACCGATAAAATGCACGTTCTGAAGATATACTTTAAAAAAATGTTTTCCTCGGAGCTTTACCAGATAAGGCTTAATGCCAAGTCTTCAGCTAAGATTATGGTTCAGTAGTCTTCCTTCACTTCTTTACTTCAGGTTTGTTATAGTTGGGTTACTTGGAATATTGCATTATTCTGACTACTTTTTAAAATACATGATAAAGTATTTCCACTTGTTCCTATGCCCAGTAACAGCATTTTCCACTGGTAATAAGGACCCATGATATCTCATTGGCTCAAACAAGGGCATTGCTGCATCCAAATATCCCATGGGACTGTAGGGATATTGCCAAAGATACTGGGCTGTGGGCCAGGAAAATGAATAAACAACAGGTAAGTGATGTCAAGGGAGGTGTGGGATTTAATAGTGATTCCATCATTGGGAGAATGGATTTGTTTTGATAGAGACATATATCGTGGCTGCAATCTTCTGCATGCTTTCAGTGAAGTAAAGGAAAATAAAGTTTGACTGCTTCAAGGACTAATCTGTATTGTTCCTGATTCAAGCACTCACCTTAACAAGCACTTATAATAACAAAGTGTGCTGATGAAATGACCAGAGGTTATACACAGGACACAATGGCCAATACTATAGATACAGTGTTAAGATCCAACAATATTGTAGTACTTTGATCCAGTGGTGGCCTGAACCATATATTGCCATGTAAAGTGGCTAATTGCACAATTTTGTCATATAACATAGACATTTTTATAGAGTTGTAATGTAAACTGTAAGTTTAAGAATATCTGTAACCTGTTTATGAGTACACTGATACCTGTGTGTATTGTTCTTGATTTTCAACATGATTTCACTATAGGAATTTTTTGTCCAAATCCTTTCTGAGATGAAAGTATAGACAGATATAATATATCAAGAAAATGTACTTATTGTGCCAATCATTGGTTTGCATTCAGGTAAAAGACATACATTTGTATTTATTTAACCTTTTAAACTCATTTTAATCAGAGATGATGAAGGGAAGGAGACAGATAAAATAGAATTGCAATATAGATTGTGCTAGTCAGAAGGAAATCATGCAACATAAAATGAAGGTAAGGTAGTAGGTACCAGACTGAGTGGAGCAGAATCTTGGCCTAGGCAGAAATACAACACTGTGTGTAGGTATTATTTACATACAACAGCTTCTCATGTCAAGAATGGCTCACTGCCCTTTAGAATAACCAGACAGTAGCATGCCAGCCCTACAAAATCAACCATGCATTAGTGGCGGTCGATACAAACAATTATAGCTATTCGGAAAAGGGACCTAAATCAGTCCTGAAATATTTCACTCAAACAGTCAAAACACATAATACTTGTCACATCAAAATTTGTATTTTGTTTTGTTCTCCAAAATGTAATGATACTAATTGATGATAATGGTTATAGTTTACCATTCTACTGAATACAAATTGTTGATTATTTTGGTTTTCTGATGCATGTATTAAGGGAATATACACGAAAAACTGTTTATAACATCAAGAAATTGTGTCACTTAACACAGCATCTAATGTCATTAATCTTTTACCAAACTATGTAACTATGTCTCCTTGGAAGTGTTTTTCAATTCTAAGGATCTTTGTCATTTCCATTTCAATCTAAAGGTTACTGAAAATAGTATCCTTTCTTAGAAACCTTTTCAACATGGTGATGTTACAAGCATGTTCTTTCTGAATAAATATCAGGATAAGACAGGTACTTGACCTAAAAGACTTGGAGAACATTGCATTATTTACAATTAAAAAAAAAAACAATGAACAATGAAGGTATGGTTTCTTAATAAAATACCATAATATATATTGTTATAAAAGGGGTACAATAATAAGTATGTTATTACTACTCCAATTAGTAACATCCCTTGGATAATAATAATAATAAAATATATACAAAGTGCGAATTCGCAAACCCACCACCAATATATCAAAATTTACAAACCACAATCAGTTCATATAATATATCCCTTACAAAATACACATACGGCTTTATTCATGAAAGAGAGAATTCCAGGAAAGTGAGAAAGTAAATGTATATTTGGTGTACTGAATGTTTTGTGTTGGCTGGACAAAGATGTCCAAAATATTGGAATAATTGTTGTTTATATATTATGTATTATATTTTTGTAAACAATGGAATATGACCAATATGTCTTAGAAAAATTTGTAATAAAGAGATAATTAAACAACAACGGAAAATAAATAAAAAAAAAGAAAGTAAAATAAGGATTAGTTAGATTAAAAAGTTTTATAGATGACAATGAAGGAAAGGGACCTCAGTTGGGAAAAAAAATGAATGAGTCATTTGATACATGTGAGTTTACAGAGGTTCTACTTTAGCTGTCTAAAGACAAGTGTTGATGAGGCCTGATGGGATACAACCAAATTTATTAAAAGTGTTAAATGGTATGCTAGTAAACCAGTTAATGGATTTAGTTAACCAATCATTGTTAACAGGAGTAGTCCCAGAAGATTGGAAATTAGCGAATGGTGTGCCCAGTCCAGGCCCGGACTGGCCATCGGGCACACCGGGCAAATGCCCGGTGGGCCGCGGTGGCCATGGGCCGAGGCCGGCGGGGAAGATCCCAGCAGAGCAAAAAAAAAAAAAAAAACTTACCTCGTTCCTGCTCTGTCCCCCGGTGCTCTGAAGCTGCGTGGCTGTGAGGGAAGCGTTGTGAGCTTCCCTGCAGCCGCGCGGTCAACAAAGTGTGTTGGAACTTTTTTTTCAAACAAACTTTATTGTTCCGCGCGGCTGGAGGGAAGCTCACAACGCTTCCCTCACAGCCACGCAGCTTCAGAGCACCGGGAGACGGAGCAGCAAAGAGGTAAGTACTGGGGTCTGGGGAAGGGGGGGAGGTGGGTGGCATAACGAGCATAATATATGGGCAATATCCTGGCATATAACATGGCATATTGGGGGCAATATCCTGGCATAATACATGGCATATTGGGGGCAATATCTGGCATATTGGGGGCAATATCCTGGCATAATACATGGCATATTGGGGGCAATATCCTGGCATAATACATGGCATATTGGGGGCAATAACATGGCATATTGGGGGCAATATCCTGGCATAATACATGGCATATTGGGGGCAATAACATGGCATATTGGGGGCAAAATCCTGGCATAATACATGGCATATTGGGGGCAATATCCTGGCATAATACATGGCATATTGGGGGCAATATTCTGGCATATAACATGGTTTATTGGGGGCAATATCCTGGCATATAACATGGCATATTGGGGGCAATATCTTGGCATATTACATGGCATATTGGGGGCAATATCCTGGCATATAACATGGCATATTGGGGGCAATATCTTGGCATATTACATGGCATATTGGGGGCAATATCCTGGCATATAACATGGTTTATTGGGGGCAATATCCTGGCATATAACATGGCATATTGGGGGCAATATATTGTCATATTACATAGCATATTGGGGGCAATATCCTGGCATATAACATGGCATATTGGGGGCAATATTTTGGCATATTACATGGCATATTGGGGGCAATATCCTGGCATATAACATGGTTTATTGGGGCAATATCCTGGAATATAACATGGCATATTGGGGGCAATATCTTGGCATATTACATGGCATATTGGGGGCAATATCCTGGCATATAACATGGCATATTGGGGGCAATATCTTGGCATATTACACGGCATATTGGGGGCAATATTCTGGCATATAACATGGTTTATTGGGGGCAATATCCTGGCATATTGGGGGCAATATCCTGGCATATAACATGGCATATTGGGGGCAATATCCTGGCATATAACATGGTTTATTGGGGGCAATATCCTGGCATATAACATGGCATATTGGGGGCAATATCTTGGCATATTACATGGCATATTGGGGGCAATATCCTGGCATATAACATGGTTTATTGGGGGCAATATCCTGGCATATAACATGGCATATTGGGGGCAATATCTTGGCATATTACATGGCATATTGGGGGCAATATCCTGGCATATTACATGGCATATTGGGGGCAATATTATGGCATATAACATGGTTTATTGGGGGCATATAACATGGCATATTGGGGGCAATATCCTGGCATATAACATGGCATATTGGGGGCAATATCCTGGCATATTGGGGGCAATATCTTGGCATATAACATGGTTTATTGGGGGCAATATCCTGGCATATAACATGTCATATTGGGGGCAATATCCTGGCATATTGGGGGCAATATCCTGGCATATAACATGGCATATTGGGGGCAATATCCTGGCATATTGGGGGCAATATCCTGGCATATAACATGGTTTATTGGGGGCAATATCCTGGCATATAACATGGCATATTGGGGGCAATATCCTGGCATATTGGGGGCAATATCCTGGCATATTACATGGCATATTGGGGGCAATATCCTGGCATATTAAAATAAAAATGGGCTGCTCAGTCTTAAATGCCCGGGCCTATTTTTTGTCCCAGTCCGGGCCTGGCCCAGTCACAAGAAAGGTTGTAGGGAGGAGACTGGCAAATATAAGCTAGTAAGTCTTACACCAGTAGTGAGGAAATTAATGGAAATCATGTTAAAGTATAGGATTGTTGACAAAAATAATATATCAAGTTGGTGCAGTAGACATTGCTTGTCTAGATTTCAGTAAGGCTTTTGACACTCGCCTACAGCAGGCCTATTAATAAACTTCAATCTTTGAGTCTGGCTTCCAATACAGTTCAAATGAATAGGAGTGACAGACAACGGAGGGTCGTTTGGAGTATATTCGGAGTAAGGTACCAGGGGGGTACCTCGCGAATCTGTACTTCAACACATTCTCTTTAATATTTGTATAAAGATCTTACAGAAGGTCTTGATGATAAGGTATGTCTTTTTGCTGATGACACAAATATTTGCAACAGGGTTGATATATTCCTGTAGGGATAAGCCAAATTGCAAATGGTTTAGGTAAACTAGAAAAATGGTCAGAGCTGTGAAAGATGGCAGTTAATGTGGATAAGGGCAAGATAATGCACCTTGAGCATAAAACCCGAGGGTAAAGTATACATTATATGATACAGTCCTAACACACAACATCTAAGGAAAAAGATTTAGGGGTAATTATTTCAGATGACTTAAAGGTATGTTGACAATTGGTTAGAGCAGCAGGAAATGCTAGCAGGGTACTTGGTTGCATGGGGAGAGGCATTAGCAGTAAAAACAGGTAAGTGCTCATGCCATTGTAATGAACATGGTGGGGATATGATAGAAAGAAAGGAGGAATATGATCAGAACATTTAAATACATGAAGGTAATGAACACGATGAAGGAGGAGAGTATATTTAAAAGAAGAAATATTAACACAACAAGAGGACATAGTCTTAAATTAGAGGGCCAAAGGCTTAAAAGTGATATCAGGAAATATTACTTTACTGAGAGAGTAAGGGATGCATTGAAAAGCCTTCCTGCACAAGTGGTAGAATAAACAAGTGGTAGAAGAGGTTAATACAGTGAGGGAGTTTAAGCTTGCATGTGATAGGCATATGACTATCCTTGACTCTTAACTATTAAACAGAAAATGGATGGTATTTCTAGGCCAACACAATTTTCAGCTCTTTACATATTTCCTTTCATGAGTTTTGAGTTAATTAAGCTTTGAGTAGAAACACGACTTGTAGAACAAATGCTACAAGATGAAACTGCTGAGGAAACAGAGATGTGAACTGCTACAAGACAGAGCAATGAGACTTCTGAAGAAATGAACGACCACACTACCAGCAGGGTAAATCCACCGAGGAGAACACAGCATTGGTTCACAAGCTTTGTTAACATTACAACTGTGTGATAGGGGCAGCAGCAAAGAGGACAAGCCAGAGGAGGACAAATGAACGCTGGCAGTAGATTGTGGATGCTGTTGACACAGTTGGTGGGAATAACAGGTCCGAGGAGGTGGTGAAGTAAAGGTAAGTGCATTTAAAATACTTGTATACCATAGGCAGCATGTTATATCACATTGAACTCACATCTGTAGTTTATGAAACAAATGTATTAGCTGTGTCAAAGATAGCTAGGAATCTACACTCATTATGACTGCCACACATGGAGGAGCTTCTAGCGTGTGTGTAGAAAACTATAGCTGATGTCATAAACTCCTTTCATAAGGAAATGATGGCGCTTAAGTTAAACTTAGGTTACATTTTCAACCATAGACACAATACCTTCTATGCTCTGCATAAACCAAAAGAGTTTAAGTGTAACTATATAAATATATTTTGTTCCTCTAACCTCCCCTTCTCACTTCGACCCCTCCCTTTTTTTCTTCCCCTTTCCTATATTGCTCTAGTTACTCCCAATGACCTAACGCATCCTTATGTTTCCTTTCCACTTCACCCTGACTTTATGTAAAATGGGCTCACACTGGTTTACTGCTTTGAAAATTTTCTGTTAATTATCATTTGCCAGTTTTTATTTGATATCTTAATTTTACACAGAAATGCTTGTCAGATTGTCTTTACATTTTAAATGCTATCTGTTCTTTAACCTTAGTGCTGTGAATATAGTGCGATAAGCAACCTTAACAGAACGATTGTCTTCCCTGTACATATGTACAGTATATTATTACTACAGAATGATAATAAGCAAAATACATAAACATAATTAAGTATCATAGACACATACAATCACCCACTAATGGAAAAGTAAAAGCTTTATATGAAAGTGGATTTAAGCACCGTTTTAACAACCGCACCCTGAAGATTGTATTGAGTACTTTTTGTTCCTATGCAAAATGCTTCAGTTCTGCAATGCTCAGAAAAAGTGCCTAGAGGGAACACTTGTATGGCTCTCCAATGTAGTTATCACAGTGTACTAGGCAAACAGAGTCCATAAAGTAACTTTATTTAGGAAAACATAAGAAAGAGGCTATGGGTTTTAGTTCTCCATTGTATGCGGGGAAAGACAAAATAACCAGAAACTGTCAAGTAACAGAAAAAGAGAAAATTAAAATTAAACTAATGTACGATAACATAGTGAATGGGAGATTAAACACTGTAAAAACCTCCCCTTATTAGATAATAGTTCATATATAATATATGGTAATAACCAATAATCCATAACCTTAAGGTAACATGCTTAAGGTAACATACCTCCCAAGTGTCAATATTTAGGAGGGACAGTGATTATTTTGCCCAAATCCCTCTGTCCCTCTTTCCTTCTTTATTGTCCCTCTTTTCTGGGAGACCAACATATTTAGTTTGTATAATTGTATCACAGAGTTTATTCAGTAAAAAACCCTCAAAACAAAGTGAGTTTAAACTACAGTAAATGTGCTTTTATTTTAATTTGTATAAATAAAATTCTTATTTGTTGTTCCATACATGACAAATGAAATAACATAAATTGTTGCCAATTGGCCATAAAATCAATGAAAATGTTCAGATAAAGTACCACCCATTTGAACATTTGAAATGTTGGTAACATTACCCTATGCTGATAACATGGGGTAATTAGCATTAGGAGAATATTCTGGGAATGCTACACATTATAGTCGATGTACATTCACATTAATATATATATATTCACTTTAAATGCAGCCTCATTACCCATCACCCTCACTATGTGAAATAACAGTCATGTAAATTAATATAGTAATCCGTATATATATATTTTCTTCAAATCTCATACAACATATTATACAAAATAAAAGGTGTTTAAACCTACCTCTTCCAGGTCAGGTTCTGATAATATATCTCTTTTCCCACTCTGCACACTTTCACAGTTAGGTTTACTAGCTAGTCCTCTGATTAAAGGGAACAGTATATTGCTCTCACTTGATGATTTCAGGTTTGGTGACTCATTTGGTACCTGATCCTGACCATCCATTGGACGTACATATGCGGTTGGCTTTTGCTGTACAGCGTTCGACTTTGAGACAATTGAAGGCGGGAAGTTTTGTGCACCAGTGTTAGTTTTGGTGCAAGTTTTATCTTTAATGGAGATGCCTAATTCTAAACTGCAATTTAACTTTGAGCATGGCACCTGTCTATTGACAATATTGTCCAGTGTGCAAGGCAACATAGTTTGATGAGGGTCATTAGAGGTGGACGTGATTGATGCAGGATTTAATGAGCCCCTTTTATTTTTTTCTGTGACATGTTTTCGGTTTCCACTTGTAAAGTCATGAGCAGGAGAATCAATATTTCTTTGGTCAGCCTTGCTTGAAATGTCCTGGCCCTCAGAGCAATCACTGGACTTCTGCCAATTCATGGTTGTCCGATTGTTCACCGTTACAGGCAGACTTAGTGGTATGTTTCCAGTTTGCACAGTACCACACAACGAGAAATGGGATTCTCTAGGAAGCTGCAGAAAATTTTCATCTGCCTTCTGCTCAGGGATTTGGGACACTTCGGTTTTTGGAATTCCAACAAGATGACTCTGGTTGGATCGATCAGTCAACAGATCCTTCATCTCATCATAGTTTCCAAGTGTGCTTTGGATACGACTAGAGAGCTCATCTCCTTTGCTTGTCTGGAAGAATAAAGAAAAACATGTCTAGGTACCATGTCACTATGTATGGAGACAGAAGTATCATCAAGTTGTGTTTCAGATAGCTTCCAAATATTTTTTACTACAAAAAAAATTCATGCTTTATGATTCCTGGTACATTTCTTCCCTTATATTTATATTTGGAGCAATAAAAAGAAAAATCAATACCACAGGTGTCATAAACTCATCTTACTTTTTAAATAAAGAACTTTGAATATTATTTTGACCTTAAGTCAAGAAAGCTGTACTTTCTTTAGCAAGCACAAAGCATTACCCATGTGCATGCATATTGCATGGGAGTCAATAAAATGGCAATTCTAGGTACACAGTTAGTTTAGATGAGGATCATGGACAAAAAGCTCAGGGGGTTCATTCTGACTTGCAAAAAAGATGCAGAATATTGGCTTTTAATGGTGAATTTGGTAGCATCCGTTTCTTTTTTCAATGTAGTGTCCATTAAAAGTAATAATGTCTTATGTTTATTTACATATAAATACAAGTCAAAGCATGGCACAATACTCTAGCAGGCTCTAATCAAGGTAAATGTGACACTGCTGCCTGTGCAACATCAACCATTACGCGTCTGCATGAGGCAGAAAATCTAAATAGGGTTCACTGTCTTTTCTTATTAAAGCAATTATTACAATGACATAACAGTGGGAGCTGCTGGTATATAACATGATAGAGATAATAAACACGCAAGCAGGTATTAACCAGTGTTTAATATATCACACAATGTATCAGGTGAGTTATAATGTATCTTCACACACAGGGAAGGGCTATCAACTTTTGGTCCAGGGACCCACATTGTTTGGTGCCAGTTCATCAGCCTATCATGATCAGGCAAGAAAGAAATGTTGAGAGATAAGATACAGTGACTGGAACATAGACAATTGGATAGAATCACTGACAAGACACTTAAACAGAGCAATGGTTGGGCCTGAATGCATTTTTACCCAGTTTCCACTGTGCTTTTACTCCCTTCTTTATCTCAGATCTATAAATAAATATCTATGTTTTGTGGGAGGCCAATATCAAGAGTATACCTGACCTCAGGGCTATCTCTCCTAACATTATGGTAGATCTGTTAATACTAATATCATCCAATTATTGATTGAGCTCAGCTAAGAAATTACAAACCTCTATTTTATTTTTTTATTTTTATTTTTTTCATCCTGTTATTAATATTTAGTTGTATATCTGATATCATTTACTTTGTAAATAATTCTGATACATTCTATAATCTGTTAAACACTTTGAAACATGACACACTGACACAATGTAATATTTAGATGATCAGTTTATAACCTAAAAAATCCATATAAAGATAAATAGTATAAAAAAAAAATCACTCCTAACCTACTGATCCCGGCAACAGCCTCATAATGTACAACCTAGTCATTAATGAGAAATCGACTTAATGGTATGACAGAACAATAAAGTTGTGTTACCTTCAAAAAAGAACACATGAACAGTGTCAGTAAAGTGAATGTTTCCATATTTACAAGAACACACTCTCCTAATAAAACCAAGGCTGGTCTTGGAAATGTTTCAATGCGTTCTGCCAGCTGTATACAATAAAACTGAAGAAAAACAAGAAGATATTCCAGATTGGGGACAGAGCCCTCCAATAGCAGGATTTTGAGTTAATTCATATTAATATTTTCTGAAGATGATAAATAAGGTAGCTGGTGAGATTTTGTTTCTTATGCTCAGCGCAAATAAGAAAACAAAGCTGGTTCGGTTTCTACCTTATCAGGCGAGACAAGAGGCACCAAGACTTCTTGCATGCTTACTGTGAAACTTGAACTATTTCTAACACATTGTAAGTACTTTAAAATAGGTCAGCTCGACCTTCGTCTCTGGGAGCACATTTCTGTTCTCTGTGAATTTTAATTATGCAAAACTTCAGCTCCAAAGCATGAAGTACTGGAAGGTGACAAGCTAAACAAGAATAACTTTGTTTTCTTGTTCCAATAAGCATAGAAAATGTGTTGCTTTCTTTCTATGTGCTTGCTAGAAAAATATTTGTAAATGTAAATTTTTAAGTAGATTCTGTGCAATAACCTTTTACCTTTCTGCAACAAGTCCATGCAATTAGCAAATAGCTTAAAGGACAACCGTCACCAAATTACAAAAATAAAGTAATGATATATGCTTCTATTCTCATTTTTTTAATTAAGATGCTTATAAATATCACTCCATAATGATTTTGATTCAATTATGCCTGTTCATGTACCACAATTTGTCGTTTCATTTTTTTATTTATCAATGAATATGCCCCAATGTCTTCATGAGATGTGATTAAAAAAGTAAGCATCTATAATGGTATGGACTGAAATCAAGGAAATCCAGGCTAAAGAGGAAACGGGTAAGGTGTGCCTCATATTGTTTGGTGGAGGACGCAGTCCTGGCGATAATTTTGTTGCTGTATTTAAAGAATTCAGGTTTTTCTACCGACAAGTTAGGTCCAGTCTCCACAATCTTCTATTATTCAAAGTTCCAAATTTTGCGACCATTCTTTCTCTTTAATAATGTCTCTTACCAGTGATACCAACACATATGACTATATATGTAGATGCATAATAATCATAAATATTTACTCATACATGGATACGTGCATATATATTTTTTCACACACACATATATTTATGTTCTACTGGGACATTCATCTACCAGAGAGAGATATGTTTGTATTCATATAAATGTACCTTGTATGGTTCACTGAAGAGGGGGTGATTTGAAAGAAAATGTTCATCAACTTCCTGTACTTCTTGACTCCTCCGTTCCCACTCTTTTTTAAGCAGTGCATTTTTGTCCTGGTCATATCCACTGTAAGGAACATAAAAATTTATATAAACATCACAATCCATCAATTTAGCACAAGTACAGTAATAAAATTTGGGGAAAAGAAGATGAGCTGCCAGACAGATGGCAATGATAACAAGATGAATCTGATTAATACCAGTTCAAGCAGAAATCTGGTCTCTAGACATGCCTGTGGTTTCCTAGCACACAGAACAAATAATTGAATTTTTCAGGAACAAAAAAAATGATACTTATAAAAATACAAAACAGTCATTAAACAGGATCAGCTTGTTCTGAGCTTTCCTGGTTGTACTGGGACATTGAAGGCTCTTTAGAGCTAATAGGTCAGTCGCTGTTCAGAGACAATCGCTCACTCTCTCATAGTGTCAATTCCTGAGGTTTATACTTGATCCATTTGCAATAGGAAGCATACCAGGGAAGGCTTATGATATAGTCGTACATAATCAGCATTTATACTTAATTTTTATACATGACATATAACCAATGTACAGGAATATGTTTTTTGATCATGTTTCTCCCAAAATGTCAAGCCGAGGATTTAGAAAACAGTACAAAACAAAATTATAAACTGATTTGCCCTGATGAAATGTCCTTAGAAACATCGACATGAATCTGCTGTTTCTGTACGTTTCTGTGGTGAATCTTTTATTAGCTTATTCCCTGAAGAGCTGTTAAAACTATGAGCTACGCCAAATTGTTTTTATTTTTTACCTTGTTCTTTTTTCTTTTTACATCCCCACTCTGTATGCCTGTGTCTGTTAATAAGGCAAGTCGTCAAACTAGTCTTTAATCCATTCTTTTCTATGACTGGCTTGACATGAGCGAAACGTCAGAACATGGGGGTTGAATTGTGTCGGTGCACATTTGAGTGATTGTGATCATAAACTAAGGAAATGTGGAGGTTATCCAACTAAAGGCAGGCGCAATAAGTAGAGCAGTGATTTATTTTTGATGCGCTCTGTTGAATGCTATGCACTTTCTGAATGCCGCCTAAATGCAAATAAAGTATAGCTGACATCTTAAGTCTATTTTAAATTAGAAGTTATATTCAGGAATGTCTGACCTACTGTATGAACTCACCTGCTGCAAATCTATGCTTTGCAGGAGTTCCCTAATTACAACACGGTAGTCTGGATAATTATTCTTCTGCTGCAATAGTGAGGCTTTACTACTATATTACACCTTGATATCATGTGACCTCCTCGTTTACTGCTAGCAGACCCAGCTGCTCAGCTGACAATTTAACCCCTTAACGACAGATGACGTGCCAGGCACGTCACGGCAAATCGAGGACTTGCCGACAGCTGACGTGCCTGGCACGTCATGCACTAAACTGAGTAAAGAAAGCGACCAGCGGTCGCTTTCTTTACTCTAACGGTGTTGCTACAATGCCTCTAGGTAGAGGCATTGTGCAACACCCCCCAAAAGTGCAGGGGCGCGCTACGATCACTCCACGGAGTGATCGTAGCAGCCATTTAAAAATGGCTGCGCCGGCTGCACACATGTGCTTAGAAAGCGAACGATCGTTCGCTTTCTAAGCATCTCCGGTGTTGTTAAAGTGCCTCGCCAGCGAGGCACTTAACAACACCGTTCTGCTCCCCAGAGCCGATGGTGGTCGCTCTCCTGAGCGACCCCATCGGCTCAGTAGAAGGGAACGCTGCCTATACAGGCAGCGCTTCCCTTCTAATGGCAAGAGCATCGGAAGTGAAAGTATTTCACTTCCGATGCTCTAGGGGGAGCCAATCGATGCCGGCACAACAGATCTATGTGATCTGTGTGCAGGCATGTATGATAAGTGCTCTGATGAGCACTTATCATACTGTCAAAGGCAATATTAGCAAATATTGCCTTTGACAAGTATTGATCTGCCTCCCTCACCTTACTAGTTATAGTAAGGGAGAGAGACAGATCAGATAAAGTAAAAAAAATAAAATAAAATAATAAAACAAATATTTAATAAAATTTTAAACACCAAGGGCTTTTATAAAAGCCATTTAACCCCTTCCCTGCCATTGATCGCTGTGTACGCAGTGATCATACACAGCAGCACATTTTTTGCTGTCTGTGCATTTTTTAGGGGTTAATTTTTTTTACTGTAATTCATTACAGTATAAAAAAAAGCTCTTTTAAGAGAGATTAACCCCTTTCTTGCTGTAGATCACTGCCTAAGCAGAGATCTGACGCAAATGCAGCAATCTTGCTGCAGAAGCATTTTTAATTTTTTTAAAACTTTTTTATTACACCCGTCACGTGTTAATTATACCCGCTAGGGGACTACGTTTAACGTAATTTTTTTTTTAAATAAGAGCTATTAACCCCTTCCTTGCCGTATATCACTTCCTAAGCAGCACATATGGTCACTGCCTAAGCAGTGCATATGGTCACTGCCTAAGCAGCGCATATGGAGCAATCTAGTCGCAGAAGGATTTTTTTTTTGCTATCAGCATTTTTTTTGTCAGACTCGCTAGGGGTTAATTATACCCACTAGGGGATTACGTGTATTCCTTTTGAAGCTGTCTGAACACGTGTATAGCGATCAGTAACAGCCGATCAGTGGCAAAGGTGGTTTGGTGATTTCTCAGATGAGCATCACCATTCGTCTGGTTCGATCAATATTGGTAAATATTGTTCTGACCCATATGGATCTGCCTCCCTCTCCTCACTTGAGTTTTAGTGAGGGAAAGAGACAGATCTGTATAACATAATTTTTTAATTGTAATAAATTAAATAAAATGTTAAAAAAATTGTGAGTCCCAAGGGCTTTTATAAAAGCCATACCCTTTGTATAGTGTAGTGTATTAACCCCTTCCCTGCCACTGATCACTGCACAGCAGAAATTTTTTTCTTGTCTGTGCATTTTTAGGGGTTAATTTTTTTGTACAGTACTACAAAGGCTCTTATAAGAGCTATTAACCCCTTCCTTGCTCTACATGTTCAAATTCCAAGTTTGAAAATCAAAAAGCGCACCTCTCAAATGTAGCCTTTCAACACCCAACAAAGCTGACAAAGTTATGCATGGGTGGTATCCCTGTGCTCGGGAGATGTTGCTGAACATATATTGTGGTATTGTTTGTCAGTGACACATACCGAAATATGTGAATTTGTGTCTAAAGTACAATGTATGTGGGAAAAAATACACAATAAAATGACTACCACAAACTTTGACAAAGGCTGGTGGTAGAATTGGTGCATGGAAAGTGTTAAAATAACACCATTTAAAATAGCCTAGGGTGTCTACTTTTACAAAATATATACTTTTTGGGGTAAAATACACTGTCCTACTTTAAAAAAAAGTCCCAAATGAAAGATGGGCTCAGGCTGGCTACACGTCAATATTCCAAGTTGAAAATGCGCACCTTCACAATGTGGCCCTTTTAGCCCCCAAACAACCCAACAAACCTATGCATGGGTGGTATCCCTGTACTCAAGAGATGTTGCTGAACACTTATTGGGGTGTTATTTGGCAGTGACACATACCAAAATCTGTAAATTCATGTCTGAAGTACAAGGTTTGTGAAAAAAAAACACAAAAAAATGACTACCACAAACTTTGACAAAGGCTGGTGGTAGAATTAGTGCATGGAAAGTGTAAAAATACCACCATTTGAGATAGCCTAGGGTGTCTACTTTAAAAAAATATATGGGTTGATGTGGTAAAATACACTGGCTGGTTTCAAATATGTCCCAAATGGGACATGGGTGCAGGCTGTCTGCATGTCAAAATTTCAAATTGGAAAACCAAAAACTTCACCTCCCAAATTTGGCCTTTTACCCCCCAAACAATCCAACAAACCTATGCATGGGGGGTATCCCTGTACTCAAGAGATGTTTCTGAACACTTATTGGGGTGTTATTTGGCAGTGACACATACCAAAATCTGTAAATTTATGTCTGAAGTACAAGGTTTGTGAAAAAAAAACACAAAAAAATTACTACCACAAACTTTGACAAAGGCTGGTGGTAGAAATAGTGCATGGAAAGTGTTAAAATACCACCATTTGAGATAGCCTAGGGTGTCTACTTTTAAAAAATATATGGGTTGATGGGGTAAAATACACTGGCTGGTTTCAAATATGTCCCAAATGGGACATGGGTGCAGGCTGTCTGCATGTAAAAATTTCAAGTTGGAAAACAAAAAACTGCACCTCACAAATTTGGCATTTTAGCCCCCAAACAACCCAACAAACCTATGCATGGGTGGTATCCCTGTACTCAGGAGAAATAGTAGAATCTATTTAGCATGTTTTTTCGTTCGCTATTGTCGATGAGGAGAAGTTGTTTCAAATAAAAACAAAGAAATTTGTGTATTTTTTTTTTTTTTACCATATTTTATTATTTTTTTTTAATAATATGATAAGATATGATCAAAAATATGGCATCCATAGAAAGCCCTTTTTGTCCCGATAAAAACAATATATAATATGTGTGGGTACAGCAAATGACGAAGAAGAAAATTACTGCTAAACACAAACAGCACAGAAATGTTAAAATAGCCATTGTCCAGAAAGGACAAAAATGTTTCAAAGGCTCTGTCCTTAAGGGGTTAAAAACCTCAGTTTCTCTTTAGCATTGGTTGTTGGTGGTTATACCAGATGTATGTTATTGCCTGATTTCTGTTGCTGACCTTGTATCTATTTATGCGCTTTTGTTTTATTTCTGTTATCTTGACCTGGTTTTGTTTCCAACTACTCAAAACAAAGAATACCATTGTCCTGAAGGGGTTAACATGTCAGACAGGCCCCATTAAATATACACTATGAGCACTGTTGGTGCTTACCCTGGTTGTGGGATGTTTTTTCAAGAAACACTGGTGGGTCAATGACCAAGAGTTTTATCACTTCTGTTGGTAGCCAGAAGAGCATGATCTATTGCAGTATCTTGACCTAGCTTGAATGCTAGAATTTGGCTAATAATGTGGGAATAGGCAGATTCACCTGTCCAGAGGTAAATATAGTTACTGCACCGTTGTCCAAGCAATGATCTATTAAATAAAGAACCTAACTATAGGATTAGCATTATGTCTTATTTTACATCAAGTTGTACATCCGTTTGAATCCCATATGATCCACCTTGATAAATTTGTTAATGTCTACTTTAAAACATTTAATGTACACATACCTCCCAACATTTCAAAATGTGAAAGTGGGACACAAGTGGGATTCTTTCATCGCTCTCGCGCAACTCAATAGAAGAAATTGTACCTTTACTGTGAGTTTTATTACATACAGTATGACCGAGCCCCAGCCATGTAATAAAACTCACAGTATTGTGCATACATAGCCACACTTACACAGCTACACACATAATCACACAGTCACACCTACACATATACACAGCCACACTGCACACAGAAATACACACACCACCACCCTTACACTTACAGACACTGTTACAGACACAGTCACACTTACACACACACACACTTACATACACACACTTACACACATACACACACACACACACATACACACACACACTGTTATACACAGAAACACAAAGGCACGCTTGCACACAGACACTGAGAAACCATTACACAGACACTCACACTTAGACAACATTACACATACACACACACTTAGGCTGTCACACTTACACACATACATAAACCCTTACACACACACACACATTTAGACATACAGTCACACTTACACACAGTCACACTTACTTTTACTTATTAAAAAAAAGAAATTAAGCTGTTTCTCCCCCTTCCTGCTTATTTACCTTCATATGCAGGGAGAAGGACTGTTCAGACAGTGTCTGCCTATGCAGAACACTGTCAGCTAGCATCTTCTGAGAGACGGAAATCAGTTAACATCCGGCTCTCATAGTTTCCAGAAGACTCGCAACGCGACAGGGCAGAGCTTGCACCCGTCCGACTGTGCTCACCCGTCGGTGTGCTTACCACAGGCGCTGACCTGGCGACTGCACCACGCTGTTAGGGAGAGAGCTCTCTCGAACAGCAATCAACAAACCTCCCAACTGTCCTGTTTTGGCCGGTGCACCCCCAAAAACGGGACTGTCCCACCCAAAACGGGACAGTTAAGAGATATGTGTACGTGCCACCAGCATATCAAAGTAAAATGTTATCTTTGGGGCAAAATGGGTAGCTTTCTAGATAGTGACTTAAAATTAATCATTTTCCTTAGCTAAGTGGGCATTATGAAATATGAACATAATATTTTTTGTTTATTCCACTTATGTTTCACTCAGAAAGTTAATCATCCAGTTTCATTCTAATATAATATAAATTAACAGAAAAAGCGTGCTTTTTTATTACTTAACATGTGGGAATTATAGCAAATATTGATATTAACAACATTACAAAGAACATTAGTAGTAACTAACAGAGTATATGCCTTGCATGTTGTTTATTATACAATATAAAGTTAATGTGACAAGTGTGCCTGAAATTGTGTTAGGTAATGTAATATTTAGGTTTGAACACAGCTAAAGAAACTATTAACCCGTTCACGACAATGCCCGTACATGTACAGGCTGCGTATAAAATAGCGCAATTGCAGCGTATTTGCCATGATCAAGCTATTTTAGTCTTCCTAGATGCTTAACGAGTGAAGGCATCCAGGAATTGAAAAAAAAAAGGCCGCCTGGGCAGTTTTAAAGTGACAGGCCAGGGACAATAGTCACAGATCTGTCAGTCACGCCCCCTCACCCTATGCAAATAGGCACATCTTATACACCCAGAAAAGGGACTGTCTTACCTGCAATAGCAAGGTAAGAGAGTCCCTGTTTCTTTTGGTTGCAAAAGAAAGCTCTATCTTTCCTTAAAAAAAGCAAGCTTACATTTTAATTTAAACGTACACATAGCTGAAGTAGAAAAAATAGACATCAAATCAAAGAAAACTATTGTCCTGAAGGGGTTAAACAGAAGCCAATTTTAGGTCAAACACTTGGATATGAATGAGAAAACTTGAGTAGAGAAAACTATTCTCAGTAGAAAGAGATGTTATAACTAGAGTTGAGTGGACACCTGGATGTTCGGGTTCGGCAGGTTCGGCCGAACTTCGAAAAAATATCCGGGTCCGTGCTCGAACTTGACCCCGAACTTGACCCCAAACCCGATTGAAATCAATGGGGACATGAACTTTTGGCCACTAAAATGCCTCTAAAAAAGTAATGGAAAGGGCTAGAGGGCTGCAAAAGGAAGTAAAATATGCAGCCCTCTAGCCCTTTCCATTACTTTTTTAGAGGCATTTAAGTGGCCAAAAGTTCAGAAAACTAATAATGAGGGGGTCCCCCCCCCGGTCCCCACCCATTAGCAGCGGGTGGGGACCCTAATAATAATAATGAGGGGGGGACCTAGTGTCCCCCCCGGGTCCCCCCCCATGAGCATCAGGTGGGGATCCTAATAATAATAATGAGGGGGACCTAGTGTCCCCCCCGGTCCCCACTCATTGACGGCGGGTGGGGACCCTAATAATAATAATGAGGGGGGGACCTAGTGTCCCCCTCCCCCGGTCCCCACCCATGAGCGACGGGTGGGGACCACAAATAAAGTGACTAGGGGTGACCAGCCCCTAGTAACTTACCCCCCAATAAAAAAAAATCCTACCTACCCCCCCCCCCTCACCCTAATAATAGTGAGGGGGGTGGGCAATAAGCTAACCTGTAAAAAAAAAAAAATTATACTTACCATTTGATGTCTTCTTTTTTCTTTCTTCAGCCCTAAAAAAGGCCAAATAAAAAACCATAATACGCACCGCAACTGTTAAAAAAAAAAAAAAAAACCCGAGCACAAAAAAAAAAAGAATCCACTGGTGGAAAAAAGAAAATCCAACTTCGCCCATGGAGGGCCCCGTGCAGACTGAGCTCTGCAGGGCGGGGGAAGGCTTATAAAGCCATTCCCCACCCTGCTATTAAGCTCAGAGCACTCTGATTGGTTGGATTTCAATCCAACCAAACAGCGTGCTCTGTGTCATTTTACGCAGCGTGGGAAAGTTCTTTTGAATTTTCCCACTCTGTTTAAAATGACACAGTGCACTCTGATTGGTTGGATTTCAAACCAACCAATCAGAGTGCTAGCCATTTTAAACAGAGTGGGAAAATTAAAAAGAACTTTCCCACGCTGTGTAAAATGACACAGAGCACTCTGATTGGTTGGATTTTTTAATTTATTTCGAACATTCTACTTCCTTCAGTGCTTTAATCAAAAACAACTCTCAATAAACAGTCCAATATAATTCATGACATATGTAAAAGATCAAATATGAAAGTAAAATATATATTTTTATTTTTGCAAAAATGTGAATTTGCTTAAGCATAGATGAATACGGAACACATTTTAAATGGCAGAAGCAGGGAACTTTTGTTTTTGTGGAATTGGTTATTTATTTTACATGGACAGAGGACAGAGCCATCATAAAGCTATGCTGCATGTGATTATGAACATGTGTTCATATACAGTGCTGCTATCACATGCTGTTGATACAAATTGTTTCCAGTACTAAATATGTTTACATTGTTGAATTCTTTCCAAATCAACTTTGCTTCAATGCAGTGTTTGATTTGGAACATCATTGTAGAAAGGGTTGTCACATTTTCTTCTGAAAAATACCGGCCTTGCTACTGTCTCCATTGACTTAACATTGGCCTGATACCAATTTTTTAGCAGCCTGCCGGTAAAATACCTGCCAGGTGGCAACACTAATTAAGTGTTCTTGCATAGCAAGACCACTTAATATTATCTTTTTTACACTACATAGACAGTAATATACCTAAACGTACGGATTGTTCCCGATTGGTGTGCTATTACTTTGTGGAACGTTTCGCCGAATGGTTCACGAAATATCATCGTTTTTGTGTCGAAATTGGTCCCATAGGAATGAATGGAGGAATGTTCAAAACTAGAGTGGGAGCTGACAAAAGCTAGAGTGTGAGCTGAAAAATCAGGACATGATTTCTAAACTGCCACCACTCATTTTCAAGCCCACACAAATCTTATATCAAAACGTTCAGCTATCCCTGCTGCCACTAAACATGTCCACGGCTAAGCCATAGTACTGATTTCACAATATAACCATTTGTTTGCAACTCACGCCGTCCATTGACATTCATTGAAACTCCACTCTAGCCACCTCAAATATGAATGGCAATATCTAAACTGCGACTGTGCCTTCATTTTTAATATTTCAGAGACATACTATGCATCAAAATGTAGGTTTGGGTCTTGTGATTCTCACAATATAAAGTACTTCGCTGTAGGATTTATAGTTTTTAAAATACGACCGTTTGAAGATGGCAACCGCACTCCAACCTTTCCACAGTTACTCTACCCACTCCAACCACACAACAGTTACTCAAGCCACTCCACCCAGTTACTCCGCCCACTCCAGTTGTAGACTACTGGTGGAGGCAAGAACACTTTACACAATTTTCCCAGAAATTGTAGCTTTTCTAGTTGTAGATTACTATGAATGACCCAAATATAGAGCTTTAAGCATTTTTTTTTAGGAATGTCTAGATTTAACAAGGTATAATAATAATCATTCGCAACATCTCCTCAAAGCTATCACGCACAGCAGGGATTGGCAAATATTTATCGATTTTAGAATCCAAACCAAGAAATTCAGGAGCCAGCCTAGCTGTTATTAGGATACTTCCATGGAGTTCTATTTAGAACGATTGAAAAGGTTAGGAGCCAGTAGTAGAATTTTTATGACTGCTTGGCCCCGGACTCAAACCAACTCTCCCCACACAAAGCATTCCAATAGGACGTTTATCCAGCACTACAGGCAAAATGCAATTATAACAATACATGATATCTACCACATGGAAGCTTTATAACTATATAGAAATCAGCTACTGTAAAATATTCAAGCATGTATGAGTATTTTGACAACATACATTGAACCATTAATATCAAGTGTATGAGGAAACAAAAGCAAACATATGGAGTAAACAGTGTAATATGAATACTCATTCTACAAGCAATAGTCTCACAATGGAAATACTGATGGTGTTAATGTACATATATATATATATACCGTATTTGCTCGATTAAAATACGAGAATTTTTCAGAAAAAAAATTCTGAAAAATCCTCCTCGTCTTATAATCGAGGTTGTCTTATATTATGACCTCAAATTGAGGTCAGATTATAAAACAGGGATCCAGGTCCCCAGCAGAGCTGCAGGGGACCTGGATCCCCCTCTCTAACAACAGGGGATGTCTGCGCGATGAGGTCGTGCCGGGCGGCAGCAGGGGGAGTCTGCGCTCATCGCGCAGACATCCCCTGCTGCCCCGCTAGCCACCAGGGAGAATCGGGCAGCTGGGGGATGTCTGCACGATACGTGCAGACATCCTCCATACTGCCCGACACGGCAGTCTATTATGACGGACCAGCTATTCGTCATAATAGACTGCCGTGTCGGGCAGCATGGAGGATGTCTGCACGTATCGTGCAGACATCCCCCGGCTGCCCCCACTAGCCACCAGGGATCGAGTTACATGTGTGGGGGAGGGGGCAGAGAGACAGGAGGAGGGAGGGGGGCAGCGGGAAGGCGGAGACAGGGGGAGGGAGGGGAGCAGAAAGACAGGGGGAGGGGGGGACAGAGCAACAAGGGGAGGGAGGGGGGAAGAGACAGAGCAACAGGGGGAGGGAGGGGGCAGAGAGACAAGGGGAGGGAGGGGGGCACAGAGTAACAAGGGGAGGGGGGGCAGAGAGAAACAAGGGGGGGAGAGAGAGAGGCGAGGGGGGAGTCAAAGGCAGGGGGAGAGAGAGACAACACTAAGGGGGGAGAGAGACAAAGCTGGGGGCAAGGGAAAGAGAGAGGCAACATTGGCACATAAAAGGAAATAAAAACAAGAAATGCATTTTTTGATATAATTTTTTATTAAAAAAGCAATTTACATGTGAATATATACAAGTTGAAATTTTTTCCTATAGGGTAGTCTTATATTCAGGCTTTTAGTTTTTTTCCTAAAGGAAAATTCAAAGTTTGGGGGGGTCGTCTTATAATCGAGCAAATACGGTATGTAATATATATACATTAAATGGACACTCCCACTTTGAACTGTTGATTTCAGATATGTCTTTTGGTTTTGTTATGTGAGTTTATTTTATGAAATATTTTACTAAACATGTGTGAATAGGCACCACCATTTTGTGAAATATAGTGTTTTTGGGTGCCACCCCCAGAGACTTTACAGCACTAGTATCTCACTTTGGGGCTAGGGACACATAATGCAGTCTATAAGTCAGAGTTCTGGGAGGGTAATATAACTATTATATCACATCGGGGCAGAGTTATAATCCTGTTTGATCAGGTCAATCTCCTCTCTTAGTGTTGGAAGGCAGGTAAAAAAAAGTTGTACACAGCCACCTAGTCGTGCTCACAATTATACACAGGAACCAGCAAGAGAGTAGGGGTGTATCCTATGATGTCATAATGCAGGCTTTGGCCACAGTTGTAAAGTGAGACTTGCTGGAAGATTTTAGAGAATGCTGCATCATGGGTAACATTCTCAAAATGGATGCTGGAGATAAACACCTCATTTTATTTTGACTTTTATATGCAATAATTCAAACAGAAAAACAGTGGCATAAGTCTTATATATGTGTTTATTTTAAATGAACAGGTAATTTAGTTACATCTTAAGTAAGTGGTAGTGTCCCTTTAACACCATACACATAAATACTGTACAGTACATTTATAAACCCACACACACACATACATATATATATATATATATATATATATATATATATATATATATATATATATAAATACATACATAAAACTAACATTTTCTTCTTTACTATTTATTCCATTTCTTTGCAAGAATAATGAGCGCTGGCTGTAAAAACTGTAAAGCACAGTGCTAATGGATTACAAAAAGCTTTCACAATGACTTTTGTTATGCTTCTTAGTGCTGTCATTTCACCTTGGTGTCCTTAACATCACTAATACATGGAAAGTATAACTATAATATTTTATTAACTAATACAGATGTATTATGTCTCAATTAAAATAGAGACTGCCTAGTGTAAATGTAATGTAATAATTCTAACTGCCAGTGAGATTAAATAGAAACACAGAACGAAGAAACATAGTGTGTTGGGTATAAGAACTAATTTCTATATATATATCTTGTATATAGGATTAAATTTATACTATTATGATGTGCACTCGTTAGAAAATGACATAAAAAGATAATATAACAAACCTACACAGCCTTATGAAGTATATGAAACAATAACTGAAAATGCGTTATTCAAAGACAGAGAAAGTGTGTACAAATTCACAATTTAGGCAACTTTTGTGTTTTTTCTTTTTATTAAGCATACAAAAGAAGGCTCCTTTTTTTCTAAGGAAATTTAAGGAAATTCTTTCAGGCATAGGTAATTTTGGTTTTGTGATTTAACAAGGGAACCTTGGATTCAAGCAAGCATTTGATATTTTTAAATCCATAGATAACCCAGGGATTATTCTTTTTTTGTTGTTGTTCACATTGGGGGCTGCATTTTATTTTCTGTTTCTATATGGCCAATATTTCCTCGAAAACATTAAATTAAATATATATAACGGAGATATATCTGACTATATCTGACTAATATTACAGGCATTTGAATGGCACAATATTACTGGCATCTGAATGGCACAATAATACTGCATCTGAATGGCAAAATAATACTGGCATCTGAATGGCACAATATTACTGGCATCTGAATGACACAATATTACTGGCATATGAATGGCACAATAATACTGGCATCTTAATGGTTCAATATTACTGGCATCTGAATGGCAAAATAATACTGGCATATTAATGGCAAAATGATACTGGCATATTGATCAGCAAATTGGCTGTGGCATATTAATGGGCACACTGTGGCATATTTAATGGAGAGAGAGCGAGATGTGTATAGATATCTATAAATATATATGAACATATGTGAGTGCGCTCCAATATCCGTGTTTATTTTTGTAATTTAGGTAATGAGTAGTTCTATTGCAGTGTTGCATATACACTGCAATTATACAGTCCAATTGTGTGTGTGCTTATTTTTGTGGGGGGTTTTGTGTGTGTGTGTGTGTGTGTGTGTGTGTGTGTGTGTGTGTGTGTGTGTGCGTGTGTGGGAGGGGTAACATCACGATGGAGGGCGTGATTGCATGCAGGCGAGGGGGGTAGAGTCCAGGGGGCCCAAGCAAATGCTTGCCCAGAGTCCAATCAATATTAAAGATGGCCCTGCAATGAAGTATTTGTTAGAGAGGATTCCTAACTAAAAGCTGAAGCAATTTTAAAGAAACACATTACTAATATTATCATTATTTGTTTTCCAAAGTATGATAAGGAATTAAATTAGCTAGAATTCCCATTCTGAATAAAGAAATAAAACCATGCTTTCGGACTCATTTAAATGCTAAAACTTTGTATGGCTCCCTGCTCATTCAATTACTCACATGTATTATAAGTGCCAACAAAATGAAATTGTAAGTCACCTTGATCTTGTAAAAGAACAGTATCTTGTAATACCCTGGTGAGTGCTTTCCTGAAGTCACAGATGCCATTTTTACTAGCTTCTATCCAATAACAATACATATTGGACAGTACCCATGGTGTTACTTTAAAAGGAATAACATTTCATCTATACACTGGGCTAGCCAACATATGCATTAATCTGTGCACTGTTATTTTTCTGCTCTGAAATCATGTGATGAATAGGCAAGCATCGAACTCTGCACATCCACCCAGCTCCTCTTCTTACACACTAGAATAATTAACTAACTTCAGAAGATGCTTTTTCTGAATTAAACTTTGTGCTAGGGTGGAAGAAAATTAAGCCTATTCAGAAAACAACCAGATTTGGTTAAAATTGAATGGCATGATTTTCCACAGGGGGCAATGTCTTTTCCCTACCACGGAGACCCATGATTAGAAGCGAGCATGTCAGCATCCCATCTATTGATTTGATCGAAAACCTCTTACTGCGGGACCAGGAAGGGCAGATTGAAGCATACATGTTGCAGGTAGACGGGGAGAAATCCTCCACTGTGTTATTACTCATTATTATTAATATAAATAAACATATTCAGAATACATATATTAAAATTTTTATAAATGCATACATTTTTATGAATGTAACTTTATAATGAATTATAGGCTCCACCTACAGTCAAGCATACAGCTGTGACCACCATTTTTTGAGCGACACACATAACTTTTACATGCTGTTTTGTATATCACAGTCATAGGTGTTCAAAAGGAAATCAATTACCTAACCTATGTTACAATCAGCACCTCATTGATTAGTTAATTGATTTCCCTCTGGTCACATTTGATTTTTACATGGTGAGGTGCAGCATGCAAAAGTTATTTGTGTTAAAAAATGGCCAAGATGGCAACCCTATTCACCGAGTAAATACGCATTATATTCACCCAGCACAAACATTGTTGTTGCTTTTTTCCTCCCTGGCTACTTGTATGCTGTATATTGACCAAACTAAATATACAAATAGTACTGTAAAAAACATTAAGGCATTGGGGGATGCAACTATAATCATTATGGGGTGGGAGGGTAGGCAAATATTTTCACATTTGTTCCAACATCCATTCTCAGGGATTCTTCATTTACAGTCCACATATATATATTGCATGCTTGTTTGCATGTTTCCTATGCAGTGGCGTCACGAGGGGGGTGCGGACCACATCGGGCGACACCTCTAGCGGGGGTGACACCCGTGCTGCCTGCATCCCCCCACACTGCGCTGCTAAACTTTTTTTTTCTTTTTTTTGGCAGCCGCATCCGCTGGATTCGGCCACCGGAAAAATAAAATCACTGCTACCGGATGTGACATTAGGTCACATCCAATGACTGTATCTGACTGCCACAATATTACTGGGCTCTAAATGGCACAATATTCCTGGGCTCTGACTGGCACAATATTCCTGGTATCTGAATGGCACAATATTACTGGGCTCTGACTGGCACAATATTACTGGGCTCTGCATGCCACAATATTACTGGGCTCTGACTGGTACAATATTACTGGGCTCTTGACTGGCAAAATATTCCTGGTATCTGACTGGCACAATATTACTGGGCTCTCAATGGCACAATATTCCTGGGCTCTGGCTGGCACAATAGTCCTGGTATCTGAATGGCACAATATTACTGGGCTCTGACTGGCAAAATATTACTGGGCTATGACTGGTACAATATTACTGGGCTCTGCATGGCACAATATTACTGGGCTCTGAATGGCATAATATTCCTGGGCTCTGGCTGGCACAATATTCCTGGTATCTGAATGGCACAATATTACTGGGCTCTGACTGGCACAATATTACTGGGCTCTGCATGGCACAATATTACTGGGCTCTGACTGGCACAAAATTACTGGGCTCTGACTGGCACAATATTCCTGGTATCTGAATGGCACAATATTACTGGGCTCTGAATGGCACAATATTACTGGGCTCTGCATGGCACAATATTACTGGGCTCTGACTGGCACAATATTACTGGGCTCTGACTGGCACAATATTCCTGGTATCTGACTGGCACAATATTACTGGGCTCTGCATGGCACAATATTCCTGGTATCTGACTGGCACAATATTACTGGGCTCTGCATGGCATAATATTACTGGGCTCTGACTGGCACAATATTCCTGGTATCTGACTGGCACAATATTACTGGGCTGTGCATGGCACAATATTACTGGACTCTGACTGGCACAATATTCCTGGTATCTGACTGGCACAATATTACTGTTCTCTGCATGACATAATATTACTGGCATCTGACTGGCACAATATTCCTGGTATCTGACTGGCACAATATCACTGGGCTCTGCATGGCACAATGTTCCTGGTATCTGACTGGCACAATATTACAGGAATCTGACTGGCACAATATTACTGGGCTCTGCATGGCACAATATTCATGGTATCTGACTGGCACAATATTACTGGGCTCTGCATGGCATAATATTACTGGCATCTGACTGGCACAATATTCCTGGTATCTGACTGGCACAATATCACTGGGCTCTGCATGGCACAATGTTCCTGGTATCTGACTGGCACAATATTACAGGAATGTGACTGGCACAATATTACTGGGCTCTGTATGTCACAATATTCATGGTATCTGACTGGCACAATATTACTGGGCTCTGCATGGCATAATATTACTGGCATCTAACTGGCACAGTATTACTGGGCTCTTAATGGCACAATATTCCTGGGCTCTGACTGGCACAATATTACTGGGCTCTGCATGGCACAATGTTCCTGGTATCTGACTGGCACAATATTACAGGCATCTGACTGGCACAATATTACAGGCATCTGACTGGCACAATATTCCTGGTATTTGGCTGGCACCATATTACTGGGCTCTGAATGGCACAATATTACTGGGCTCTGCATGGCACAATGTTCCTGGTATCTGACTGGCACAATATTACAGGCATCTGACTGGCACAATATTACAGGCATCTGACTGGCAAAATATTCCTGGTATCTGGCTGGCACCATATTACAGGCATCTGACTGGCACAATATTACAGGCATCTGACTGGCACAATATTCCTGGTATCTGGCTGGCACCATATTACTGGGCTCTGAATGGCACAATATTACTGGTATCTGAATGGCACAATATTACTGGTATCTGAATGGCACAATATAAGTGGGCTCTGAATGGCATACTATTACTGGTGTCTGAATGGCACAATATTAATGGGCTCTGAATCACACAATATTACTGGCATATGAATGGCACAATAATTATGGCATCTGAATGGCACAATATTACTGGGCTCTGACTGGCACAATATTACTGGGCTCTGCATGGCACAATATTAATGGGCTCTGACTGGCACAATATTACTGGGCTCTGACTGGCACAATATTCCTGGTACCTGACTGGCACAATATTACTGGGCTCTGCATGGCACAATATTCCTGGTATCTGACTGGCACAATATTACTGGGCTTTGCATGGCATAATATTACTGGGCTGTGACTGGCACAATATTCCTGGTATCTGATTGGCACAATATTACTGGGCTCTGCATGGCACAATGTTCCTGGTATCTGATTGGCACAATATTACTGGGCTCTGCATGGCACAATATTACTGGGCTCTGCATGGCACAATATTCCTGGTATCTGACTGGCACAATATTACTGGGCTTTGCATGGCATAATATTACTGGGCTCTGACTGGCACAATATTCCTGGTATCTGACTGGCACAATATTACTGGGCTCTGCATGGCATAATATTACTGGCATCTGAATGGCACAATGTTCCTGGTATCTGACTGGCACTATATTACAGGAATCTGACTGGCACAATATTCATGGTATCTGACTGGCACAATATTACTGGGCTCTGCATGGCATAATATTACTGGCATCTAACTGGCACAAAATAACTGGGCTCTTAATGGCACAATATTCCTGGTATCTGACTGGCACAATATTACAGGCATTTGACTGGCATAATATTACTGGCATTTGACTGGCATAATATTACTGGCATCTGACTGGCACAATATTCCTGGTATCTGACTGGCACAATATTACTGGGCTCTGCATGGCACAATGTTCCTGGTATCTGACTGGCACAATATTACAGGAATCTGACTGGCACAATATTCATGGTGTCTGACTGGCACAATGTTACTGGGCTCTGCATGGCATAATATTACTGGCATCTAATTGGCACAAAATAACTGGGCTCTTAATGGCACAATATTCCTGGTATCTGACTGACACAATATTCCTGGTATCTGAATGGCACAATATTCCTGGGCTCTGACTGGCACAATATTACTGGGCTCTGAATGGCACAATATTCCTGGTATCTGACTGGCACAATATTACTGGGCTCTGCATGGCACAATATTCCTGGTATCTGACTGGCACAATATTACTGGGCTCTGCATGGCATAATATTACTGGGCTCTGACTGGCACAATATTCCTGGTATCTAACTGGCACAATATTCCTGGTATTTGACTGGCACAATATTACTGGGCTCTGCATGGCACAATATTCCTGGTATCTGACTGGCACAATATTACTGGGCTCTGCATGGCACAATAGTACTGGGTTCTGACTGGCACAGTATTACTGGGCTCTGCATGGCATATTACTGGCATCTGACTGGCACAATATTACTGGGCTCTGAATGGCACAATATTCCTGGTATCTGACTGGCCCAATATTACTGGGCTCTGCATGGCACAATGTTCCTGGTATCTGACTGGCACAATATTACAGGCATCTGACTGGCACAATATTCCTGGTTTCTCACTGGCACAATATTACTGGGCTCTGCATGGCATAATATTACTGGCATCTAACTGGCACATACTTGGCTCTGCATGGCACAATATTCCTGGTATCTTACTGGCACAATATCACAGGCATCTGACTGGCACCATATTACTGGGCTCTGAATGGCATAATATTACTGGGCTCTGAATGGCACAATATTACTGGTATCTGAATGGCACAATATTCCTGGTATCTTATGGGCACAATATTACTGGGCTCTGTATGCCACAATATTACTGGGCTCTTAATTGCACAATATTACTGGGCTCTGACTGGCACAATATTCCGTGTATCTGACTGGCACAATATTACTGGGCTCTGCATGGCACAATATTCCTGGTATCTGACTGGCACAATATTACTGGGCTCTGCATGGCACAATAGTACTGGGTTCTGACTGGCACAGTATTACTGGGCTCTGCATGGCATATTACTGGCATCTGACTGGCACAATATTACTGGGCTCTGAATGGCACAATATTCCTGGTATCTGACTGGCCCAATATTACTGGGCTCTGCATGGCACAATGTTCCTGGTATCTGACTGGCACAATATTACAGGCATCTGACTGGCACAATATTCCTGGTTTCTCACTGGCACAATATTACTGGGCTCTGCATGGCATAATATTACTGGCATCTAACTGGCACATACTTGGCTCTGCATGGCACAATATTCCTGGTATCTTACTGGCACAATATCACAGGCATCTGACTGGCACCATATTACTGGGCTCTGAATGGCATAATATTACTGGGCTCTGAATGGCACAATATTACTGGTATCTGAATGGCACAATATTCCTGGTATCTTATGGGCACAATATTACTGGGCTCTGTATGCCACAATATTACTGGGCTCTTAATTGCACAATATTACTGGGCTCTGACTGGCACAATATTCCGTGTATCTGACTGGCACAATATTACTGGGCTCTGCATGGCACAATATTCCTGGTATCTGACTGGCACAATATTACTGGGCTCTGCATGGCATAATATTACTGGGCTCTGACTGGCACAATATTCCTGGTATCTGACTGGCACAATATTACTGGGCTCTGCATGGCACAATATTCCTGGTTTCTGACTGCCACAATATTACTGGGCTCTGCATGGCACAATATTACTGGACTCTGACTGGCACAATATTCCGTGTATCTGACTGGCACAATATTACTGGGCTCTGCATGACATAATATTACTGGCATCTGACTGGCACAATACTCCTGGTATCTGACTGGCACAATATCACTGGGCTCTGCATGGCACAATGTTCCTGGTATCTGACTGGCACAATATTACAGGAATCTGACTGGCACAATATTACTGGGCTCTGCATGGCACAATATTCATGGTATCTGACTGGCACAATATTACTGGGCTCTGCATGGCATAATATTACTGGCATCTAACTGGCACAATATTACTGGGCTCTTAATGGCACAATATTCCTGGTATCTGACTGGCACAATGTTACTGGGCTCTGCATGGCACAATATTCCTGGTATCTGACTGGCACAATATTACTGGGCTCTGCATGGCATAATATTACTGGGCTCTGACTGGCACAATATTCCTGGTATCTAACTGGCACAATATTCCTGGTATTTGACTGGCACAATATTACTGGGCTCTGCATGGCACAATAGTACTGGGTTCTGACTGGCACAGTATTACTGGGCTCTGCATGGCATATTACTGGCATCTGACTGGCACAATATTACTGTGCTCTGAATGGCACAATATTCCTGGTATCTGACTGGCCCAATATTACTGGGCTCTGCATGGCACAATGTTCCTGGTCTCTGACTGGCACAATATTACAGGCATCTGACTGGCACAATATTCCTGGTTTCTCACTGGCACAATATTACTGGGCTCTGCATGGCATAATATTACTGGCATCTAACTGGCACATACTTGGCTCTGCATGGCACAATATTCCTGGTATCTTACTGGCACAATATCACAGGCATCTGACTGGCACCATATTACTGGGCTCTGAATGGCATAATATTACTGGGCTCTGAATGGCACAATATTACTGGTATCTGAATGGCACAATATTCCTGGTATCTTATGGGCACAATATTACTGGGCTCTGTATGCCACAATATTACTGGGCTCTTAATTGCACAATATTACTGGGCTCTGACTGGCACAATATTACTGGGCTCTGACTGGCACAATATTCCGTGTATCTGACTGGCACAATATTACTGGGCTCTGCATGGCACAATATTCCTGGTATCTGACTGGCACAATATTACTGGGCTCTGCATGGCATAATATTACTGGGCTCTGACTGGCACAATATTCCTGGTATCTGACTGGCACAATATTACTGGGCTCTGCATGGCACAATATTCCTGGTATCTGACTGGCACAATATTACTGGGCTCTGCATGGCACAATATTCCTGGTATCTGACTGGCACAATATTACTGTGCTCTGCATGGCATAATATTACTGGGCTCTGACTGGCACAATATTCCTGGTATCTAACTGGCACAATATTCCTGGTATTTGACTGGCACAATATTACTGGGCTCTGCATGGCACAATATTCCTGGTATCTGACTGGCACAATATTACTGGGCTCTGCATGGCACAATAGTACTGGGTTCTGACTGGCACAGTATTACTGGGCTCTGCATGGCATATTACTGGCATCTGACTGGCACAATATTACTGGGCTCTGAATGGCACAATATTCCTGGTATCTGACTGGCCCAATATTACTGGGCTCTGCATGGCACAATGTTCCTGGTATCTGACTGGCACAATATTACAGGCATCTGACTGGCACAATATTCCTGGTTTCTCACTGGCACAATATTACTGGGCTCTGCATGGCATAATATTACTGGCATCTAACTGGCACATACTTGGCTCTGCATGGCACAATATTCCTGGTATCTTACTGGCACAATATCACAGGCATCTGACTGGCACCATATTACTGGGCTCTGAATGGCATAATATTACTGGGCTCTGAATGGCACAATATTACTGGTATCTGAATGGCACAATATTCCTGGTATCTTATGGGCACAATATTACTGGGCTCTGTATGCCACAATATTACTGGGCTCTTAATTGCACAATTTTACTGGGCTCTGACTGGCACAATATTACTGGGCTCTGACTGGCACAATATTCCGTGTATCTGACTGGCACAATATTACTGGGCTCTGCATGGCACAATATTCCTGGTATCTGACTGGCACAATATTACTGGGCTCTGCATGGCATAATATTACTGGGCTCTGACTGGCACAATATTCCGTGTATCTGACTGGCACAATATTACTGGGCTCTGCATGACATAATATTACTGGCATCTGACTGGCACAATACTCCTGGTATCTGACTGGCACAATATCACTGGGCTCTGCATGGCACAATGTTCCTGGTATCTGACTGGCACAATATTACAGGAATCTGACTGGCACAATATTACTGGGCTCTGCATGGCACAATATTCATGGTATCTGACTGGCACAATATTACTGGGCTCTGCATGGCATAATATTACTGGCATCTAAGTGGCACAATATTACTGGGCTCTTAATGGCACAATATTCCTGGTATCTGACTGGCACAATATTCCTGGTATCTGAATGGCACAATATTACTGGGCTCTGACTGGCACAATATTACTGAGCTCTGCATGGCACAATATTACTGGGCTCTGACTGGCACAATATAACTGGGCTCTGATTGGCACAATATTCCTTGTATCTGACTGGCACAATATTGCTGGGCTCTGCATGGCACAATATTCCTGGTATCTGACTGGCACAATATTACTGTGCTCTGCATGGCATAATATTACTGGGCTCTGACTGGCACAATATTCCTGGTACCTGACTGGCACAATATTACTGGACTCTGCATGGCACAATATTACTGGTATCTGACTGGCACAATATTACTGGGCTCTGCATGGCATAATCTTACTGGCATCTGACTGGCACAATATTACTGGGCTCTGAATGGCACAATATTCCTGGTATCTGACTGGCACAATATTACTGGGCTCTGCATGGCACAATGTTCCTGGTATCTGACTGGCACAATATTACAGGCATCTGACTGGCACAATATTACAGGCATCTGACTGGCACAATATTCCTGGTATCTGGCTGGCACCATATTACTGGGCTCTGAATGGAACAATATTACTGGTATCTGAATGGCACAATATTCCTGGTATCTGACTTTCACAATATTACTGGGCTCTGTATGCCACAATATTACTGGGCTCTGAATGGCACAATATTACTGGTATCTGAATGGCACAATATAACTGGGCTCTGAATGGCATACTATTACTGGTGTCTGAATGGCACAATATTACTGGGCTCTGAATCACACAATATTACTGGCATATGAATGGCACAATAATTATGGCATCTGAATGGCACAATATTACTGGGCTCTGACTGGCACAATATTACTGGGCTCTGCATGGCACAATATTAATGGGCTCTGACTGGCACAATATTACTGGGCTCTGACTGGCACAATATTCCTGGTACCTGACTGGCACAATATTACTGGGCTCTGCACGGCACAATATTCCTGGTATCTGACTGGCACAATATTACTGGGCTTTGCATGGCATAATATTACTGGGCTCTGACTGGCACAATATTCCTGGTATCTGATTGGCACAATATTACTGGGCTCTGCATGGCACAATGTTCCTGGTATCTGATTGGCACAATATTACTGGGCTCTGCATGGCACAATATTACTGGGCTCTGCATGGCACAATATTCCTGGTATCTGACTGGCACAATATTACTGGTCTTTGCATGGCATAATATTACTGGGCTCTGACTGGCACAATATTCCTGTTATCTGACTGGCACAATATTACTGGGCTCTGCATGGCATAATATTACTGGCATCTGAATGGCACAATGTTCCTGGTATCTGACTGGCACAATATTACAGGAATCTGACTGGCACAATATTCATGGTATCTGACTGGCACAATATTACTGGGCTCTGCATGGCATAATATTACTGGCATCTAACTGGCACAAAATAACTGGGCTCTTAATGGCACAATATTCCTGGTATCTGACTGGCACAATATTACAGGCATCTGACTGGCATAATATTACTGGCATTTGACTGGCATAATATTACTGGCATTTGACTGGCATAATATTACTGGCATCTGACTGGCACAATATTCCTGGTATCTGACTGGCACAATATTACTGGGCTCTGCATGGCACAATGTTCCTGGTATCTGACTGGCACAATATTACAGGAATCTGACTGGCACAATATTCATGGTATCTGACTGGCACAATGTTACTGGGCTCTGCATGGCATAATATTACTGGCATCTAACTGGCACAAAATAACTGGGCTCTTAATGGCACAATATTCCTGGTATCTGACTGGCACAATATTCCTGGTATCTGAATGGCACAATATTACTGGGCTCTGACTGGCACAATATTACTGGGCTCTGAATGGCACAATATTCCTGGTATCTGACTGGCACAATATTACTGGGCTCTGCATGGCACAATATTCCTGGTATCTGACTGGCACAATATTACTGGGCTCTGCATGGCACAATAGTACTGGGTTCTGACTGGCACAGTATTACTGGGCTCTGCATGGCATATTACTGGCATCTGACTGGCACAATATTACTGGGCTCTGAATGGCACAATATTCCTGGTATCTGACTGGCCCAATATTACTGGGCTCTGCATGGCACAATCTTCCTGGTATCTGACTGGCACAATATTACAGGCATCTGACTGGCACAATATTCCTGGTTTCTCACTGGCACAATATTACTGGGCTCTGCATGGCATAATATTACTGGCATCTAACTGGCACATACTTGGCTCTGCATGGCACAATATTCCTGGTATCTTACTGGCACAATATCACAGGCATCTGACTGGCACCATATTACTGGGCTCTGAATGGCATAATATTACTGGGCTCTGAATGGCACAATATTACTGGTATCTGAATGGCACAATATTCCTGGTATCTGATGGGCACAATATTACTGGGCTCTGAATGGCATACTATTACTGGTATCTGAATGGCACAATATTACTGGTATCTGAATGGCACAATATTACTGGTATTTGAATGGCACAATATTACTGGTATCTGAATTGCACAATATTACTAGCATATGAATGGCACAATAATGCTGGCATCTTAATGGCACAATGGTATTGGCATCTGGCACAATAATACTAGCATATTAATGGGCAAATTGGCTGTGGCTTATTAATTACAAAATTATACTGGCATATAATTGGGCAAATTGGCTTTTACAAAATAGAGAGAGAGAGAGAGAGAGAGAGAGAGAGAGAGAGAGAGAGAGAGAGAGATGTCTGTATGCATAGATATGTATTGTTTTATAATTGTACAATTGTCACCACGTGGGGCTCCTGTGTGTTGCATAATTAATGGTGGCTCCATGTGTGCATAATTATGGGGCGCTTGTGTGTGGTATATTTATTGGGCCCCATGTGTGGCATAATTAAGGTACTCTTTTGTGTGGCATAATTAAGGAACTCTTTTGTGTTGCATAATTATGGGGCACCTGTGTGTGTGGCATAATTAATTGGACAGATAGTGGGTCTCTGGTGTGCCATAATTTATGGGGCTCTGGTGTGCCATAATTTATGGGGCTCCTGTGTGTGGCATAGTTATGGGGCCAGCTAACTGGCATTACTAAGGAATCTGTTTGGCATTGTATTGGAGGAAACCCAGGGGGGTGACACCATGAGTTTCCGCACCGGGTGACACCAACCCTAGTGACGGCCCTGTTCCTATGTTTGCCTGTCCTCGGGCTCTCAGTGCACTTTTATATCTTATGCAGTATCTCCATGTTTCTGAGTTACGTTCACATATGCCTCAGTATTCCCTTTTTTAATAACATTTTGGTTACTTTTTATTGCTTTATGTACCTTTAAGTTATTTTGGTTTATTTATCCTTAACTTTTTACTTTTATTTTATCATTTCATTAACCTATATATTTATCTTCAAATCTACCTCATTTCCATTTTTATTTATCCATTCATTATTACTATTCCAGCGACTTTTTATTAGAATGCATTATTAGTTGTTTGAATACTATTTACAATGTCTACATTCTCATCCTACCATTCTGTTTACATTCATATTTGTATTATTATTATGTTTTGTCATTTCCTTCTTAATTATGCTGTTTTTTTCCTATCCGTTTTTTACATTCTGCTTATGTTTATGTCTTTATGTACATTCATATCTTTATTTAGTTATTTACATTTATTATTTTTTAATCACATTTATTTTTATTCTGTTTCATGAGCAGTTCCCTTTTTAGATTCATTTAATTCTTTATTATGCCAATCCCGCTTTATACACTCTGCTTATGTAGTGTTTGTCCTTAAATTATATTCCTTATGTCATTCATCATTTATTCCTCATTACCTATATAATGAGTACTGGCCCCATTTTTACTTCCCTTAGTCTCTTTTTTATTCTGTTTCCTTCACCACTAAAGGGATGATTGTATGAGCTTTATGCATGATTGAATAACAAGAAAAATGTTGCGCAAGAAATACAAAAAAAGTGATTCTAAATAGGAGATTTAGCTAAATGTAGTTTGTTCCGGCAAAATATAGAATAAGATAGAACACAAATAACAAAACAAAAAATGTGTGACACTGTATGACAAATAATGATAAAATTATGTGACCCCCAATGAAATGAACTCACATAGAATAGAGCCAAAAATACAGGCTCTAAGTATCAGCGTGTGTTTGGGATTCTGATCCCTATCCAGGGCCGCCACCCAGAATTTCAGGGCCCCTTACTGAACACATTTTCTGGGCCCCCTAGCCCTACGTGTAAGCAGATATGTTTTTCCTATTAAATGTAATCATTATATTCTACTAACTGGATATTTTTGTGGTTATGTTCTTTTGAGCTTGTATCACAGAAGAACATCAGCTGGAGCTGACGGATGTTTTGTATATATATCTAAACATCTCCTACTCAAAAAAGTGTTGTGAGTGTATCAAGATTTGTTTTTTCCTGTCATATTTGGAAATATTTCCTCACCAATCATTCACTTAATTTTATATGTTCCACAGTTTGCTTTAAGCGCACTATTTGCCATTCTGTTTTAAGCCTATCCTCACAAGCATGTTATCCCAGTCTAATGTAATATGGAGGGTGGTTAGGAGCAGTTGGTCAATATGCCAGTAATATTTTGCCACTCAATATGCCATTAATATTTTGCCACTCAATAAGTCAGTATTTTTCCCAATATGCCATTCTTTTGCCATTTAATATGCCACTATTTTGCCATTTAATATGCCAGTATCTTGCCCCTCAATATGCCAGTATTTTGCCATTTAATATGCTAGGGTTTTGCCCCTCAATATGCCATTCTTTTCCCATTTAATATGCCAGGATTTTTCCCTGCAATATGCCATTTAATATGCCAGTATTTTGCCCCTCAATATGCCAGTATTTTGCCCCTCAATATGCCATTATTTTGCCCCTCAATATGCCATTCTTTTGCCAATTAATATGCCAGGATTTTGCCCCTCAATATGCCAGGATTTTGCCCTTCAATATGCCAGGATTTTGCCAATTAATATGCCAGGATTTTACCAATTAATATGCCAGGATTTTACCAATTAATATGCCAGGATTTTGCCAATTAATATGCCAGGATTCTACCAATTAATATGCCAGGATTTTGCCCCTCAATATGCCAGGATTATTCCATTTAATATGCCAGGATTTTGCCATTTAATATGCCAGGATTTTACCAATTAATATGCCAGGATTTTACCAATTAATATGCCAGGATTTAGCCACTCAATATGCCAGGATAATGCCAATTAATGCCAGTATGCCAGGATTATGCCATTTAATATGCCAGGATATTGTCAATATACCAGGATTTAGCCACTCAATATGCCAGGATTTTGCCCCTCAGTATGCTCGTTATCTACCACCCTCCTCAACCCTTACCCAGTGCTTACCTCATTGCTGTTGTCTCCAGGTCCTTGCTGTTGTCTCTGCAGGTCCACGGCTGTGAGGGAAGCATGGTGCGCTCCCCTCCAGCCGCGGGGCTTCAATAAAGTTTGAAAAAAAAGACTGAACAACCTTTATTTGTCAAACAGCAAAGACTTATATACATACAAACTTGACATCAACTAGGGGGAGGCACAGGGGAACTAATTATAACATAGTAAGCCTCAAACAATAGCAAACCTAATCTAAAACAGGTAATTAAAAACAGTATAACTTAACATAAAATAAACATGCCACCATTAGACACAGACATCCAGGCTACCAGAGACAATAGATGGCTCACAGGACAGTAAACTCTTACTGATTACATAAAAACACATTTCAACACTAACATATAATAAGACTGCACACACTACTTGGAATAGCTGTGCCTGGGCACCTAGTGTTGAATTCCTTGCTGCACTGAATGGGTTACTCAGGTCACTGCCAAGTTGTGTACATGGCAAAGGACCTGGATACTGACAGGCTATTGGTCCTTTGGGAAAAGGGGACAACATTAGGTCCCATAGAAATAATCAATAATAGATCCAGGGGGCAGGTAACAATGATCAAGGGGGCCATTGATTTGTCCTTTGGGAATGCTATAACCCCTTCCAGTGTCAGGGAAGCCAAGGGCATGCAAGCTTCCGTGACACATAGCTCCTTCGGGGAGGGGTAACCCTTTACCTTATGAGGGACCATAGATCACAGGAAGGTGTTTTGGCCCTCAGTGCCTTTCAAGGGCCCCAGTCACAGTGGATCTTCAAACTCATTTCGTGACAGGCTTTATTGGTGAATAAGAGAATTGCCAAGGGAAATCGAATGGGAAAAATTCTCCAGTTCGTTATACTTCAAACTCAACTACATTGGCATTACACTGAAATGCCCTTGTCAATTCCCTTTTTCATGAACAAAGCCCATTATATAGCTATATATCAAGCACACCATTATAAAACTGAAGTATTTGTGACTTGAACTGTGTAGGTAACAGAGCCACACAATTAATTTGATAAAGCCTTGCTGTATATGTTTCCCTTGGGCGTGCCTAGTTAAATGTGGTGCTTGATCCCTATACATTCATGGCTAGGTTAATTGAATTTGATTAGTCTATTAACTTTTCTGAATTAGTGTGAACAAGGCCTAAATCCCTTTCTCTCCATAACACATTGATCTTCTGAAATGACAGATAATGGAGCCTAGTAATTGCAATAAACAACCTTTGTATGTAGGTCATACAGTCATGATTGCCTCCTTGACTTCAATCCTATCATGGTTGCAATTTTATGGTGGTTCAATATATAGATCATAACAAATGGTATAAATGTTCCTTCTAGGATCGATACAGATATTGTTCTATAGCTCTTGGGCCATCAAGAACAATGTCTTACAAGATCCAATAAATCCACCATAAAATACAATACTGCCAGTTTGTTTGTTTCTCTGTGAAACATTTTCAAGATTACCAGCTTCAGCTAACATACAGTTGGCCTGAATCAAGGATGCAAAATATCATTTATAGATGGTTTTTAACTCAAGTTTTTCTATTGAAGTCTATGGGATTCAGTGACATGAGGTAAATTAACTCAGGTCATGGAATAGACCCCAGTATGTGAAATCAAATAAAATGAACCACTTAGTGACAAGACATTTTCACCTTGACTTTCCCTTGGTGACAATGGCTGTTTTGACATTTCTGGGTTGTGATGTTTAGCTGCAATCTTCTTATTTCTCACATACTGTACCCACTCAAATTATATGTTGTTTTTATCGTCATAAGAAGGGCTTTCATTAGATACCATTATGTTCATCATATCTTATAATTTACTACATAAAAAATCATAAAATATGATGGAAACTTAAAAAAAAAAAAACGAACTTTGACCTAAAATATTTTTTCCTATATTGACCTTTTGACCCCAACCCGAACCCAAAATGTAACCCTAACACTAAATTTAACCCCAACTCTAACCTTTATGCTATCCCTTAATATATTTTAATTTAATTTTAACCCTATCCTTTATGCTAAAAATTATTTAATTTTAACCGTACAGGCTAATCTAACTATAGAACCAGTTTTAAGCGAATTAAATGTTTTTTGTTTTTTTTTACATTGCTATGCTGCGTGGCTACCTCTAGGGGCAGTCAAGCAGCATATTCAGAGCGACGGAAGTGAATTTACTTTCACTTCTGAAGCTCAGACCACCAGAGGGCATAGCCATATTGACGGAGCATGTTGATCCGTCAATATGGCTCCCACGATCACTCCGTGGGGTGATCGTGGGTGCCCCAGAAAATAAATTTTGGTGTGGCTATTGCCTCGAGGCAATCGACCAGCAACGTTAAAGCGGTTTTCGCAATTGCTTGACTCACCGCAGGACGTGCTAGGCACGTCCATTGTCGGCCCCTCCGGCGAATTGGGAGACTGGGGGGCGGAGACTGGGGAGGGGCGGGACATCGGTGGCAGGGTCTGGGGAGATTGTGTCAGTGCTACCGCTCATGTATGGTAACACTGTCACCCCTTTTTGATCCTGGCTTCTGAAGCCGGGATTGCTACTGCGCATGTGCACAATGCTGCGCATACCCATTAAGCATTCTCGAGTATCTGGGACACCGAAGAATGCAATCAGGGTCCTGAGTCCTGCTGTCCCACTGAGCTCTACCTCTGTCTCGAAAAGTGGAGAGAAGTAGAGTGTGGCGGGACAGACCTCCCAAAGACAGTCCCGCGCAAAGTGGGACAGTTTGAAAGTATGTACTAATACCCATGGAGGGAAAATACTGTATAGAATATTTTAAATGGGCCGTTCCGCCTAACTTTTTTTCTGTGTGATGTACAGGTTTTTAATACGTAGTATAACAATCAAATAAATTACAGTTCTCCTGCAGTTTTACACCACACATGATGTGTGATAGAGAAATCCTGGTAGAGACCACTTGAAGTGCCTTTCTAATAATCACTTTTGTAAGGGGCAAAAGTATTTAACCCCTGACACACAGAGTTGCACTATTTGTGTTTTTTTCCCCCATGGATGAACCTATATGGAAGAATTCTTCAAGGCCACTTTGTATAAATTTTACATGATCCCATTTTACACTAAGCGCACTGTGTTTTGTGCTGCTGGTAGAACTGCCCTTTCAAAGAGGAACCTTCTTTAAGGTGGACTACTCATTAAAATAATGTTAGATTTATGTTTACAATACCCTGCTGTTCCACGTGAGTGCCCTCCCACTTATTAAACATCAAAGATAAAACAGCAAAAGGCTTAAAGGTACTGTATCACATTTATTTTTATTTTAAAGGCAGATAATAAAAAATGATTGAACATGATCTATACATTGAGTTAGCAAAATTGCAAGCAAATGCCTCTGTGGAATCTCTAGTTTATGACATCATCTGGGGCCTAATATGCAAATTGTACATTTCTCATTAAAAAGCAGTTCATTTGCATATCAAGCCACAGTTCATGTCATAAACAGGAGACTCCACAGACACATTTAGAACCCACTTTTCTCCTAATTTAGGCAGTTGTTTGCAATTTTTCTAACACAATGTATAGATGATTTTCAATCGCTGTTTTATTCTCTACATTCACAGAGTCCCTTTCTGGCCATGTAATAGGAAAACAGTGTCAGAACATGACGTTCGAGTAGAGTTACTTTGTCTAAAATACTGAATACTATAAAAACTTCATTGAATTCTCCCGCAGAAAGCAATGCAAAAGCCCAGCATTTCCTTCATTGTTTTCCTGGACAGACAAGCAAAATAAGAATAAAACTAGGAAACAAAAAAACAATAATAGTCATCAATTAGCTTGTAAGCTAAGAGTTCTTGATCCAGAAATGCCAGCTCAGTCTCTAAACATACAAAAATGTGTATAAAGGGTGGGTTAGAGCCTTTACCAGTAGCTCAGATGACTTACGGACTATACGGATATCCATTGACAAACATAAAAACATACACAGATGGTGGCACAATGAGGCGAAATCATCATTTAAAATTGAAATCAAAAATTCTGTAGTTCCATAAGTAAAATCAAGCAGAGTATATCCCAGGTATAACATATTGCCAGTCGGAGAAACTTACTGTTAGAAACAAAAAGGGAACACTTCACGTTTTGCACTTAGCAGTTTGTTTAAGTATTAAGTGTGAAGCGCGTTAAGTGTGTTCTGTTTTTGCTGTGTGTTTCAAAATCAAGAGTTCACTGTGAATTGAGCTCTGAATTAAATGTATTTAGCAAAGAGCGGGATATAAACTATTAACACTGTCAGTATATCGGTAAGCTACACAGGTTAATCCAAATGTTTTAATTGAGTGTTTCTCTGGCAGAGGTGCAGAAATAGGTTCATGCATTGCTCTAGTGATTACTGAGGCTAATAGCAAGTAGTTTTCACCTTGTCTGATTTATTTCATCCACTCAAGTGAAAATGACTTTTGTTTGCATTTCACAGAGTACATTTCACAATGAATTATGCTCTATTGATATACTGTTTTAAACTGCATTAGCTGCTTGTCATCTTTAATACTATGGGGCAGATTGTATATTTTTGTTCTGGAAGCAGATAGGAGATGTTTATAGTTATTCAATAGTGAAGAATTTCCTGGACAAGAAATGACCTGCTCTAAGTCATTATTACATATCAGACCATCCTTTAGCGGCTTTAACCTAAATATTTAATAATGAGTTTTGCAGTAAATATAAATGGTCAAAATGAATATGTTTTCATTTGTCTTTGGCCATCTTTGTTGTGAAGCACCAGGGTAATAGTAAACCTTTAATAACATCTGCAGTTTGACATGTTCCTTGTTAATGTAACTCACTGGGTATAAGTCACAACAGTTGTTTCTATGGGGCATTATCTTTTCTTTGGGACAATGCAGACAGCTATATCAACTTGAGGCACTGAACGTTTTGTTGGTTAGTATTTTATAGTATTTTATAGTATTTGTTGGTCCAATGTTTAAGTCTACTGGACGAAATGTGTCAGGTGTAACTTGTCTTACCGTCGGGTCTGACATGCTCCGGCTCAACTTGTCTGTGCACTACTTTTAAATATGTTGAAATAAAAAGAACGTTTTATCTATACTACACCCCCCGTGGATGGTGCGTTTTTCACTGAAGAAAAGTTCCGATGAGTGGCATATCTGTATGGCGGAGTTGAGGAGTTAAGAATTATTGCTGTTAGTATTGACTGTCTAGTTCTATCATTTTCCCTTGCAGACAGTCACTCTCTGGGCCAGAAAGATGGAATGGTTATTGTGTGGAACTGTGCCGATCTAAGAGGTTGTGTTATATTGCAATGTTGGTATAATAGGTTTGCCCTCCATACCTATTCTTCTAAATAACAAACTTTACATTAAGAAAGCAGCAAACAGGTTCTTACACCTTCATTTATGTCATTATTTCATTCTGCTTGTCAAATATGCTGCTGGTAGGATCTTCACATCCCCAAAACTGATTATTTTTCTGTATGTGTTAAAGCACCAACATGATGTCTAAACCAACAAGATTTAGCTTAGAGAGTAATCTTAACAACTGGGTTAGCATGGGTGGATGAAGATCATATCAACCCACACTTAATTTGCAATACCTGCATTTATACTTGATCTTTACAACTAAAGATGATACATTTAAATGCTGTCAAATCAAAGAATACCTGCTTAATGCTGCTATTTACATTTCCAGCTTTGAGTTTCATCTTATGCAAAGCATGGATTTGGAAGTCTCTTGAGTAGAGTGGTGATTACCACAGTGTGGCAGAAAATAAATACTGGATAGATTATATTTGACTGTGGCATGTCAGCCTTTATATTTAATGTTTCCTTATCACACTGTGAAATTGCATTCCGGCTCACATACTGTAGCTGCTTGAAAAACAAACAAACAGCTTTTCTTTTAATAGCCCAGTGAGATTAGCATTGATAAAAGTAATACCACAATAACATGTTTAATTGTTTATCAGTTTATACCACAACTGTAAAATGGAAAAATGGAGAACAGTAAATAGTACTAAGGATAGTAATATACACAAAAGAGTATTAGTGGATTTTTGTCGATTATGGGTACCTATTTTTCTCTCTCGACATTTTTCTTTTCAATCTCTATTTTAATTAATATCACAGTGGACTGCAGAATCCACAGTATACAAAATGATATTATATGTCTAGTAATATATTCAGTCCATGGTTTGTCTGTTGTGACATCATGCTGATCCAATGCATTTAAACTTGGCAAGATGGAGGAGAGATGCAACCTCCATCTCTGATGTTCTGGCATGATGCTCAACTTGGGCCTTTAAACTTGGCCATATGCAAGCGTGGGATGTGATAAAACACAGTAAGTTCAAGAAGAAAAAATGGAGCATAGAAAAAAAAATGTCTGATATGGCTGAACCTCATTGGAACCATCAGGTGATATGCACCTTGATGAAGCCGACTTATCGGTGAAACTTGTAGTGCTTTCTGTCTCTGTCCTAACTGGACTCCATAGCTGTTGGTAGTCGGCGTGAGCTCTTCACCATTTTGTATTTGGCTGAGGTATACACTCGGATCTTTTCAATTCAAATGCCTTTCGTCTCCACATCCAGCAGTTTGGACAAATTAATTCAAAGACATCCATTGATCTGAAGTTCGTCACTTGCTGTTCGTCTGTTTTTGGCAAACGACTTTGACAAATCCATTAATCCGAGTCCCTGCACTATCTGTACGGCTACCTCTCCAGCGGGATTTCGTTTTTGAGTCAGTGTCGACTAATAGACACAAGGAGCTACTAGTGGGTTCCCTTCATTGGGTCTCACCACCACACTGTGTAAGGATTCATTGCTGCCACTTTATCAGATATTTTATCTAGCTTTCCTGTTTTTAGTATATATTTATTTGTGCATTGTCTTTCTTTTTAGTTTTGTTTATTTTGAACAAAACTGAACCATTTTTAATTTGTTATTTGTCTATATTTTATATATTAAATTGGTATACTTTTTCATCTAATTTATGCATATAATTGTCTCTTAATTTTGAATTGTGTACAAAATACACTATGGTTTAATTATTTTCTTTTCTTTTATATTGGTCTGGGCCACCTACCAACGGATCCTCTACATACATCTATTGGTTTACATATATATAACATATCAATATTTCATCAGTATTTTTTGATATTTTATTATTACATTTCTGTGACCCTTTTCTGTCAGAGGTTTTTTTTCTATATTGATCTCTACTTTTTTCTGATTATTTCACTCTTTATGTAGCGCTCAAGTTTACTTTTTTTTTTCCCATTCGAACCATAGTCAACAACTAGCTTTTGTTACTACAGTTCCTGCGGAATATGCTTATTAGGCTGCTCAGCCAGTATTACAGGAGCCTTTTGTCTGGTGATGAAAAAACTGATCTTACTATGTAAAGAGTGAATGCTTGTTTTGTGGAGAATCAAACTCCTGCGTTTGTGCTAAAGGGCAACATTTAAAGCTGCCTATGGCGTAGCCAGTAATGATATCTTAATGTCACCTCATAAAGCGGGAGGAGTGGCACAATAATGTCAATAGAAGTTTACCAAACATGGTACTGAGAACAGAGGCAGAGAAAGGATGTGAATAAAAGAAATTAAGTAACCTATAACATGAACATTAGGAAAATGTCCAATAACCAGACCATCACTACTGCCTCTTTATTTTACTATACATGTGACCATACCCTTAGTTCTCAATCTAACACTCAATCTAACACTTTTTACCTCGAGCTACTTGCGCTGATTTCTGAGCACACCTATATTTTGGAGCCCTGGATGCCTCACTTATTAATAGACATTAACTTGTGACTGCAATAGATAGGTATAAGGACACCATGACCCTTTTCCACATCTTTCTTTTTGAGGTGGAGATAGAACACACAGATTGAATTTCTGATGGTAACCTCCTCCTCAAAAGATAAATTAAAATGGAAATTCAGCCAAATGACTACACATATGTGTCTATTCGCTAAAATTCGAGAATAGCGCGAGAAGACACGACTTTAAGTAAGAATTCTCAAACAGTACATTAATTCTAATGGAATCCATGTCTAAATTATTAGAGGAATAGATTGATAGAAAATCTATGGAAATAAGTATTTGCTGTTGACTATAATTCAACGTATTGTAGTGTCATATCAGCAATGATCTAGTAAATGTATTCTTTTTTAGCAATTCATTGATTTGCATTCCGTTAAGAGCTGTCCCCTCTTGAGAAGACAATTAGCTGCTGTCAGATGATATCCCTGGTTTGATTAAGACAATATTTTATACACAGATTGACTGACAATACAAGGCTCTCTTTATACCAGGCATAACACACATGTTGCAATTCAAATTGGTATAGCCATAATTCTTATGATGATTGTGTGTGTGAACGTTCAAAGACAATGCCCGTGATTTTTTTTTTCTTCAAAATGCGCCACATGATCAGAATGCATAGGTGTATTGGGCCACTTTAACATTTTCCATTTACAGTAATAGTGAAGAATAGTTTGCAGCATGCTCACGCCCAATTGATTTGGGCATGTATATTATTTGAGCCTGTGACAAACTAAGCACACTGACCACTTTCTTTTCCTTGTTAAGAATAGGAAAATTTTGTTTTTTTTAATCAGATATACAAAAGTAGTGCAAAACAGTTTAAATCCATTGAATTCAAACAAATCTACATATTTATAGCACTAATAAGAATATGGATAGTTAAGTAAGTTGGGCTGTACCTCGCCCATGGGCTGCACGTTGGACACCCATGTATCAATCAGACCATAGAAGTCTAGTTTGCAGTTGAAGTGTTGTACAACACCCACTTAAAGACACTGAGAATGTATTGGAAACCTTTTTTTTTTTTTTTGTTTATTGTCAGAAATGTCATAACAGTGGGCAACAGTAAAATAAGTAGTACATGAAATAAATTGAAAACTTAATATAAACCCCAAAGTACAGATCCAGAAATTAACAGTGGAAACCTGAATACTAAAGAATATAATTGTGACAGCACCATCCCTACTGCTACTTCTGCCAGTGAAGTATTACAATGTGTCACAGGGGAGTCAGGGACAATGATTGATAGTTTACTCCCTCATCCATTGTTCTATGTTAATTGAATTTCCTGTTTAATTATGATGTGTGTCACAGGACCCATTGTGACTCTTACCCCTGGCAGTCACAGGGGGCCAGTCTCTTGCCTAGAGACTACGGACCTTGTACGTGCCAGAAGCCAAAATCTCCTAGAAGAGCTGTATTCACTGGCCCCTTCACAGACTTTCCTATACCCCATCTAACCGTCCAGCAGGAACCACCCTGGAATTGTAAAGCGCATTACAACTGTGCCCCTGCCCGCTACAGACACCGGGGAGAAGTGCCTGGTAGGCGCTCTTCCCATTGGCTGATTCAAACCAAGCCCGCCTACCGCTTGCTGGTAGCTCACATACCGATTGGTCATCCATTTAAAGAGCTAAAGGTAACTTGGTCTCTGATTACTCCTTGAGCCGAATGTGTACCGAAATGTATGTGAAATTTTATCTAAAAGGAACTGTGATCATTGTTTTTCCCTGTGTTAACTATGTGTTTAAACATGTATAGTGCACTGTGGAAGAGCTTAATCACTCGTACAGTTTCTCCAGAAAAGTAGATCAGCAGCTGCTTCACAGTAAACGTTTATCCCGGCTGCTGAGCTCCTTCTCTGGTTCAAAAAGTAGGTGCTTTCCCCATTGGCACTGTCCTTTTGGTCAATGAGTTAAATGCCTGACTTAAAGGGATTAAAGGGACTCCCCCTGCTACTGATTCTACAGTGAATCTGATTGGTTGCCAGATATTCTGGTACCAAATTCAATTATGTTTTCTATTGTGTTTGAGGTAAACTATTTAAATTTCACTGTTCAATCTATTTTTAGCTGATCTTTTAATGTATAAATACTATATGTGTTTTGCTAAATAAAGGGTGCTCATTTTGTTTAACCTAACAAGACTGGTCTCGTCTGCTTTGTTGGGGGATACTGAGCAGGGAGTTATAATAGCCCGTTTGAGAGACGTTGTGCTTACTGGAACCTGAGGAGGAATCTTGTGGAACCTACAGTGGACAAGAGACATCTTAGCTCTTGGCGTCCCATTACAATGTGTTATTCTAGATCTGTAGAAAAAGAGAAAAAAATGGATGAGCAGTCCAGTGGTGTTCTCTAACTAGATGTTACTCACACCTGCTGCCAAAGGAACACAGACACTAGACTGTGTGGATGCAAAAGGAAAAGAGGGGTTTCTCTGGCGCACAGTATAGAATAACTGAAAAAATATACTTGAAAGTATAAATAAGTATGTGAGTGCTTGATGCAAATATTAATAAAAAATAAAAAAAAGAATACAAAATATCAACATAAATGGGGACAGTGTTTCTGTTCCAAACACACAATGCTAAAGTGCAGTGTGAAAAACAAGTATAAAAATATTTATACTATAACCATCAAACAGTGCAATGATGCAAAATATACCTTATAGATAAATAAAATATTCAAAATTCTGTGTAAAGTGTAACAATCCACTTGTGCAAACAACCAATATTGTCAGTGCAATATAAAGTGCAATGCAGGCAGCAATAAACCAGCAGTAAATAATGTGAAAAAAACCCGCTGTAGCTAGTGTCAAACAATGCAACGTAAAAAACAATACAATGTAAAAAACAATGTAAAAAACAATAAATCCCCAATTGTGCAATCATAAACAACTTGTGTACATAACCTTCTATGTGGGCTAATTGTAATACTTGAGTATCTGAATTACATTCTACCTGCCCTTGGGTACCCAACTAGAATACCTAACATGTTTTGTAACCATCTCTAATCGAAGGGGCTAGACCTAGGCCCTGTTCAAATGATGAGTCTTTGATACTCACCAGTATAACTTATTACTAATATAACTCAGATTGGTGAACCCTGAGTGTTATAACTAACTGTTTATAGCTCCACCGCCTCTATAACCTCTGAATTATGTTACCTCCTACTTCAATGTTAACTCCACGGCAATTAATAGAACTGCCAATAAAACACTCCAAGTCTCTACAGCTTTATGGGTACTGGATTTAATGTGAGAAAGAAGTGTACAGAAATGTCTCACACTTTTTTACACTCACTCCATTACAGAGAGTATTAGTTAAAACATAGACTAATCCCTTGCACAAAATGCAACCAAAATGTCAAGAGATCCCTCTATGACCAAAGACACAACAACTCCTGTGTAGTTAGATGTGTTTGTGGATAGTCTCCTTCTGTAACAGCGCAAGTGAGAAGGAAGCTGCATGAGACTGGGATACTTAAAAGATCAGACTATTACATCCTGTTTGGGCTTGTTTCACATATGCCGTATTGCTTTTATTGTCCCACCATACATAACTGTAAATGATATATTTTAGGACTGACCCTTTTTATCAGGAAATCCTCTATTTGAATATAATGAACTGATGTATGACTTGACATTATCACACCTCAAGTAAGAGCACTAATGTATGTATGAAGCACACTAAAGGCACCAATTTCTGCTTCTCTTTCTAGACTGTCTCCATAAAGTGCAATCTTTACCAATGAATCCATCTTCTCTTGTTGTTTATCCCTATTAGCTCTACTTCAGAGTGCTGCATTGTCCAGCAGATCAGGAAACACTTTAGCAGTATTTATTTGTGGAGACAAACATCAATGCGAGGCACTTAGCAGAGCATACGCTGAAGATACGCTCAGGGGAATATGATTATTGTATTGGACAGATTGTACCTTCTTTCCTCTTAGCCGTGTTTTAAAATTGCAATTCTAAATAGCAGGAGCTGGGGGGGTGGGGAGGAGAATGAAATGCAAAATACTTCCCTATGAACAGTGCCTGCCTGCAGCATTTCTACAACAAATATCAATATCCCTCTCATCCAAGCCTTCTGCCTCTTGTGCATTGTTTACCTTTTTGTTAAATCACTACAACAACATTTCACATGCATCAACATTTAATCTACTGATATAGCCATATCACTGACTGAAACAAGAACAGTATCTGCCTCAGTTCAGCATTTAACACTAATTGTGCTGCACTGGTGAATAAGATAGTCAGAAAACACTGATCACCTTGAAAGCAACCTCTGAGGCTTGCCATTTAGTGCACTGTCTCTCTCTTTACACCTGACATGCCAGCCTCCTTTTTATTATTAGGTAGACATTAAAACAGCAACCAACTGCCAGGAGAATATGTCTCAAGCAGCTCAAGCAATTGCTAATTAGAGGGGAATGTTTACTTTACATCCTGTTCTAGTATTATACGCAAAATGCCATCAAGCAGCCTAATTAATTTTGCCATACCCTTTCATCTGGAGTAATATCTTGAAGCGACACAGAGCTTAGAAATACAGTCATTCATCGTTTGCCAGCGATAATATGCATGATAAATTATTTGTTTTGGCACTTGAGGAGAATTAAGCCACAAGCCTTATGAACTTTCGACATCTTGTAACGTACGTTTATTAAATCAGGGAGATGTATGATAATGTCAGTGCCTCCAGCCACACACTGCTTATAAATAATTGTGTGTCCATATCAATTTATATATAATATATGTGTGTGTATACATATCTACATATATATATATATGTGTGTGTATTTATATATATATACACATAAAAATATATATGTGTGTGTGTGTATAAATATCTACACATATACCGTATATGTGTGTGTGTGTGTGTGTGTATATATATATATATATATACACATACATACATATATAAATATATATTTATATATATATTCACACACATACATGTTTTTATATATATATATATATATATATATATATATATATATATTTACACACTTTTTCTAAGAACTCCCTCTTCAGTGCCCCATGGAACAAACTAAAATATTCTTATCCAAGTTTAAATTTCCTGTTTTCCCTTTTAAAATAAACGTTACCACATTGCTTTGCATTATCATTACATTGTAATGCTCCTGTCAGTTTGAGGAAAGTTTGCTTGCTCTTACAGATACAGAGGAGCATTTTGTGATCCGTTAACTACCTTAGTTTGTTTTCATCTCTGCTACACCTGTACCATACTGTGCCTTCTTAGCAGATCTTTCCTCTCTTGAAAAATCTTTTCTAAAATGAAGAAAATAAAACGAGCTCTTACCGAACAAGCAGGGATCCTTACAGCCTGTGATGTGATGGATCTCTTCTACCATTCACGTAGGATGTAAACAATCCTCCCTTTGAGTGTCTTGCTGTGTGACCACACATGCATAGCACCACAGAGGACTCTTATATAAATAGGACAGCCAGTACTGACAGCGCCTGCATATTGCTTGGCTGCTCTCAGTTAAGTGACATGCGCTCGCAGCAGTCCTCTGAATGGAGAAGCTTAGATGTATCACACCACAACATACACAATGATGCAGTGCCTTATGGCATGGTTAGGTTACTACACTGATAGAAATGCCATAGATATTTAATGACACTTCCCTTGAAAGAGAAACATGTTTTATTTTGTATTTCTTACTTTTAAGTTACTGTTCAAAAAAATGTATATTGATATATAGTGCATATTGTTTTTAGTTATTTGTTTTTTTTCTTTAAGGGTCATAACAAATAGAAAATGTAGCAGCATTCATTTAATCATGGATTAAATGTTTTACCCTATACACAATATGGGCTTGCTTTTCAATACAGTAAAGCTTTATTTCTCTGTGACTGGAGTATAGCTGGAAATGACAGACTGTTTCCATTTTCTTTGAGAAAGCTTACAAGGCATATCTTTTGTGTATCTGTTCCTTACAAGATTTATACCTGATCATACTGTTTATTAGTAAAAATGGACAAGTACTTTTCCATGACAAAATGCCCAATCAAGAATATGGTTGGAGGTGCACAGAGAAAATTCTGTTACTCCAACCGAAATAAAAAATAAAATGCATGGGGTAATGGACATGTGTAAAAATCAACAATTACAATTGGCAAGCAACACCAATCAGGATCTCCTGGAAAGATGTGTGCACCTAAGGAAGTCTTTCTGCGCATCACTGTACTTTATTTATTTCAAAAGTGTCCTTCCAGGAAAAATAGATTGAATTTTCTCTTGTTTTTAAGTATGTCCTGAGGAGCATATCCAATAAAATACATTTCAGCATAAGAAAACAAAGTAAATATTGATCCCAATAAATAAATTTCAACATATGAAAACAAAGTACAAATTGATCCAGGTTATTCCAGGATCATTATACAACATAGTTATACGCATTAAGACATATACAATGAAAAACATAAACACACCACATTGTTGCACATTTTGGTTGTAAATGAGAATGTAATTCCAGTGATTTCAGGAAGGCTATTCCACATACAAGTAGGTCTGTAAGAGGAGGCATATCAAACATTTCTCTATGTAATGTGGAATGGCTTACAAGGTACTTGACCTGAGTTTATAAGACATGTGGGCAGCAGTATACTCCTAGTATGGGAATTTCTAGAGAGTGAAGAAGAGTTCACCCCACAGGTTTTGTATGGGTTTCAAGTCAGGGGACTGGGATGGCCAGGAAGGACCTTTATTTACTGGTCAGTAAACCAATTTGTTGCTTTTGATATATGTGTTGGATCATTGTCCTGCTGGAAGATTCAACCATGGCCCATTATAAGCTTTCCGGCAGAGGCAGTCAGGTGTTCATTCTCTGTGTGTGGCAAAAACCACCTCTGGTGTTTATTGGCAAAACGCTCTATTTCAGTTTTCATCTGACATAGAACCTGTTCCTATTTGAAGTTCCAGTGGTGTCTGGCAAACTGAACACGGTTGAGTTTGTTTTTGAATAAGAAACCCTTCCAAACAACTTGTAGTGATATAGGTGACGTGGGATTGTACTTTTGTAGAATTTCTGACTACAAGACGCAAAAAACTTCTGCAATTCTCCAGCTGTGATCCGTGGAGATTTTTTGGTCAGGTAAACTATCCTCTTCACAGTGAGACAACATAGACACATATCCTCTTCCAAGTTGCTTCTTAACATTTCAGCTGACTGGAACTTAATTATTGCCCTTATGGTAGAAATGAGCATTTTCAACGATTTTGCTATTTTCTTATAGCCACTTTCCATTTTACAGTAAGATGGAAAAATAAAATATAATGTTGCTGACTGCCTCTAGAGAAAGTAGTGCATTGTTTATGGCTGTTAGTACTGCTAAACCTAACATTAACCCTAAGCCTAAGTTAGCTTTAGATCTAGGGTTAGGTTTAGCATTGGAGGTCAAAAGTTCACTATAGGAGAGAATTTTTAGTAAAAAAATAAATACACTACTTCCAATTATTGCCTTATAACTTGCAAATAAGGATTGATTTTTTTTTTAAAAAGCAAATCAATATAAATTATGCCTATGTATTTTGATCAGTAATACATTCAATCACTATAGATGAGTATGGATATATTTGTTAAATTGAATGTAGTTTTGTAAATAGGAACCTTTTGGTATATGTCCTTTTTTAGGTAGAATATGTACATTGTAAATTGAACTTTAACATTGTTATAGTGTTATTTGCTTTAGTGTTTCCCTAATAATACACATAAATTTGGGGCTTAACACACACACACACATATATATATTTTTCCATATTCATATTTGTATATTAATGATTAAATTAAACTTCTATATTTTTGGGACTTTGTGTTTTTCAATACTGAGTCAATAATTAACATAATACTTTTGCGTTGCCGACATTTGACTGACATAGTCTGTCCTGTGGTTAAACAAGCGGTGTTTGCGATCTAAGATTGCAAACACCGATAAAACAGTGATGTTTTAATGCCTCGAGGACGAAGCACTAAGCATCCCTGAAATCCGGTGCCTATGGCACCCATAATCTTTCCATGGAGCAATACGTGGGCACTATATTGGACAGCAGGATGCTCCTCCAATACCCTCTTGTGGGTAGAGTGTCGGAAGGGAAATAAATTTCACTTACGTCGCTCTGATGCTTTTGCTAGACTGCCCCTACAGGCAGTCAGCAACATTGCAAAGTTTAAAAAAAAAGACTTAATTAGCTAAATAGCTAGGGTAAGAATAATGGTTAGGGTTACAATTAAATTAAGGTTAGCATAAGGGTGAAGGTTAAAATTAAATTAAAATTATAATAAATTAAGGGTTAGCATAAGGGTTAGAGTTAGGGTTAAATTTAGGGTTTGGGTTGGGGTCAAAAGGTCACTGTAGGTGTAAAAAAAATCCACTATTTTGGTTATTGCCCTATAAAAAAAACTGTAGAAAAACATGGAAACAAGCATATTTCTAAGCTCGGGACAAATTTCAAAAACTATTTAGATGGGATCTTTTTTAATAATTGTATTGATTCAATTATTTTTAGATCAAAGTTAGAAAAAGTGTTTCTAACGAAAGCCCTTCCTATGGCGATAAAAACAATATATAATTTGTGTGGGTAGTATGTGAGAAAGAAGAAAATTAGAGCTAAACACAAACACCCCAGTAATGTCAAAATAGCCCATGTCACAAGGGAAATACAAGGTCAAAAGGTCATGTCACTAAGGGGTTAATCTTTATTTGATTAATAAAGTCCCCAGCCCCTCTTTAATTTTTGACTCTTTGGTTTGGTTGTGTTGCATCTGAATTGCATTTCTGACACAGCCTGTTTCGGGAATGCAATTGTGTATGATGCCCGAATTGTGCCTGCATGCCAAAGCACCAAACAGGCGTCATTGTGTTCCTGGCCCCAATCACGGCAGCCAGGAACATACAAGCAGAGACCTGATCAGGGTCTCTTATAGACCCTGTCGGTCCCTGCTGAAATCCCACAATACTTCGTGATGTCACATGTCAGGGATGCCAGAAATGTAGCGGATGCTCGGTTTGAGACTTCGAAGTGGCCCCCCCTCAAAGTGGCCTCATCTGACACTGGGGATTCCACTGCAAGTCCCTGCAGCGGGATCCTCAACACAGCTCATCATGGGGAGCCACGATGAGCTGTTACATGCAGAAATTATATATTGCATTTTTGGGGGTAAGCAGGGCTTTCTTTAGTTACCATTATTTTGATAATATCATATAATTTATTTTTAATAAAATAATAAAATATGATGTAAAACATCATTTTACACATCTACAAACTTTTTTTTTCTGTTGTTATTTTGCAAATTATGGGGCAATAACTGGAAGTAGTGTATTGCTTTGTCCGCACTTCAGAAGCTCTTGCCCACAACAGGGCAACAAAATATTTTAATGGAGCAAGGTGCGATCGCACAGCCATGGGGGATAAAATTTTGGTGTTGCTGGAAGGCTCATTGAAGCAACACCAGCTGAAAGCGATAATTGATCACTTCCAATATAGAAGGACAGTCATTCAGTAGTGATAAAAAAAATCCAATGATGGCATGGAACTTTAAGGGTTAAAGTCATTAACTTCCTGCACTGTCAGATGATCATGAGAATAAGAAACCCATCAGCCTACGCACTTTGTACCATTAGTGAGTATTACATCAATGATTAAAGTGCATGGCTTATAAATGGTGACATGACGAATAGAAAAAGGCATTTCTTTGTATTAAACAGACTCACGGTGTCTAGTAAAATCATTATTGATCCACACTGAAGTGTACCAAACATCAGTGGCAAATAACAAAGATCCTAGAAAGTCTTAAGCATTTTGCACCATAGAAAGTACTTTTTCATGGGTATACCTTAAGACTAAATTCAGTTTGAAATATAGAGCCTACTACTAATGATGCAGTTCATGCTATGAATCTGCACCTTAGTTGTTTGTGATAACTGCGCAGCTCTATAGATTGGTAAAAGATCGATAAAAGAGAACCTACTCATTTTATAAATGTGTTATCTCTTAATCAGTCAACTAAAGGTTGTATTGACATACATTTGTTATAGTCTTAATATTTTTTGAGAAACTTTGAGCTTAAATGTCACATTTCACATAATAATTAGTAGACTATTACTGTCAGCAACCAATCAAAACATGTCACTCCTAAATCTATTCTTAACTGACTTGTAAAAACAGCAACTCTGATATTTTGTTGAAATCCTTGGGTTTTAGATGCATACAAGGTAAAATATACCCTAAGGAAGGTCACTGAGTGACTATAATAACAACTACAGTTGAAGAAAAATTGTACTGTTTGGTTGAAGACTATCTGTAATTGTGATTGCAGATCCTCTCTTCAATTTCTACTGTGTTTCTGACAGGTATTTTCTACATTTCGAGAGTGTGCTGGCCTTGTTGTTGTTAATTAAAAGGACAGGACACTGCAAGGTAGAACTGGAAAGAGTAATGAGTAGACATGTGCAAAACTAAAATTTTCGTTTCGTTTTCGTCCATTCGGACGAAAATGTTATTTATTTCGTCTAAAACGAATTTCGTTCATTAGTGCATTCGTTTCAGACGAAATTCGTTCATTATTTTCGTTTCGTTAATTTTTTTCGTTCGTTTTATAGAATACAATGTAATACTATTGGCTTTCTATAAACCGAACGAGAGCCCCATTCATAAGAAATTCTTATGAATGGGGCTCTCGTTCGGTTCATAGAAAGGCAATAGTATTACTTGTATTCTATAAGCCGAAAGTCTATAAACCGAACGACTTTCGGTTTATAGACTTTCGGCTTATGGAATACATGTAATCCTATTGCTATTCTATAAACCGAACGACTTTCGGTTTATAGAATAGCCATAGGTTTACATGTATTACATAAGCCGAAAGTCTATAAACCGAAAGTCGTTCGGTTTATAGGCTGTCGGCATTTAACTATACAGAGACAGAGTCTCCATTCATAAAATTATGAATGGAGACTTTGTCTCCGTGTAGTAAAATGCCGACAGCCTATAAACCGAACGTTCGGTTTATAGGCTGTGGGCATTTTACTACACGGAGACATGGAGACTTTGTCTCCGTATAGTTAAAAGCCGGCATTTAACTATACAGAGACAGAGTCTCCATTCATAAAATTATGAATGGAGACTTTGTCTCCGTGTAGTAAAATGCCCACAGCCTATAAACCGAACGTTCGGTTTATAGGCTGTCGGCTTATGGAATACATGTATTCCTATTGCTATTCTATAAACCGAACTTTCGGTTTATAGAATAGCCATAGGATTACATGTATTACATAAGCCGAAAGTCTATAAACCGATCGTTCGGTTTATAGACTTTCGGCATTTTACTACACGGAGACAAAGTCTCCATTCATAAAATTATGAATGGAGACTTTGTCTCCGTGTAGTAAAATGCCGACAGCCTATAAACCGAACGACTTTCGGTTTATAGACTTTCGGCTTATGCACTACATGTAATCCTATGGCTATTCTATAAACCGAAAGTCGTTCGGTTTATAGTTTAGCAATAGCATTACATGTATTCTATAAACCGAACGTCGTTCGTTTTAAAGACTTTCGGCTTATAGAATACTATTGGCTTTCTATAAACCGAACTAGAGTCGAGTCCCCATTCATAAGAAATTCTTATGAATGAGGAGGGACTCTAGTTAGGTTTATAGAATGCCAATAGTATTCTATAAGCCGAAAGTCTTTAAAACGAACGACGTTCGGTTTATAGAATGCATGTAATGCTATTGCTGTTCTATAAGCCGAATGTCTTTCGGCTTATAGAACAGCAATAGCATTACATGTATTCTATAAACCGAACGTCGTTTGTTTTAAAGACTTTCGGCTTATAGAATACATGCTGCTATTGGCTTTCTATAAACCGAAAGAGTCCCCATTCATACGAATAGGTCAATTGACCTATTCGTATGAATGGGAACTCAATTTCGGTTTATAGGAAGCTAATAGCATTACATGCATTCCATAAACCGAAAGTCATTCATGTCGGTTTATGGAATGTAGTACAATGCTATTGGTATTGTAAACCGACTCTATTTCGGTTTAGAATGCCAATAGCACGAATGGACGAATGGACGAATGAACGAATGATTTTCGTTTATTAACCATTCGTTCATTCGGATTTTGTTAGTTAAAATTTTCGTTATTCGTTTTTCGGACGAATGGACGAAAATGCTATTTTCGTCCGAAAATGCATTCGTCCGAAAACGAATGCACATGTCTAGTAATGAGCTATTATTAGCAGTCCAGAAATATGACAGCAGGGTTGCAGATATATCTGTGAAAGGCAGCGAACACATTCACACTATTGTCTCTAATCAAAAAATTATAAACTTTTTTTAAAGGGTCAATAACTGGACAATACTATGAGTTAGATGCCTAATGATACTATTATTTATGTTAGATAGAAATTATAATTATTGTGCAACACTATAACTGTAAATGTTTTAAATGTAATGCTACTTATTACATATAACTAAATGCTTACTGCTTATTACAAACATAATTCTGTGTTGTGTACTTTACACATATTCTTAAAAGCACAGTAAGAAAAAGAAAAACTGATCTACTCTATGAACAGGGGAGTAATTAATTCATTATAAACATAACAAATATGTTTTGTACTTTCAAAGAAACACACTTGCCATGAGCTATTAAAAATAATTAATATCACCCATTACCTGCTAATTAGGAGTTTAGCTTTATAAATATGTATGTCGTCAATGTAATTCCTTCACGGTCTGCCCAAAAAGATTTATGTTATCTAACAAACAACTGTAAGTGAGGGAACAAAGCAAGCAACGGGAAATTAATAAAAACACCCAGTACTTAAAGAAAATGATATTCAGTAATTCACTGTATAAATGGGTAGTGTGCACCAGCTGAATCACCCTCCCTGAAAATGAGAGCAATCTCAATGTATCCTTCCTGGAAAAATTATTTATCAATAAATAAAATAAATAAATAAATAAAACTAGAAATCTGAATATTTGAATGTCAAGATGAAACTTATTGTCAAATGTTAATATATTTCAGTGAGCATGTGATTTAGTTATTGCCAAACTTAAATTTATTATAAAGTTATCACATGCAGCAAGGAAGGTTGCTCCATGGCACGATCACTCACCCTTTAGGAGGCTGGACCTTCATTTAAAAGTTCACTTTTATTCTTTCAATTGATAAATCATGATTAACAATTATAACACTCGTAGAAAACGGAGAAATATACTAGCACTGAAGACATCAGAAGTGTGAGCGTCAGATGCAGGTTTCATCAAAAAGGACTAAGTTGTAAGCCAACGACTAAATCCTTTTGGACGAACACTCCAAATTATTGTAAAATAGAGGGTGGTGTATTAGGTAAGCAAGATAGAATCTAATAAACTATGCTTTTTGAAGTACCTATAAACCTATCACCAATTTCCCTAGACACCTGCAATTGAAGGTAATAGGAACTCATGATGTTATGGATACTGGAATTTAATGATATTGGGCTTAAACCTTTGTTGTGTTCTTCTTGTACTTGCAATGTTGAATATTGTGACACTGTGAGAGTGGTCAAACCTATTTCTGCCCCTTTAAGCACATACCATTTGTACCTAAAGAGGCTTCAGTTACATGAATTTGGAGTTGTTAATAGGGGGACCAGTGGCTATTGGGGCAGCACCAACCCCATTGTTAATATGGAAGGCAGTGGCATTATGCCCAGCCATTGGTCCCACTGATTATGTAAAGAATGGGGCATTATAAATTACCTTATACCTGCTATGTGATTAAAAGTGTTCATCTTTAACCCCTTTGTGATGGTAGGACCTATGTATCCTGTTTTTAAATGAGCAGTGGAAGCGATCAGTGATCATTTACACCATTCAGCCAGTGTTGCTGTAATGCCTTGATGCCAAATCATAGAGGCAGTCAGCAACATCCAAATAAAGAAAATGAAAAACAAGTTTTTTTCTCAAATTTTAGTTAGGGTTATACTAGGGTTATGGTTAGGTTTAGGGTTACAAGGTCACCATAGATAAAAGAGGGGGGGGGGGGGAATTGATTAGGAAAAAGCAATACACTACTTGTAGTTATTGCCCTATAACTTGCAAAAATCAAAAGAAAAACATAAAAACCATTATGTATTTTGAAACAGGAAAAATATAAGAATCTTTTAAGCAGTTTTTTTTTATTATTAGTGTTGTGTAAAAGAGTTTCCCACTAAAAGTTAGAAAAAGTGGTAAAATTTTTCATAATATTTTATAATTTTTTTGTAGTAAATTAAATAATATGATCAAAATAATGGTATCTAAACAAAACCCTTCTTATCCCAAGAAAATCAATATATAATTTGTGTGGGTACAGTAAATGAGAAAGAGGAAAATTACAGCACAAAAACTGTGCAACACTGACAAAAACAGTCTGTCCTTAAGGGGCTTAAGATGGATTGTCAAACCCATGTGTCTCGTTAGATTTGATTATTAAAAAAAACAATGATCTTGGTGAGCCTGTCCAACACAGTAGGAGATGCTCACACACCAAAAAAGTGAAAAATAAATTGAATAAAATAACTACATTACTTGATTTGAAATAAGCAGTGTTATTGAATTGGATCAACATCTGGCAAAGAAATTTAGTCATTGCTAGCACATCTCCTGTAGATAAAAATAATATATAAAACATTTAGGTACATTAAATGAGATAGATAATTATAGCTAAAAACACACATGAAAGAGGTGTATACATAGTCTCTGTCACGAAGGGTACAACATTTTGAATACAGTCCCATCACCAAGTGTTAAAGCGGGACAGATGGCTGTATGATAACCACACTTTGCAGCCATAAGCACAAATGCATATAAAGATGCAAAAATATATGTATTATCAATAGTTTGTAGATGCTGAAATTCAACATTGGTCCACACAAGTGTCAGCAGCACTTCACTTATATTGTAAAATTAACATTATCTTTATCTATTTATATTTTTTATATGTTTTTTTGCGCATTCTTTTTATTCACTTTTGAAATTCAAAATTGCAAATATTACATAAGCATTTGAGGAAACAAATATCAAAGCTGTCTTTTGCAAATTAAAGGAGAATTGGTAAACAAGTAGAGCAGTGTAGTATTACAGAAAGTATTACAGAAAGCACATTATATTTATATTTATATAGATAGTTGCCAGTCTCAAGTGCTAAGATTGTAAGAGACAATATCCTTACATTTCAGATTAGGATTTATCACCTTTGACACAACTCTTGTGTTACTCTGTGTTCCATAATACACTAAAATGTAATATTTGTGCATACGGTTCTACTCTTTTATTGCATGTCGGATATTACCTGACCAGGTGCTTTTGTTCAATTTAGGTGATAAATATTTTTATTAATTAGAACATAATGTCACTAATACAAAAGGTTACACCAATTTTCTGTTACAATTTGTAGTCAGTTTTGCCTAATGTTGCCTGCTGGCAGTTTAACTTTTAATTCAGTCTCATCTATGAACTAATATTACCAAATCAGTGAAATAGCTGAAACCTTTGACCAAGTATTTATCATTTTTCATTACCTTCATAATTCAGGATTTTTCCCTTGATTGATAATAAGGTATCTAATGCAAACCAGCCCTAGATAAAAAAAATAATAATAATAATATATAGCATGCTAGCAAGATGGGCACAAATATATGACATTGATATAAAATATAATTAGGAAACATTTCATTGTGAGTGTAGAAAATATCTTGCATTTGTATGAGGATCCATTTTGGGTTTGTTAAACTGCCTTTTTTATTCACTGTGAAACACAACAACAAGAGACTGGTAAACAATTTCCTTTCAACGTAAACCACTTACAATTGCAAGAGGCCCAAGTTCTGCATCACAGATTATAAATTAGGAATGCAGGGACTGGTACTGTCTGTCTTTGATTTATAGGTTTTCTATTTTCTTCTTGGAAATTAAATTTCTCATCTTTTCCAGCCAATTACAGTTACACGGACCATCTCTGCGAACCACAGAAAATGTTTTCAGAAGTGTATTTCCTACTGAAAATGTTGTTATTTGGTTTTAAGAATTGTAATGCATAGCTTTACACTTACATCTTTGTGCTGCAGGAGAACTGTTAAGTCATCCTGTTTACTGAAGATTGGACTAGATTCTCAGGATAAGCAAACGTTTTATGTTTATACACTATGTAATATCAAAATGTTTAACTAGGCTATCTGTGAAAACTGGGCCATATGTTGAAAGTCTTGAGGCAGCCACAAATCATTTTGTTAATGAATTAGCATTTAAATGAGAATCGTCTGTTAAATATCTCAGATGAAAAATTAACCAGATACAGTGGTCTTCCTGTTTTAGCAGTTGATAAACCAGAAAGAAGAAGCATAAATGGAAACCATGCTTCCATATTAATTTCTCTACATGCAATCTAAAAGCTTTAGCGCATCTGTGTATTGTGGCACTGGGCACAAGCATTAAAGTTATCTGTCTCCACTGTAACACACTTTGAACTATTCATGTGACTATAGATGGGAGGTTGCCAGCTCACATTTGTTAGCTGCATATCAGGCCACATGGCCAAACCCATCTCCTCCAAGTGGTGTTAGCAGAATAGAAGTCTGCCCACATTTCTCCAAGACCCAGGGCCGGCCCAAGACATTGTGCTGCCTGGGGCAAAAAACAAAATGCTGCCCCCTCTTCCCTGAAAAAAAAAAGCCCACTGTCATTATAATTCAAACTAAAATTAAAATTAACACGAGCACCATTTTGTATGCACAATTATATGGCATGAGTATGCCATGATTAAAATGTGTACCCAAAATTTTTTTAGCATTTAAACTTAATGTACAATGTTTGAGTCATGTTATAGGTCACTGGTCACATATTATGTTTTGGGGAATTGCAAAGCCTATTTTTATAATAATGTTTGTTTTACCACTTCTTTCTTTTCACCCCGTGGGTGCCCACTAAAGCACTTTTTAAGAAAGTAATGGTAAAGCATTATTATGATAATAGGCTGTGCAATTCCCTAAAAAAATGTGACCAGTGACCTATGACAAAATCCACATAGCTTTAGTCAGAGGAATTGAGAGGTCTCACCTGATTGGCTGAGACCTCCTTCTATCAAACCCCCCTCCCGACACAGAAAAAGAAAAGAAAAAGACCGCTACAGTGCTGCCTCTGTCAGAGTGCCGAATGGGGCAGCTGCCCCAGTTTTCCCCATTAAAGGGCCGGCCCTGCCAAGAACTGCCTACTTATGGGCAGTCACAGTCTTGCCCATTACCGAATGAAACATACTCCCTTTAGGCCACAGAGATAGAGCTAGTGAAATACCTCTAGGCAATTGGGCCACCTAAGGTGCTGCTAGGGGGTCAAACCCTAAATGTCAATGTGAAAAGACTTGAACATTCCACCTTCTGTGTCTATTTGTACCAAATGACTTACGTACATTATTTTTCATAATTTTTTTTTATTTATTGCTTTTGTCTGTGCACTTTTACGTTTTGGTTTTTCATAATACATCACCATTGACTGTTGAATAATTGTAGTTTAAACTATGATTTATTGAAGGATAAAAAAAAATCAGCAACAGCAATTCAACTATTGTGGTTTACAGATAAGCTCCTACTTAACTGCCAGTGCTAGTGGTCTGCTCTTTTTATTAGCAATAGAGAATCAAAGGTGTAGTTTCATGTCAGAATGGAGAACATCCAGTCCTTGTTAATAGGAAATTATAAAAGAGCAGGGCATTTATAATTCAGTCATGTCCTTAAGCTTAGTGAGATTGTCACTAATATCAAGTGTCTTGAACATTTGGTAATGGCCCAAATGCACTTGTCTGCAAGAGACTACTTGCTGGGTCTCAGGGTCAAACCTGTCAAATTCCAGGAAGTGTCTGTTAGCACCTATCTTCTGATATCAGACACCACACCTCTGCTATACCTCAAAAATTCCCAGGGAGAGATGCTAGGGGAGAACTCCGGGTGAAAATCAAGACAATTTCTACATTTCTCAAAACAGGTGTAGGAGATGGAGAACCCCATAAGCAGACACAGGTCTATGTAAAAGATGCCATCAAACCAGTAACTCAATAAGTGTTGGCACTTATTAAACGATCAACCGCAAGGAACATAACTACCTGTCAATACCTGTATTCACCAAATGGCCCTTCAGGTATGACAGATGGTATGTGAGACTAAACTTGCCCTTATCCCTTTTGGGTATAACTCCTAGTGGCCATCTCATTCCAGGGTTGGTGATCAGTCTCTGGCAAAATTGTTACCACCTGTCTGATTTTCTCTTTAATTCCACATTCTAATGAGCCCTCCGAGGTTCTTCTTAGGAAACATAAGCATTACTCCATTCCACATACGGTACGCCCCCATCAGCTCCTATGGGTCCACCCTTTGCCAGTTTGCACCTCTGAAAACCTGATTACTTGAAGCACCGCCTCCCAGCTCTTCCGACAAATCCGGTGTGCTTCCCACACTGGACCTGCGGTCTCCACTAAGCTATCCATGGTCAGATCTCCCAGAATGCTGGGACCACTTCGATGTTCGCCACTCAGCACTCCTTTCAGATCCGTCAACACGGTCCCCTCTTCTTACCACTGCACCGTCAACTCAGCCCTCTATAGCTTTGGCTTTCTTCCTCTGCTCCATGGACATCTTTGTGCCACTCACTCCAGCAGATGCCTGCACCTTTGCTCCGTGCCACTACTCCAAGTACTGTGGAGGCCTCACTCTTCTTGCTGGATGCTCCCTCCCTGGATCAACCTCTGGATCTCGCTCTAGCTGCAACACTTGCCTGTCTCTCACTAATCCCTGCTGCTCACAATAAACTCTCTGTCAAAAAATGGTTGTGCTTCTCACAATGCCTAGCATGATCAGATGGCCATCTATCACATTTTTACAGCCATCTATTTAGTTTTTAGGAATTACTTTACACCGTAGACCCATTGCCACAGGTGTATGAAATCAAGAACCAAGCCATACAGTCTGCATTTACATTTGTAAATAAAATGGTTCATTCTGAAGAGCTCACTGAATTCAAGGGTGGTACTGTGATAAATCAGTTTGTTAAATGTCATCCCTGCTAGATCTTCAAATTGGCTGTGCATATTAATGGAAATAATACTGGAATATTAATGGAAAAATAATACTTGTATATTAATGGAAAAATAATACTGGAATATTAATGGAAAAATAATACTGGAATATTAATGGGCAAATTTGCTGTGGCATATAATCTTGCACCGGCCTTGAGTATACCAAGACATTTTGGACAGTGCTTTCAAATTTGAGGAAACATTTGGGGAACTGCATGACTTTGCCGCAGTGCACAATGCAAGGTCCATAAAGACATGTTTGGATGAGTTTAGTGTGGAAGAACTTGACCGGCCCACGCAGAGCTCTGACCTCACCCAATCGGACACCTCAGGGATGATCTGGAACGCAGATTGTGAGCCAGGCCTTCTCATCCAACATCAGTGCCTGAGCTCACAAATGCTCTACTGGATGAATGGGTAATAATTCCCACAGAAACACTCCTAAATCTTGTGGAAAGCCTTCTGAGAGGAAGCTATTATAGATGCAAGGGGGGGGGGGGGGGGGGGATAACTATATATTAATGTCTATGTATTTAGAATGCAACTTCCTGTTGGTGGTAGTAGGTGTCCCCATACTTTTGTTCATAAAGTGTATATCTTACAGTGGATCCTGAATGAAGTTTTGAATTTTGAACCAGCTAATTATATACATGCAAGTTGGAAAACTAATAAATCACAATATTGAAAATATATTTGTATATGTTATTTGTTATATACATATTAACTGCAACAAAACTGTTAACAGAATAAAAAATTTTTTACCATTAAGTGTTGTTAAGATCTGGTCACTCTATATATCAAGGGTTGGCAAACCATGGATGGAGACGCACATGTGGCTCTTTGACAATTTTTTTAAGCTTTATAATTATTAAAGTGAGAGTCCACTAGATTAAAACGTATGTTTAATTAAGGTTCATTGTGAGATTGTGAAGTCAAAGCATCATGCAATCCTTACAAATGTACACCTGACAGAGCTAATTTGTACAGCCTTGACAACATATCAGCCAGAATTTGAACTGCTTATAGCCAAGACCTCAGCTAGCAGTAGATAGCCTGATAATTGTAGCAATATATGCTTCTGTCATAAAAATATTATAAAGCTATAATTTTGTAAAGTGGAATTTGCTTAAAATATCTCTAATTCTGGTTTTAATAGTTTTTACCACGTCCTGACCAGATATTTACTAAGATAAATATATTTAACTTATATGAATAATCAAATAAATGAAACATCTGCCTTTACCCCTTTTATTTTTTGCCAATCTCATTTAATATTAATGAAATGCAAATTTGAATATTTTAAATTAATAAATCAATCAGGATATTTTGAAAACATTTTGGGTATATTTTTGTACTTTGTGATTATTGAAACTAATACACATTAAAGGGTCTGCTCAATAAAGAGAGATGTGCAGGGAACTGATGGGGGAATTTAAAACCTTAGGGCAAAGAAGTGGAGTTGGAAAAATTCTCCAATACAGCTGAATGGGACAATTTTTCCAACTTACCTACTCTGGTCTTTACTTTGAAATTCCTGTCTCAATTCCCTGAATTCTCTCTTAACTAAGAAGACCCTTAATAGTTAAAAAATAACACACATAAATAAATGTTATTCATTTTCATGTAACATTTTTGTAACAGTTTGTGTATGCAACAAGAAAACTGTGTGTATACGGTAATAGTTGTTCATGTCTGATGTTTATCATATGTGGCAATCTTGGCCACCCCTGCTACAGATGCTGTAATACATTAATATTTGACATTATGTTAAGCCAGTAAAGGCCAAATACAAAATGATGCATCAGGTATCAATTAAACCTACCACAGAATATAATGATTTCAGTGTACAATAAGTAAGCACTGCATTGTATTGCACAAGATTCTAACATGCTAGGGATTTGAAGCATTTTAAATGGCAGCCTCTTACCTGAGTGTTCAAAGTTCTATTTTATTGAAGAAGTAACCCGTCAACATAATAAATCCAACTGGAACCAGGCTAACAAACTATGCGATGAACAGACAGTTGTAAAGCAAGCGATAACTGTAAAGTGAGTCACAATGTTAACTGTTCCTTGCATCATCCACTTGCAGCAAAGGGATTTGAGTGACGTATAGAAAACAGTTAACAGCCAAGTGTCTTGCTATTGCACTGGATGACACAAGCTTCACTGAGTCACATCAACATGCTGATTTATAATAAGGTGGTCCTGCTTCAGGCTCTATGGCTCATGTGGGAAATAGGGCCTTTTATTACCTTCATGCTGACTTGTGACATTATCATAAAGAGCTGTAGCTTACACTGAAAAAGCCAGACAGTTAGCTCTTACTAGTGGCCGTACACATGCAACCAGTAAAAGCCAACTTCTATATCATTTTCCTCTAGGGACAGACAGGAAAGATCAGAATTCAAGTTATAAACCATTATAGGGGCACTAAGAAGCGATAGAAAATACACATTGTACTGTGTCATCCTGCTTCAGTGTAAATTTATTAAGGCTTTCTGAAATATTACTGTAAAGGCAACTTTTAGCAAGTCATACTGTAGCATAAATCCAGTTGCTTTTATCTTAGCTTTAGATTGTCAGTTTGCAAGCATGACTTCCCTGTGATTTGGTTTGTCTTATTGAGTTTGTCAAACCTTTAAATTCTGTACCAAGCGCTGTATACCTTAGAAATTATCCAGATTGTTTTTCAGACTTCCCATCATTTTAAGTTTGGGTTATCAATTTGATGGTGTCTGCAAAAGACTTAAAAGGATGGTAAAACTTTGCATTTATTTTTTAGGTAGAAATTATAATATGGATTTTTTAAGTGCTAGAAGATCCTCCCCAATAGACTCATTTATGTCTAAGTAAAAAAGGACAACTACAAAGCAATCAAAGCAATCAGACACCAGGCAAATGATTATTTGGAAGGAAATGAGAAAACATGAATATGATATAAAGAATCTATAATTTGCGACACCAACACCACATTACTTAATAATTACATGCACAATCAAAAAGTGATAGTGCTACTGATGTGTGATAAATGTATTACACTAATTACTTGTAACAAAATTTTGCATGATATATATGCAGGAACTGATTAAAAGCTGATTATAAATGGTGATGTTCTCAGGTGTATGTCATACCTACATTAGAATGGTGGTAAATTTAGGACTGGTGAAGAAATAATTATACAAAGTTATTAACACAAGGCAAAATAATACTGGCAATTGAATGGCAAAATAACACTGGAAAATGAATGGCAAAATAAAACATGGAGGAGACGGCCAGGTGAGTACTGGTGAAGTGGGGAGGAGTGTTGTATTGACTGGCAAATTGGCTGTGGCATAAAACGCACCTGCCTGCTTGAAATGACAGTGAAGTGGTTAATAAATCTAGCATTAATCAGGTTTTGTATTGTTCAGTACACTTTACAGTGGGTCACATTGACACATAAATGGTCCTGACCTGAAACAATAGGCAGGTGGTTTTAAAGAACTGGCATTGCCATTAATGTAGCAGACAGTAACAGGGGTTTATATAACCTAATTAAGTGGCTATATGTTGTAGACAATAAGCCATAAGCAAGGATATCCCCATGTTATAAACTACTGTTACAGTGTACACAAAAATTTGTTTCTGTAAACACATGTGAAAGTGTAGGCAGTATACTTTTAATCCAATGTGAATACATTCATGCCTGGATAACTGGGTTCCCAGATCAGTCATTGTTTTGACTGACATATAGAACTTCTCTGCATTAGGGTGACCACATTGCCGTTTAATTCAGGGACACATATGAAAAATGCACACTCCAGGGCTGTTGTCCATAAAATATAGACTAGTCTGCAATTTTTATTCTACCAAATTCATCCCGGGATAATCCTTATAATCATCCTTATAATTTATTGTATTATGAAAAAAAAATAGTAAAATATGGTGGAAAATGTAAAAGAACAACACCTTTGATGACTTTAATTTGTAAAATATTTTACTAATCTATCAAAGCTAATTAAAAAAACTGATAGAGTCTAATATTGGTCCTGAGTTTATAAATACTTTATATGTTTTTTTGCATGTTATAGGTTAATAAATACAAGTAACACATAGCTGTTTCAAAACCATTTTTTTTCCAAAATTAGCATTAGTGACATTGTAACACTGATATCTGTCATGAATCCCTGAATAACACCCCAGATGTACACATTATATAGTAGACATCTGAGGTTATTCACTTTAGGGTATTTTGACACTTTTCAGTTATTTTACCACCAATCTTTGACGAGTTTTGTCGTAGTAATTTTGTGTGTGTGTTTTCCCACACACTTTGTACTTTAGGTATGAATTTAAAGGGGTTGTTCTGTTTTATTGCCAAACAACACCCCAATATATGTTCAGCAACTTCCCCTGAGTATAGCGATACCCCACATATATAGGTTTGCTAAGGTTTTGCTAAAGCTGCAATGACCGTAATTTTATATACAGCCATTGCAGATGTAAAACATGTATTTTTTATGTAATGCTTGCGGACTATATTTCCTATCATGCTCAGTCAGCCAAAAGCGACCTCAGCCCCTATCTCACGATCACCGTGGAGCAGGGAGAGACTTTGGCAGCAATTAACATCCAGGCCCTGTGATTGGCTGTCACAGAGCCCGGATGTTTCCGGTGGGGTCTCAGTGGACATGGCTAAAGTGCCTCGATACTTAGCCAAGACACTTACCCATGTCATTTTTATTGTGATCGCTGTATGCCAGCATGCATAACACAATCAGATCTTCATGACAGTCTTGGACCTTCTTCGGTGACGAAGGTAGTTTTTCCCTATGGCCCCCTCATCGGTCATGAAGGGGTTAATGGGTTTTAAAGGGGCTTTCTTCCTCCTCTGAGAATGGGTGTGTTTTAGAGCCGTTAAGGTATTTTTGTGGCACAATTCTTTTTATTAAGTGGGTTGATTTTATTTCTGGATGGTCACTTTCCATGGGCCAAAGATAAGGATCAAGGGCATGCAAAGGGTTTTTTTTTTTTACAGATAACCCGCCACCCCCAGGCAAATTAGAGGTGGGGGATAGGTAGTATACTATTTTTAGATTTGTTTATTTATGGGGCTGGAGGAGCACCCAACCTCATGTTTCTTGGAGTGACCAGGGGCCATTTGGGTAGTCCCACCACATTATATATAGAATTTCGGTGAGCTGAGTGCTTTTTGGGCAGCCCCTGGACATCACCAATATGGGGCTGGGAGCATTATGTGCCCCAATAATAGGAAGGTCAGGGGCATGTTGCCTAGCCCCATTATTTATTTGGCAGTTGGGGACATTTTTCCAGCTCCATTCTTATTAGGGGTTCAAGGGCATTTTGTGCAGCCCCTGTCCCCAGTATTGTGGGGGGCAAGAGGCATCTTGCACAGCCCCTTACCCCATTAGGGTTCCAAGACCCCATATTTAAAAGGTTTTTTAACAGTCTTTTTTAAAGGATGCAGTAAATGTATTGCACCTGTTATAAAATTGTTATTATTGATTTTACTGCAACGGATTCATTGCAACGCAACATCAAAGTCCAACTCAAACTCCCTTCACTTTTTAGTGAATAGCAATTTTCGAGATGGGAGTCAGAGTTCTCGTGGGGTGTGGAGTTGGAGGGAGACTTTATTTTAGTGAGTATAGCTCAAGGTGGTCAAGTTAACCATAAAGAACCTCCCCCAGTAAGCTGAACTGCCACAGCTGCTGTGTTTGTATCTTTGCATACAAACACACTATGCGGAGGGCTCCATCAAAAAATAACTTTTAAAGGGATTCTTAATGATACCCTGCCCAGATTATCATGCATTACAAAATTGTGCACTGTATAGCTGGTGAACAACAAGTAACTTTGATGTTTGGAATGTCCCTTTAATTAACTAATCTGCCTCTGAAAACAGGTCCCTCAAAAAATAAGATATCTAATATAAATAAACTATATATACACAAACATATATATTTCAATTCAAATATTACTAGCATTTGAAATAATGGCCACGTATGACAGGTGTGGTGTTATAATTATTCAACAATAATTTGTAGACATTATTAATTTGTATTTGTGGCCTGAAACTTTGCATATAAAAAATGCAGACGGCCTTATGCATAAAACTGATTTTGTCTATTTGCCATCAGAAATAGAAATATGTGGTTTACATATTTATAAATAAAATGACATCAATATTGTTACTCCTTTCGTGAATGTAAAGTACTGTTTTGGAACCACTAAGCTAAGATATCCTCCTCTTGAAAATGATTGTTTGAAGGAAGGGTAGATAACATGCCACATCACTCCTGTTCCTGGAGTGCTCTCTTTGGCAATACATTTTATTCTCAGTATTATAGAAGCTACTAATAAAATACTTTAGTTTTATACTGCACTAGCATTTTTATGAGGCGATAACAAATGCCATTTCAGATACAGTCTTCATCAAACTGCTAGCACAATATCAGAGTCTTTAGTGTCTGTTTTAAAAGAACAGGCTCATTATTAGTGCTTTGAAAGCAGTAAGGGTACACCAAAATTGGTCTCCCCTAGCCCATGTCCATAAAATTATTCATCAAATCAGCAAGAAAGTTAAACAAAATGATCTATTGAATGATCTACTGATAAACAATCTATTGTTAAATAGTTATGGATACCTACTTATAGAAAAATTATTGATATGGTGCGCTATGTTGAGTAAAAAAAAAAAACACTGCTTGTAATCATTGTGCTTAGTCTATTTCACAGAATGCATCTAACCTCTTCATCCTGACTGGTCGCTAAGTTTATCTCTTTTGAAACCATTGCAACTTTTTATGCAGAATTGTAGTGCACAAAAAATCCAAATGTGTTCCAAAAGTAGCATTAGAAGCGGAGTATCAATATTTTTAAATTAACATACATAATATGTTCTAAGCTACTGATTCTTGCACAAAGATTTCTTAGCATAAAAGTAAAATTAAAGCCTGGTTCACACTGAGCTTACTTTCAGCATTACAATTACATTATAGCAAGTTTAACCCATCATAGCTCTTGTCCAGCTCAGAGGACTTTCCAATGATGTGGGATGTTTATGGAGTAAGTTTGTGCAGTGTGGTGTCACTATTCAATAGTTGACCCATTCAATGCATTAACTCATTTTACAACACTAGTGCAGATTAATGCATTTTCCAAGAGCGACCACCATGCCTGGTTACAAAACCCAAATGTGATACCTAGAAGATAAGTATATGTGAATTGCTAGAGGGTCTGAAGAAGTCATTCAAAACATACATTTAATGTGTAGATTGCTGCTGGTTAATAAGCTTTATAAAAGGAAAAGTCAAAATTAAGATTAAATTATGTTCATCTACAAATAAAGCACCGACTTCCTGTCTTTGTTATAAAACACACACAAATATTTTTGTGAGATTCAAATGTAACATTATGATGAGAAGAAGAAGACTTAATGGTCACTTCTTGGATTAGAAGGTAGATATTTTTACAAGGTGCAATTTAAATAAGCTTGAAGTGCAATTACTCACATATTTTAAGGCACAGACAAAAAAATGCAAGTGAGCTATGAAAAACTAAAGATTTAGTTTCAAAATAGTTTTTTTCTTTAAGTGGTGTTGTGGGAAAAACTGCATAAAAACATCAGCAAATGTTAAGCAGCTATCGTTAAAGATTTAAAAGTGTATATCATCTTAAATTGGTAACTTGCTGAAATAGTATAAACTAAAAAGTTAATGTATTCAACTGAAAAATGCATACAGATTCTAAGGAATGATTTGGTCCAAAACTCCAAATAAACTAAATAGATTAAAATTTCTCACTTGTGTAAACAGTTTAATTATATCAACATATTCCTATTCTCTGATGGCTAGATGTCCGCCCATACTTCAATAAATTAAACAGGAGAACAAACATCTGCTATGGATCATATTGAGTTACCACTGGCTGTGCATTGCTTTATCTTCACTATAGTCTTGCTTATTGTCTAAATGTGTATTGGATAACACCACAAGGAGAAATAAGCCATGGGAGTTAATCCTCAATCTCAGATAATGATTACAAGAACAAGTCCTGTATAGAGTTTGAAAGATGCTAAAGCATCCGCATAAACAGATATACTGCCAGATGGTAGATTACTAAACTAGTGATTTGGTAACTACAAACCAGAGTGCTTATTGCATAAATTGCAGGGTCTATTTAACGGCTATGTTAAGCCACCTGGTAGAATATAACAGGAAATATTTATTGATTGACATTATCATTTCTTTATTTTGTAGAAATTACATAATGATCTCCATTTTTGTGACATAAATGTACATCAGCTTCTGTTATTGTTGGGGATCACCAGTCAGATGTGGAACCATTTGACTATACTCACAAAGGGAATCATGATCAAATGCTAGGCAAAGTACTTGCTTAATGGAGTTATTTCCCATTATTATGGATGTATAGTATTTGCTTATTTTAATGACACAAATGGCTCACTGGTGAAAGAACAGCAAGGTAACGCCAACTGAGAAGACCCAGTGCAACAACTCAGAGAGTTCACGCCACTCCAATGTTTACCATTCACTAGTAGCTCCAAGGAAGCATACAGGGAAAATATTGCTTTACACATCTCAAGAGTATTAATGCATCTAAAGAACAATAATTACAGAAAAATCAATCAGCTTGGTAAAACTGATTTGTATTAAAAGACAACTTGTTCTTCAAGTAAAAATAAATAAATGGAACATACCTATAGAATGTTTTATATGTTATCCTAACTTTTCATGAGAAAAATTCAACACGTATTTTAATTTTATGGCAAGACAGGAGGCTTCATATTTGCATAATCCTTCTTTACTGAAACCTCCAGCAGCAAAAGAGTTAACAGAGTTGTAAAGATTCAACCAATAGAAACAAACACAGGATGCATATATAAACCCCCTCAGGACACTTCCTCTTCCTCTTTCTTTGCTGCTGCCTCCAGGTGAGCACCTTCCACACTAGAGTGTTTCTCACTATATAGTTTATTTAATCTATACTTCAGATTGCTTTATTACTATGTATTGGGTGTTTTTCTCCCTTTATTGTGTTTTCCTTCACAGGTTATTGCTTCGTTTTAGGGATTTACACCTCTAATGGAGTTCTCTTTTTCTACCATTACCGGTAATACTGCTTTCCACACCCCCCTCACCATTTTATGTTTCTCTCTAATGGTTGGCTTTTTCAGCCCCTCTCTTGGTGCTTGTACTGCCAGGTTAGGCCCTGTTTTTGGCCTACATACATATATATTACATTATTATTGTTTAAGGCAAACATACCACAAACTGTTCCATGCAAGGGGATGACCCCCTCTTTCTGACACCTAGTGACCTAAGAGTCTGCCACATCCCACATATATTTGATAAACCAGGTTATAAAGGGATATTTACTTCAGGGATCTAGCTCCCATATTTCATTCTTGGCAGTTCCCCTGACAATTTTAAACCCCTCCAGGTTTATTTTGCTTGCTGCAGCAGCATGTATGCTGCTTCATGTTTAAAGTGATATAACCCCCTCCGGGGTTTGTGTTAACCTGCCTGGGTGCAGGTTTTTTCCAATAGGGTTACCCCCCTAGTCAGTGTGTGATAATGGTGTTTTCAAACCAGCTTACAAAAAAAAAAAAAAAACACGCTTTGCCAAACATTTTTACACATAACTGTATCACCAGATGAATATATTGATGTTGGGGTGACCCCCCCCCCCCTCTCTGTGTAGGTAGGCTTCTCTATAAGGTGGCATCAAATATATATAAAAATAATATGCCACAATATTGCCGCCAACTTTATTAGGGTGAGAAGCGCAGACATGTATGTATACATTGTACAGCCAATCACACTGTATTTGTAGCATGCTCACATCTGTTTGGTAAGCATCATTTTATACATTTATATTATTTGAGCCTGTGACTAGCTTAGCGCACCGACATGTTTCTTTTTTCTAAGCTGCTGACCCCATCTGTGGGTGAACCCCCCACTGGGCAATTGGGTGAACCCTGTTAAATTTCACTTTTATTATATATAGCTCCCCATTTCATCTTTCAGATATCATTACTGAGAGTTACCACTTGTCATAGAAAGTGATATGGATAACCCATGCGTGGGGCCCTTCAGGCATGGCTCCAGTCGACCTTGGCTGCATCTTTGCCAGCAGCCCTGGCCGTTCTGCAACAAACCAACCCCCAACATTACTCAGGACGCCCCTGAAGCTCCTTCACTTGCATGGGTCAGATCTGAGGACTCGTACCATTGTCATGATCTGACCCCCTCTAATAAGAGGTCCGGGTTGGACTCTCTTCCTCAAGGAAAGGGCAAGACACCAAGGGTTAAGTGCTCCCCACTTTTGGTTACACTGAATACTACATCTGAAGAGGCAGATGTGCCTTCTGGGGATGAGAAATTTAAAACCTTTGATGAATATCTGACTCGTTCCTCTAAGCAGGGCTCTCCTATGATACACCCATCTACAGAATTACCCAGGAATCATTCCTGGATATACAGGCACCACAACAAATGCCTTTGCCAACAAGGCCAGGGGTCCCTATGACTAAAAGGATTGGCCTAACAGCCTTTTACCCAGTGTATTGGGTGACCCCCACTGATATCTCGGATTACTCCCGATATGTACAGGCACCCAAACATATGCCTCACAATAAGGCCAGGGGTGACCCCCCTATGAATAAAGGGATTGGCCTAACAGCCTTTATGCCAGTGCGGTGGGTGACACTCACTGACACCTCAGGTGACCCCCAATTTATATACAGGCACTAAAACACATGCCTCTCACAACAAGGCCAGGAGTGACCCCCTATGAAGAAAGGGATTGGCCTTACAGCCTTTATCCCAGTGCTGTGGGTGACCCCCACTGACAAGTCAGGTGACCCCTGATTTATATACAGGCACAACAACATATGCCTCTCACAACAAGGGCAGGGGTGTTCCCCCCTCTGATTAAAGGGATTGGTTTAGCAGCCTTTATACCAGTGCTGTGGGTGACCCCCACTGACACCTCGGGTAACCCCCGATTATATACAGGCACCACAACATATACTTCTCTTGTGCCTTGAATAAATGGCACGGCACAGACAGTTTGACAGAAGAGACTTATGTGCCCACAGGGCTTTACTCTTGGCTGCGCTCTGTTCTGGCTGACAACCTCATCTATGCACTGGCTGCTCTACATCAGTCCCAGGAATTCTCATCCCCATACTCTCTGATGGCAGAGATGCTTCTGAATCCAGGGCTCTCACTGATCCTTTAGACCCAGAGATTCACTGAATGCCAAGTCGAAGGGCAGGATGCCTGTAAAAAAAAAAAAAGGCCAAGAGTGGCCCATTAGTGGTCCTTCATGACCCTACCTCAACAAGGGGTTCAGAAGTTGTGGTAAAGGAGTACTAAGCAGGGATCTATAGACCAGGATGCCCTAGGATTCCACTTCTTGCTGATCTATCAGGACTCTGCTCCATGACTCCATCACAGGCTCCTCTAAACCTGGCACACCCTTGGAGATTCTGGATGCTATGGGTCTCCCTTTTTTCGACCCTTCGTCATTCCAGGTCCTCAGAGTGGTGTCCTACCTAGCATCCCCTGGAAAAGGATGTATGCCAGAAGCTCAATGCGGAGTCTCCTTGTCCTACTATACAGTACAAAGTGGCTAACACCTCCGTTTGACATGACCTTTGTAATTTTCATGCCCAAGAATGTCAAAGACCTTGCAAAGGGCTGGAACAGGGTCTTAGCATCTAGAAAGACAAACTGATTGATGTCTTGGCCACCATCACAATTGTTCCTCATCACAGATAAAGCTTTGACAGAGGGCACCCCACTGGATACACGGCTGTCCCGGGAATGGGCGCAACAAGCCATGTGTCTACTAGGCAATGCTTACGTGGCTATGTTAGCAGAACAGCACAAAGCCACCCTTTACAAATTGGATGTCAAGCTGACATGAACTGGCCCCCAAGGATCTTGGCCCAGAGGCAGGACATATCTTGCGGGACATATCCTGGGATAGGGACCTCAACTAAATAAATCAACAGGTCAACATATTTACCTAGCTAAACAAAGCTCAGGCATCAATGAAGCAGGTCTTCCATGGGGATCGTTTTAATTCAGGGCTGATCGGCAGAGGGCCGTGCCACCAGCAGAACGCCTTTTACAGAATCAGGCCCCTCTGCTCAGAATCTGACATCCTACCAGTTTTCAAAACTGCACATTCTTCTACCGTTCACTGTCCTATTAGGATGCATCATCCTCCTTCCAGGCCAGATTAATATCTAGTAAGGGGTATGTCGCGTTCTCCCTCACATACTCCGGTTTTTCTGACAAGATCACCTGTGGCCATTCGGGCTCTGCACCTTGGTGCTTCACAAAACTGCCCAAGCCAGTTATGGAGTGCCTTTATGCTCGCTGAATCCACTATCCTTTATCTGGACAACATCTTGCTGATGGTGCAAGATCGGCCATCTCTTATAGAATCTTGGCTTTATGATCAACAAGGCAAATTGGAATAAAAATCCATTCAATCCATACAATTCCTGGGTTTCATGATACTCGGTGTCGGTTGTCATCAAACTATCTCAGTCCAAGATCTCCACCGCCTTCTCGGTTGCTCTTGAGTAGCATGATCGTCTGCTCTCTGCCTCTATTCAGGCCATTTTTTCCAGGGCCCTTGCACTATCTCGTAATGCAATGTCTGAAGGCTCATCTTTAGGTTCCTATGACTGGATTGTCTCCACTCTGGAATGATGCATCGTAGATTCTGACGCCAGCTCCCTCAGATGAGGTGTATCTCATGTGGAGTCCTGAAGAACGTGGATTCCATATCAACTTACTGGATATCATCAGGTGTCCCTTTGTGATTCCCAGTTTCCTCTAAGACAGAACTCACTGTTCATTGGCCCCACACATTGGCATGTGTCCCCATTGGTCATTCTTGCCCTGAATCTCAAGGGTACCTTCAACCTTGAAATGTTTGTATTTAGGGAAAACTGTCAGACACCAGCCCTCTTCAGCTGGATGCCAGAACTCTCTCTATGGCAGTGGATGCGTTCTCCAGGGACCTTATGCCTTCCCACAGTTCTCCGGTCTCCCTATCTAAACACTCCCCAGTGAGTAATGGGCTTATTAATCACCCTGCTGTGGAGGTCACATGTATGGTTATCTCTCCTTGTACTATAATGTGCTGACACTTTGGCTCTCTCCCTGTCTGGCCCTATACTGTCTATTCTGTACTTTAGTATTATGAACATCCTGAGGTTCACTTTCCCGGCGGTACATTTTCCCTTCTAGGAATGTTTTTCAGCTATGATCCATTGGTTCTTTGCCTTTTATGTGGCATCCACTTGGCTTGACCTTCAAAAACGGGGCACAATTCATTTCGGATGTGTCTAGGGTCCTTCATTGTGTTGAGGAATGGCAAGATAACGTTGCTCTCCTTTGCTTTTGCTCTATTTGGTGTAATTGTGCCGGTTTTCTGATTTATGGCTTTTCTATGGATTATTTTTCCTTCTACCCGGAAAAAAGGGGTGTTTTTCTGGACTAGCTGTGTCCATAGGTATTTGTCAGCCAAGTCCATTTTTCGTGCAGTGCCTAACAGGCCGCTTCTGATCTCTTACATCAACCTGATTGTTTAAACCTGTTTTCCTACAGTTGATAGATGGAGTTCTTCATCTTGCTCATTTGGTGCATGGGATACTTTTCTCTTAATGAGCGTTAAAAATGCAAATATGAAGCCTCCTGTCTTGCCATAAAATTGGGGATTATTCTAGCCTTGGTGAAGAAATAATCTTAATTTTATTAAAGACAGGAGGCAAATATTTCCCCCCCAGTTTATTTATTTTCCCCCAACCCTTATTACATCTGTGGGTATTATTATATATTATGATTGTGTATCTGACTTTTATTGTTTGAAGTTTTATTATACTTTGTATTATATATTACGACTGTCTCTCTGTTTATTGTTTGCAGTCTTATTATGAATCTGTTTAGTAGACCAGTTTACTTTCACAATTTTCTCTTTGCCTTCCAGCACGGTGTTCTGAGTTGACATCTGTCCGGTTCCAGTGGTCCGACTCTTTGTGGTGATCGGTTATTTTTGAGAATTAAGTTGTTCGTGCCCTGTTCGGCTGTTCAAAGAAAGAGGAAGAGGAAGTGTCCTGAGGGGGTTTATATATGCATCCTGTGTTTGTTTCTATTGGTTGAATCTTTACAACTCTGTTAACTCTTTTGCTGCTGGAGGTTTCAGTAAAGAAGGATTATGCAAATATTCGCCTCCTGTCTTTAATAAAATTAAGATTATTTCTTCACCAAGGCTAGAATAATCCCCAATCATACATTTTTAATCAACACGTATTTTCAAGCATGAAAAGTCTCTTATGCTCAGATTAAGAACAGATTTTCCTGATTAGCTTTCATTAGTTTTGCCTTCAAGACTGTAAGTTTGATACCCCAGTGGGTCAATTCAGCCTCTCTGAGGTCAATAAAATAAGTAACATTGCCTTGGTCACATGGCTGTTAACATGTCTGCGTTGTTTGTGTTTAGCTGTAATTTTGTTATTTCTCATTTACTGTGCCCACACAAATTATATATTGGTTTTAGCAAAGTCGGTTTTGTGCTGCCCTAGGAACGACGAAATTTGGACACCCTACACCCACATTGCACACCCAAGACATTCCTCATCACCCACATTGCAGATCCAGGACTTACCCCAGAAGCCCAGGTCAAGACCCATCACCCACACTGCACATGCAGAATTTGTTCATGTTCATCTTGAACATTTCAGACCCAGGACTTACCCCAGCAAACCACTCACCGCGCCCTGGTGTTTAGTGGCAATTAGCATGGTGTCTGTGTGTTGCCCAGGTGCAAAGACATCCTACCCTGCTTCCTCTTGCATTCCCCATGCTTTCTGAAGCAAGCTGTTTTGTTAAAGGGGAGGAAGTTTTAGGCACTTGCCTTGTTTGCGTCACGCTGAATACAGCCTTGCACAGTAGTCAGATAGCAAAAATTTTAAAAACATAGCCGAGTAAAAATCTGGTATTCAGAACAGCACAAGGGAACTCAGCAAATCTAAGGAGGGTTAGAAAAATGCACTGATTGCTGGAAGGATGGGGCATACTGTACAAAGACCAAGGACTCATTACAAAAACAGGCAACACCTGAGCTGCAGTAGGAGAGAAATGGAGGGGAACAGGCAATGAATTGTACACAGCTGTAAACGGGCAGCAAATCCTGCAGATGTCGTCCAGAACAGTCAGGCACCAGTAAACTCAGTAGTCATAGATTGAATCCTGGAGGATCAGGGTGGCTGGTGCTATATAAATAAATTTAAAGTACAATTTTCAAAGTTGTATCTCCAGATTTTACCCACTGGTTAATGATGGATCCTAAACAGCATGGCATGCACCACTAACAGAGAATACTTATCCCAGATATCACTGCTGTATAGCATCTATACTAGAGTGAGCATGACATTACCCATTGTACAGTACACTCTGCAGGGAATAATACAGACACTGGAGGGTTTGTCTCACTAAAATAAATACTGTAGAATGTACTATGCTATAAATAGATCTTCCCAACTGATGATCATTCAGTGTACAATAGTTTGATCATGGGAGAATTATTTCATCAATCCTCTACAGATAAGATTTCCTCTATTAAATCATGAATAATCACATGAACCATTTATTTAATTTATTTGGTCACATGTCTGTGTGGTTTCTGGTGTGTTTACCAAACCACATAGGAATATTGTTTTTACAAGAATAATGTGTTGTAGGCTTTTGTGGGATTGACAGATGCACATTTTGAAATTAGAATATTTACTTTAAAAGAGTATTTAAGACTAGAGTAGTTGTTAATAGGGATCATGCAGGATGAATATTTTGAGAGAGATTTACCATGGAGAGCTGTGCTCTTAACCCTGGACAGTCATGGATGATGGCCCCTGTTTGCTTAATCCTCATATCTAGTAAACGAAGCAAGTGGGAAGAGAGGCTTAACCCCTTGGCGACACAGGTGACACAGGACGGACCTAGTCCGTGTGGAAGCATCGTACAATGCTAAAAAAAAATGCCCGTCGGCATTTCGATCGCTCCGGAGAGCGATCGAAATGCCGGTTTTAAAGGCACAGTGCCTTTAAAACGCGGGCATTTCAAAAACGAGCATAGGAAGCAAATTGTTCGCTTCCTATGCTCAGAAAGTGTTTCTGATTGCCTCGCAAGTCGAGGCAATCAGAAACACAAAAAAAAATGCACGATCTTGGTCACTGAGTGACCAAGATGGCGCTGCCCTTCTAAGGGCAAGAGCACAGGAGGCAGGAAGTACCTGATTCCTGTACTCTCTGGCTGTCACACGATTGCCTCTTCACAGAGGCAATCAGTGACTGCCAGGCACACTGACAGGCAGTGGGGATGCTCTCCTGAACATCCCCACTGACTGGTCAGATCAATATTAACTCTATTTTGATCTGACCAGTTATGATCTGCCTCCCTCTCCTCACATTTTTTTTAGTGAGGGAGAGAGACAGATCAAAGTTCTAAAAGTAAGTAAAAGTTAAAAAAAACAATAAATACACAACACACAAATAATAAAACAATAAAAAAAATTTATTAAAGCAATTCCCTGTGTTTAACCCCTTCCCTGCCACTGATCTTGCATAAGCAGTGATCGTGCACATCAGCGCATTTATTTTTGCTGTTTGTGCATTTTTTAGGGGTTAATTTTTTTTGTACTGTAATTTATTACAGTACTAAAAAGGCTCTTCTAAGAGTTATTAACCCCTTATTTGCCGTCGATCACTGCTTACGCAATGATATTGACGCCAAAGCAATTTTTATCTGTCTGCATATTTTTTTTTTATTTTTTTTTTTTACACATACCCGCTAGGGGATTACATGTAAAGTAAAAATATTTGAGATTTTTTTTTTAAGCTGCCTGAGCGCATAGCGATCAGTAACAGCGAATTAGTGGCAAAGGCGGTTTGGTGATTTCTCAATTAAGCTCACCATTCGCCCTGGTCAGATCAAAATTAATCGGAAAATATTGATCTGCCTCCCTCTCCTCACTTACATTTTTGTGACAGAAGGAGACAGATCAGTATTAGTGATATAAAATAACATTTTATAAAATTGGCAGGTTTTATGAAAGTCTTTCACTGTGTATTAACCCCTTCCCTGCCATTCATCACTGTGTAAGCAGTAATCTTGCACAGCAACAGTATGTTTTGCTGTCTGCACTGTTTTATGGATTAATTTCTTTGTACTGTAATGTATTACAGTACTAGATAGGCTCTTCTAAGAGCTATTAACCCCTTCTTTGCTCGAGATCACTGCTTACGCACTGATTCTGAGGCCGCGGACTCAGGGTTCGATTTTGACCCTATTCAGCTTTCTGATACATCATCTAGCGATGTATCGGTGGCTGCTGAGCCCTTGCCACAAGTAGTGATGGGGGTCTACCGATAAAAAAATATATGGTTTGGTGGGGGTAAATTACATTGGCTGGCTTCAAAGATATATCCCATAAAGGACACGGACGCAGGTTGACTACCAAGTTGGAATTTTGAGATGCGCATCTCACAAATGTTGCCTTCTAGCCAAAAACAAACCAACAAACCTATGCATGGGTGCTATCCCTGTACTCGGGAGATGTTGCTGAACACATATTGGGTTGTTGTTTGGCAGTGACATATACTAGAATCTGTGAATTCATGCCTGAAGTACAATGCATGTGGATAAAAACTCCCAAAAAAGTACTACCACAAACTTTTACAAAGGCTGGTGGTAGAATTAGTACCTATACAGTATTAAAATACCACCATTTGAAATACTTTAGGATGTCTATTTTCCAAAAATATATGGTTTGATGGGGTAAAATTCATTGGACGGCTTCAAAAATGTTCCAAATGGAACATGGGAGCAGGCTGACTACATGTCAAAATTCCAGGTTGGTATTTAGACCCAATACAAACCAACAAACCTATGCATGGGGGGTATCCCTGTACTCAGGAGATGTTGCTGAACACATATTGAGGTGTTATTTGGAAATACCCCTTCACATTTTAAGGTAATGTTTACCTAAATTGCAATATATGTGAAAAATTAAAAAAAAAGATTTTTTGCTGCAAACTTTGGCATAGATTGGTGGTAAAATGGCTACATGAAATGTGTCAAAATACCCCAAGTTAAATGCCCTGAGTTGTCTAGTTTTCAAAAATATGTACATGTTGGGGGTCATTCATGGATTTAGTACAGAAATCAGTGTTACAATGTCACTATCGCTAATTTTGAAAGAAAGGATTTTAAAATAGCTTTGCACCACTTATAGTTCTGGCCCTGTAACATGAATAAAAAAGCACAAAAACATAAAAACATGGGCTATTTCTGAACTCAGGACATATATTAGAAACTTTTTAGCAGTGTTTTTTTGTTGTCTCTTGTACATGAGTATACGATTTTTCAAATAAAAGTCATCAAAAAATTATTTTTTCAATTGTTTTGCCATATTTTATTATTTTTTTTACATCAAATTATATGCTATTATCAAAATAATGGTATCAAAAGAAAGCCCTTCTTATAACGATAAAAACAATATATAGTTTGTGCGGGTACACTAAATGAGACACAAATAAATTACAGCAAAACACAAACATCTCAGAAATGTTAAAACAGCCCAATGGGTCAATGGAAATTTAATACACAACAATGTTAATGTAATGGTTGTTGTGTATTAAACACTTTTTAAACACTTTTTAAACACTTTTTTAACCTTTTTAACCCCTTAGTGACATGACTTTTTTGGCTTGTCCGACGCTTGGTGACATACCAAGCGTCGGACAAGCCAAAAAAGTCATGTCACTAAGGGGTTAAAAAGGTTAAAAAAGTGTTTAATACACAACAACCATTACATTAACATTGTTGTGTATTAAATTTCCATTGACCCATTAAGTGGAGTGCCGCAAGTTATCCATGTAGGAGATATCAGGGCAGGAGTTAAAATAACTGTTCCAGAATCCTATGTTATAAACTAAAAAAACATTTCCATTTTACAGTACATATAATATATACATATCTTGCATACAAAATAGTAGGCTAAAAGTTATCAGTAGGGCAATGCAGCATACACAAATGGGTTATCAGTGAAAACCATACAGCTGGTTTGTAGCCTAAAAATTTAATTGTTTGTATTTTTCCTTTAACAAGACTTGAACTCTTTTTTTTTTCCACGTGTGCTTCAAATATAGAGGCACAAGTTATATATTCAATAGGCTTAATAGGAGAATAAACCGGCATGCACTCCTTAATGTCAACAACTGTCAGCTACCGCCTCAGTAAGGATGCTTCCCATATTTAAGAAATGCATGCCAGTTTATCCTCAGAATGGTCATGATGCTGGCCAAAATTAAATAAAGAGCACTTTCTTTACATCTTTAAAGATCTACATTTACTCTGCTACATTTAAAAAAGAAAATATATATAAAGTACCACTACCCTTTTACAGATTAAAAGCTGGTAGATGGGAAAAGAGGGAAATGGCATGCACTTTAGGAGATGCATTAATTGTTCCAAATCTGAAGCCTGTGTATGATCAGCAGCTGTCACTGACTGTTTGCCTTATTTCCCCCACGCTTTCCTATGTCCCAATCAACTACATGGATTACCAACTCCATGGCATTTTTAACAGGATGCTGCCAAGTACGTCTAAGTGAAGCCATTCCGACAAGCCAGCTGTGCTCCCCTACCTGTCCATTTTCTCAATTATGTGGGTAAGTCTGTATTTTTGTATAAGAAATGCCACTAATGCAATATAGGCAGGAGATCCCATGTTGTCACATGCTCTTGAAGTTGTAGAAACGGTATATATTCCATGTCAGTCTACGCAGTTATTAATTTCCTGATCACACATTTTTGTCCCATCTAGTCTGCCCAAGTATGACGGAATAGATAAACAAGCAAAATAATTGCTGCACTGGACAGTGCCATATGATCTTCAGTCATCAATGTACAATGTACTTTGTGTCATTGTTTCTGCTAAATTAATACCGGTATGTTGTGTGCAGTTACATGCTATACATATATGAACAAAACTGTGCAATGACAAAAATCCACAATGTACAATAATAAATACCTTTGGCCACTGACTGTGAATAAAAAAAAGATGTTGAATAAAAGGCAGGTTTTCTGAGAGCAGGGCTAAATATAGTTTATGTAAAGAAACCATTAGAGGTCATTCAGGCACAGGATAATCCTTGACTCACTATAATGAGTTACTGCTGCCAAGAGAATGAGCCCCTTAACTTTCATTGCCCTCCACTTCACACTAAAAGGATTAGATATTAATATAACATTTATTACATTACAAATATAATTTGTAACATGCTTTCTGCTGACCTTGAAGTTGGCAAGCTGTCAGCACTGCAGCTATGTACACATGCTAGTTTGTGTTAGCAATGTTTGGGAAATTATGTAAATATACTTAAACGCTATATGATTGCATTGAGGATTTTAATACCCATAGATATGAGGTAAAGGGAGCAGTGTCAGCACTTTCACGTATTGCTGCAACTGGTACAGTGTGTATAGTAGTGTTTATTATGTTATCCAGATGAGCTGACAGTTGAACATATCTCATAGTCTTACAATATCTAACATTAGTATTGCGATATCATCAAGGTTTTTGAGGGTCTATTCACTAAAAGATTGGTTGCAGGGGAGTTGAGATGAAATAAACGTTTAATCTCAGTGACTTTACTATGTATTCTGAAGGGACAAACCTGGTGAGCTACCCCTGCAAGAAGAGTTGACCCTTCATAATTCACTCTTCAAAAAGCAAGAGTTTTTAAAGATGTAACAATGCATTATCCATGGCCTGCTGAGCTCTTCTAGCTAGAGAAACTCATCATGTTTGGCCCTGCACAATGTACAGTAGCTGAGCTGATGGCATGAACTCACCTCAACTACAACTCATCTTTTAGTAAATAGCTCCCATTTTTCAAGGTATCCAAAACTCTACTAATACAAAAATGGTGGGGACACATCAACAAGTTAGGTATTCATTGTGTTGTTCACTACTTTAACTTAAGATGTGAAAGGGATACATTTATCTTACATACTTCTCCTGCAAGGAGGAGAGTTGGCCTTGCCAAACATATTGTTAAAGGACCAATTAAGCTCTTCTAGTAGTAGACACTCACCAGGTTTGGTTCTTTGTAATGTACAATTGAGCGAATGAGATGAATTGTTCTTCTCAACTCACCTGCACCACACTATCAGTGACTAGCTCCCAAATGCATTAAAACTGAACGGTAACTGTAAAAATAAAGTATTCGTGGCAATTAGTAGAGATAAAACAATTCTTGACTATCTTTCCATCTCGTCTATTAGTAATTGAGTGTTGCAGTTTACATCTCAGTTCACCAATAGTTTACTTTTTAGTGATAGACCCCAAAATATTATTGTAGGTATGTAAATCCAACAAAACATTGCAGATTTGTAAATGCTCCCCAAGCTGAATATTAACATTAGTTCTCCTTCAGCAAGCAAGTTCAAAGTGCACTGCATATCCTGCTCCCATTGTTTGATAATGAGGGCTAGAACTTTTTGGAATCATGACAGACAAATCTAATGGTCATTTATTCGAATATGTTAATAAAAAGTACGGAAAATGAATGCACCATATGGCCAGGTACTTTATAGATAACAATACATGACTGGCACACAGATATTCTACCACTTACATACGATGTAACTAGATTACCTCTGCATTTAAAACAAACACACATATAAGACATATGCCACTGTTTGTTTTTTTCTATGTTTGAATTAATTGCATATAAAAGTTAACATTTTGTCTATCTCCTGCATCAATTTTGTGAATTTTACCCATGAGGCAACATTCTCCAAAATCTTCCAGCAAGTCTCACTTTATAACTTTGGAGACCCTGCATGATGATGGCTATGTAGGTAACTATGTACACTTTTTTTTTTTTACCTGTGTTCCAACACAAAAAGTACATCTTTCTGGAAGAAAGAAAGATTGACTTAATCAAACAAGATCATAACTGTCTCAGCATTACCATAAACTACAGAAGCCCAGAGAGGCCATGCATTATTATTTTTATGACTTGTTTTCTTGAGATAACAAGTAGGTTTCTCGAGATAACAACATACATAACAAAATACATTAAAAAAAGCATAAACAAGAAACAAGTAAGAAAAATATAATAATACACAGCCTCTCTGGGCTTCCATATTGGGCTTCCGTAATAAACAGAGGTCCTATTATCTTTTATTTCCTGTAATGTTACAGAGAAAACATGAATTATAATATAACTGTGTATATCCACTTATTTGTAACCTTATTATATTATACTCCCTTTATTAAGAATACTAATTTCTGATATTAGTAATATTAGAATAGCTGCTAAACACATTTTTCTGTATTTTTGATGGGTAGTGTGAATCTTGCACAGTTCACCTTGCCCCGGATATTTTCCCCCATCTGCTTAGTGATAATATTTACACTGCTTTTCTTCATGGAAAAATACATTCCTTATGAAAGAACTAAACATGTTTAGAGATCAGTACGGTGAATGGGTAGCATCTGTTTACTAAACAGAATGTGTGTAAACTAAGTTGCTATTTCTATGCATGATTTCTTTGTTGTTGGTCTCTGAGACTATTTGGTATAAAGAATGAGTTTTACATGTGTATTAATTCCAGACAAAACTGACATTATTTTACATTCTAAAATAAGGTGTGCATAAAATAATCCAAGTGCAATCAAATATGTTTATATGTGAGATCTATGAAAATGTTTTTGAAATAATAATCACCACATATCTAATAGCAACTGTTATACAGTGGATATTTTGTGCCATAATGCATAGTTGCCAGCTGTCCCGGATTTGCCGGGACAGTCCCGTTAAAAAACCGAGATTGTCCCGGGGGAATTCTCACCCCGGGATAATCCCGGCAATTTGCGCTGTTTAAGCGTGATCGAGGGTCACGTGACTTCATAGCGCAACGTTACGTGACCCGCGTAGTTCAGTCTGTGAGCTGAGCTCACATCAGCCTGCTGTAGCCATCCCTGCCACACGCGTCTGCTGGAAGCAGGCAGGACGCGTGTGACAGTGCTGGTAACAGGCTGATGTGAGCTCAGCTCACAGACTGAACGGAGCGGAGGAGTTTTTTTTTTTAAACTTTAATCAATACAAACTGACCTTCTGCCGGTGCACAATGGAGACATGGAGCAGGTGAGTAATGGGGAAGGAGGGTGGGCATGTTACTGGGGAATCAGGGCATATTACTGGGCATTTAAAATGTGGCATATTACTGGGCATTTAAACTGGGGCATCATGCTATGCATATTACTGGGAAATTAAACTGGGGCATCAGGCTGGGCATATTACTGGGCAATTAAAATGGCATATTACTAGCAATTATTCTTGGCATATTACTGGGAAATTAAACTGGGGCATCAGGCTGGGCATATTACTGGGAAATTAAACTGGGGCATCAGGCTGGGCATATTACTGGGAAATTAAACTGGAGCATCAGGCTGGGCAATTAAACTGGCATATTACTGGCAATTATTCTGGGCATATTACTGGGAAATTAAACTGGGGCATCAGGCTGGGCATATTACTGGGCAATTAAACTGGCTTATTACTGGGTAATTATTCTGGGCATATTACTGGGCAATTAAACTGAGGCAAATTACTGGGTAATTAAAGTGTGGCATATTACTGGGCAATTAAACTGGCATATTACTGGGCAATTAAACTATGGCATATTACTGGGCAATTAAATTGTGACATATTACTGGGGGATCAGGCTGAGCATATTACTGGGCAATTAAACTGGCATATTACTGGAGGATCAGGCTGGGCAATTAAACTAGCATATTACTGGACAATTAAACTATGGCATATTACTGGGCAATTAAATTGTGACATATTACTGGAGGATCAGGCTGAGCATATTATTGGGCAATTAAACTGGCATATTACTGGGGGATCAGGCTGGGCAATTAAACTATGGCATATTACTGGGCAATTAAACTGGCATATTACTGGCAATTAAACTGGCATATTACTGGGCAATTAAACTGGCATATTACTGGACAATTAAACTATGGCATATTACTGGGCAATTAAATTGTGACATATTTTTTATGAGTTTAAGCATTAATGGGATAGGTATAAGGTTATCCTAGATATAAGATAAGGCCAGGGACTAATGAAAGTATTACTTTACTGAGAGGGTAGTGGATGTATGGAATAGTCTTCCAGTAGAAGTGGTAGAGGTTAATACATGAAGGAGTTTAATCATGCATGGTATATGAATAAGGCTATCCTAGATATAAGATAAGGCCAGTAACTAATGAAAGTATTACTTTACTGAGAGGGTAGTGGATGCATGGAATAGTCTTCCAGTAGAAGTGGTAGAGGTTAAGGTTAATACAGTGAAGAAGTAGCATGGGATAGGTGGGATAAGCATGCATAGGATAGGTATAAGGCTATCCTTGATATAAGATAAGGCCAGTAACTAATGAAAGTATTACTTTACTGAGAGGGTAGTGGATGCATGGAATAGTCTTCCAGTATAAGTGGTAGAGGTTAATACAGTGAATGAGTTTAAGCATGCATGGGATAGGTATAAGGCTATACTAGATATACGATAAGGCCAGGGACTAATGAAAGTATTACTTTATTGAGAGGGTAGTGGATGCATGGAATAGTCTTCCAGTAGAAGTGGTAGTGGTTAATACAGTGAAGGAGTTTAAGCATGCATGGAATAGGTATAAGGCTATCCTAGATATAAGACAAGGCCAGGCAGTATTACTTTACTGATAGGGGAGTGAATACGTGGAATGGACTTCCAGCAGAAGTGGTAGGTTTACACTAATGTATGATGGTGTAGACACAGCTCTCTGACTGAAGCACATCTGCACATGGTCTTACTATATTTCATGTAAAAGTGATATTTCCTGATGTAGATTTTGTGCTGTGAATGTATCTGTTGTATACCAAGGATGCATGGTAATGTTGGTGGGAACTTGGTGATATAATCTACACTGTGATAAGTAGGTGGAGTTACATTATGCTAATTATATTGAGTGGGCAGGGCTTTTGAACTGAGGTGTGGTCTAATTGGAAGATAAACTGCAAAGTGTCCCTGGGAATTTTTTTTAGATGTTGGCAACTATGCATAATGTTATTCCTGTGTGGGGATGGAAAGATTGATTGCGGCTGCTTCTATGCACCGCGATCTCTCGTGTGATGGCCAGATCAACGCGTGACATGTTATTGCAAGGAAAAGTCACGGAGGTACAGTTCATTGCAGGATCGCATGGATGGTTACTATTATTAGAATTAGGGCTTAGAATTAGTATTAGGGTTTTTTTTTATTAGGTTTTCGGATTAGTATTAGGGGTTAGAAACATAGAAACATAGAATGTGCCGGCAGATAAGAACCATTAGGTCCATCTGGTATGCCCAATTTTCTAAATACTTTTATTATTCCCCAGTTCCCTATCTTATATCTAGGATAGCCCCGCATGCTTAAAACCCTTGACTGTGTCTACCACTTCCGCTAGAAGGCTATTCCATACATCCACTAACCTCTCAGTAAAATAATACTTCCTGATATTACTTTTAAATCTTTTATCCTCTAATTTAAGACCATGTCTTCTAATTGTGGTAGTTGTTCTTCTTTTAAATATACTCTCTTCCTTTACTGTGTTGATTGCCTTTAAAGTTAGTATTGGGGGTTATTATTACGGTTTAGGATTATCATTAGGGTTTAGGATTAGTATTAGGGTTAGGATTAGTATTAGGGGTTCGTTTTGGGTTCGGGGTTAGTATTAGGACTTAGTATTAGGAGTTGGTATTGGGGTTCAAGGTTAGTATGAGGAGTTAGGATTGGGGTTCGGGGTTAGCATTAGGACTTAGTATTAGGAGTTAGTATTGGGGTTTGGGAGGTTAGTATTAGGGCTCAAGGTTAGTTTTGGGGATTAATTTATTAAGGGGGGGTTATTACTGTATTTGTAAGTGCTGACAGTTCAGCGCTGAACTGTCAGTACTTACACTGTCGGATTGAATCGGTCGCGTTGCCATTCACCTTTGACAGTTCAGAGGTGAAACTGCCTCACTGACCTATAAGCTGTGAAACTGCCGCACTGAACTGTCAGCGAAATGGAAACAATCAACTGTCTTAGATGCTCATGTGCTACTGCAAGTTGTGTTCCAGTTGTACAGCCTTGGTGTCAGGGTTCAACACGGACCTTCTGACTCATGCATTTAAAAGTCGTAATTTATGTGCTTATATTCCTCCTGCCTCCTCTAGAGGTCTCCCTACTTTACTTTGCTTGTATTCCTTCCCCTCTGTTTGGTGTCAGGTGGGCTTGTTACCTTTTGCTCACACCCAGGTTAAATAGCTGCAGTTGCACATTTGCATTGTGACCCTGTCCAGGAACTGGGAATCTGAACCTGAGTGGCTCAACCATCTCAGTAGATGATTTTCAGCATCTCCTGAGACCCTCTGACTACATCAAGATTTCTTCTTCTTAAGTTGTTCCCTTAAAGCTACCCTTCTCATTTCTCACCCTCACTAGGGTGTTCCTTACTGCTTAGCTACCCTTATCATTTCTCACCCTCACTAGGGTGTTCCTGCTTAGCTACCAACCTCTGACCTCACCCCCTCTTGGGTGTTCCTGCTTAGCTACCAACCTCTGACCTCACCCTCTCTCGGGTGTTCCTGCTTAGCTACCAACCTCTGACCTCACACTCTCTCGGGTGTTCCTGCTTAGCTACTTACCTCTGGCCTTAACCCTTACCTCTGGCTTCTCCACTTGTTTATCTCTCTACCTTTGCTTTGTCTACAGTCTCTGCTATATCTCTTTGTTCATACTGCAGTTCCTACTCAAACCCTTTTCCTATTCTGCAGTTCTTTGCTAAATTCCCTTTTGTGTCTCCTTCAGTCTTTATTCCAATACCTAGCTCTTTGTTTCCTTAACTGTCCTCCCTCTGAACAATATTTAGCATGCAACCAGACAGCTCAACTATCCCTGCGTGAAAACTCCTACCTGACCTGGTAAAGGCCCTGACACTTGGTCTAAAAAGCAATATATACATATCCTTCAAAGAGCTCTGTTAAGTTACCCATAAAAATGTTTTGCACCTTACTAATAAGTAAAAATAAAAACCACCAGATGGAGAGGATTAAATTGGGGTTATGTATAAAATTTAGTGCATGTGGAAATAGTGAGCACTAGTGGTACCATCGCCATGTGTGTAAACATATACCTCTAACTCCTAACAAATGCTATGCTTAAAAGTTGAAGTATGCCCTTTGTTGACACGTGTGTTGTGGTATGAGGTTGTGCACCAGTGGTCTGGTATAGAAGTACTGTACACAATACATAAATATCAAGGTCTTGAGGATAAGTGGTTTCCCAAAACAAACACATAGCATAATATTTATTAAATATAACATTTTATACAGTCAATAGCACAACTCCCAAGCACAGGTCATTTCAACCAGAAGCAGCAAAGAGCAGGCCAACTTTTAAACACCAACAGGTAACAGAGAACCTCATCTTTGCCCATCCTCTCCACATAGCTAACATCTCACATTATAGCCAATTGGTAATGGACTCCTATACAGATTAACTCAATGGTCACATCTTTGTATTGACTTCAATAAAACCTTTAATCACTGCTCAGAATTAGGGGTATAGAATCAATGAAACCATAAAAGAATGGTGCCCATACCAACATCCTCCTCTGGATTCAAATTAGATAAAATGGGAACACAGAAGATCACCCACTGACAATATATAGTTCCATCAGACAAATCTTTCTTCCAATCAAATAATTTAATCTGGTCCCTCACCCGAGGAGTATCCACCAGTTCATTCCATCACCTGATAGGTGGGGTGAAAGGATGGACAAGAAGAATAACTCACTGGTCCTCACAGCAGATGTTTAGTCTAAGTGCCTCCTTCATTAACAATAAAAATATAAAGTCTCCCTTTGGCCTATGTACACTATTATAAAAGTAAAGTTAATGAGGAGATAGCAGGTACGGAATTCAGCTGGTCAACAATAATTGTGTGTTAATTAAAAATAATTCTCTATTGACAGGCACTGAACTACATACATTAGAAAAACATAAACAAAAATTAAATATTTTACCTTGTGTTTTGCTACCCTCTAATCCATATTACAAACCACTACTACATACATAAGTGATGACATTTGTGTAATCATACTCATGTCATGGTTAGCTTTGTAGTTTTGCATTCATTTGGTATACAATGTCCTTTATACATCACAATAAGCATTCTGCTATCCGAGAAATAAGAATGGGTTTCTGAAAACAGTATAAACTACAACGAAAATAATTTTAATAGCTTGTAACTTTACAGAGTGCTTTCATGCAGTATTTCTGAAGTAGCTTCTTCTTGCAGTATCTGGTTAGGTTATGGTGACCTCACACGTTAGTCTGCAGTAGCACAGCACCCCCTGCTGTCACATAAGTGATATTGCAACTATCTTGTAAAGTCTTTACACATGCCGCGTTTATCCACCTCACCAATGACATTTCTAGAAAACCGTTTCCCTGCCCCCGGGCTGCCCATTTTTATTCATGCCATAAGCATAGGAAGAGGGACAGTGTCAGGGATTGTAGAACACCGAAGTCTAAGCTTTTGCACTCCAGTTGCTCTGGGATACTTCTCCATGATGCTGGCTGAGCATTATGGGACCTGTCATCCAAATAATTGGAGTGCCGGTGCTTAGCCATCACTGCTCTAGACAAATAAGGAGTATTCTGAAACCAGCCAATAACTGCCTTTCAATAGTCATCAGTGAGGTCAAAGAACCAACGAGAGGTCAATGCGCTGACCATGAACTCACCAGAGGTCATCCAGATCCCATTCCTGCAAGAAAGCCAGGTCAAAGCTGTCCATAGTCCAGGTGGAACACTAGAGCCGCTCTGCACCTCAGCCCTCCTCACATGGCAGCTTCCCCACAGGCAGATAGCAGTGTTTGACGGCACTAGCCTGGGGTTGTGGTGTGCTTGTCCTCCGCTGTCCCGTACGGCACACAATGATAGTTATAAGGAGATGTTCCCCTCCTGTCTGGCCGCAGCTCTCTGCAAGCAATCTCCGCTTGCTTTCCCCTTGCATTGAAGCAGGGAGTCCCTCCCTCTCTTTCTTATGCTGAAAGAGTAGCAGTTCACAGTCTGGCAGGTACAACCTATCAATATCCTTCTTCATTAATGGATCTCGGTCTTTATTTGTGGGGAAAAAACGTTGTTTAAAATCATTTGTACAGAAGCAAGTACTTTTGTTTATTTTTTTTGTCAATCAGACCAATTCATTAGTCACAGACTAGAAACAATGGTCCATACTGTAATTCAAAAAGTTGCAGCAAAACAAAAACTAATTTACCTCTATAGTTGCCACACAGGGTATATTGTACCCTCAGGCATGTAAAAACATGGCTTGCTGCCATTGTTTAGTTTATGGAGGCAGGTATTTTTTTTTAAAAAGTTGGCAACCCTAAATGGGAACCATGGGTGGAAAAAGTTCCCCAGTCTGCCTTCTCCTAATGTAATAGAGACTGTGGTGGGTAGTGCACCCCCAGACACCCAAATAATGAGGACTGGGGTAGGTGAAAATCACTGCCCACCCCTCTAGTACCCAAAGGTTGCATTTTTTATACATATGGATTGACCTGTTCCCCCTTACCTAGACTACTTAGCAGTAGTATGTAGGTATATTGCCAGGGATTGAACAACTGTGGCCAATATTTAATGACAAAACCGAGGTTGCAGCACTAATATATTTGAAAGTCTCAGAAGGCGAATATTATATAAATTATTATATTATTAAGATGAGGTGCCACAGACAGTTATTTATGTCATCATACTCTACTTAGTATGGGCCTTTTAACAATAGTACTATCAGAATGTTTTTATGTACAGGAATAATCAAAATCGGTTATTAATGTGACATTAGCACAAAACTGGCAATACAGATATGATGTTACTAAAAATATTTTGTTTGGTCAGAAAAATAATTAACTAGAGAAAAAAATTTGAAACTGAGGGCCTGAATGAGGACAGATTTTACACAAGGGGCTGAATGGGGAAAGAGATGACACAGGTGCCCAAATGGGGACAGAAGTGACACCGAGGGTCTGAGTGGCAGAGTGCAAGTGTCTGAGTGGCAGAGTGCAAGTGTCTGATTGGCAGAGTGCAAGTGTCTGAGTGGCAGAGTGCAAGTGTCTGAGTGGCAGAGTGTAAGCATATAGAGGTATTTGTGTACTATTTGATTAAAAAAGCATATGACCACAATGGCTCAGGGTCACTTCTGGGTGAGCATAATAACGAGTACAAATAATACCTTCAAGAGAAGGAAATGGAAGCATGACACTTTGGCTACTATTCGTCAGTTGCAAATTGAGTTTAATATTTTCTTCTTTACATTGTGCCTAACTCCATAATGTCTTTAATTGCTTGGGATGGGTGAGGGGCTTGTATAACGGTCTCACAGGAAAACCAAAGTTATGTATGAAGATGATGCACTTTTTTACTCACTTTTTCACCCCAATGCAACGTGCAATTAAAAACACCAATAGGCTAAAGGCACATTTATATGCAGGTGATGCTGTTACCTAGCTGCACTATGGCTCTAACTGCTCCAGTGTGTGCTAGCGAGGTAAAGTGACAGCCCATCTCACTCATCTCAGACATGCATCTCACTTTCAACCTTATTGAACAAAACGGAAGTCTTAATTACTGAATATATGTATTTTTTATTTAATGTGTAAAATATCATAACAGTTGCCCTTTAAATTTGTCTGTGGTGCCTCCTAATTATGAATGTGTGAGTGGCAGAGTGCAGTGGCAAATTAATTGGCAAATTGACTGTATCATATTAATGGTAAAACGATACTGGCATATTAATGGCAAAATACTGGCAAATTGTCTGTGGCATATTAATGGCACAATAATGCTGGCATATAAATGGCAAAATGATACTGGCATATTAATAGGCAAATTAGCTGTGGCATATTAACTGGCAAAATGATACTGGCATATTAATAGACAAACTAACACTGGCATAGTAATGTCAAAATTATACTGGCATATTAATGGGCAAATTGGCTGTGGCATATTAATGACAAAATAATACTGACATAAAAATAGGCAAATCGACTGTGGCATATTAATGGTAAAATAATACTGGAATATTAATGGCAAAATAATACTGGCAAATTGGCTGTGGCATATAAATGGCAAAATAATACCGGCATATTAATGGGCAAAATAATACTGGCATATTAATAGACAAATTAACACTGACATATTGATATACATAATACCTGTGGCATATGAATGGGTAAATTTGCTGTGAAGTCTGGGTGCTGGGGTAAATTCTTGGACAAGTCATGGGTGCTGGGGTAAGTCAATATATCCACCCAGTATGTACACAAGATTATAGCTCACACAATGCCCTGATTATATATAGCCCTGCACAGGGCAATTCATGTAACCTTGTGTACATACATGTGGCTATGTGTTTCCCTGTGCATGGGGTACAAATCAGGGCAGTATGTTCGCTATAACCTTGTTTACATACTGGGGGCATATATTGATATTTATAGATAACATTATCTATGATAATACTCTCTTCAAATGTGCTTTAAAATGCATGGCTTGCCCTTCTATGATCAAGAAAATAAATACGCAATTCTATGGGGCTGGTATAGTGACGTAATGCTATGGGACTGGTATACTAATATTTCCAGGGCTGGTTTTTATTCCCAGTCCGGCCCTTCTTCAGAGGCACCATGATGGAACGGAAATTTTGTGCATATTAAGTCAACCATATAGTGTCAATGCTTAGGCAGAATTACCACAATCTACACAGATTATGACCTACCAATCAATCATTTCACCAGACTGCCACTGTCTGTTACCCTATTACATCTGAACTTCTCTAGAAAAAAAAAAGTTAATAGCTAGGTAGTGAAGCTGGGAAATCGTTGCTGCATATACAAGGACAGTTTAAATGACTGAAATCCTCATTTTATTTCTGCCATGTGCGAATGAGTCTTTGAAATGATCAAACAACTCGGCATGTGAGACTAATTATTGCACCATTACAAAATACCCAGTAACATGTCATACTGTGTAAATGAGCACAGCGTATACAGTATCTAACAGTGAAATGGATTTATACAGATCACAGATGCTGTGACACATCTCATCTTCCTAATCTCTCTGCGTCTCTTATCTACGTAAGAAACCTGCAAGCCACAAATTACACTGACACCTTCTGTGCCACTTTCTCATAGCAGGAACACTCAACTATTTCTCTCTGGAATAGCCTATTTTGTGGTTTGTTCTTATCAGTGTTGTATTTCATTTGTTGTGAACAGATCATATACATTGCAAATAAAGCTAAGACATTATATACCAGCTCTTTGTGAGGATACATAATAAATAAATGACCATGTAAGATTGTGTCCTTTATTTTTAAAGGCATCTGTCATACCAAAAAATGATGTGTTACTTGAAGAATACAATTCCATCAATGCATAGCTGTATTAATATATCTAATAAATATAGAGATATAAATGTATTATAGATTACAGCTTCTATGTGTATAATGTCACCAAAGAACAATGGTACTCTACCCCACTATGCACAAAAGAAGAAACAATGTTCCAATAAGTATGTCTATTAATCTATACATTTGATTTTGATTTTGCTTGGATAATGCATAGGTTAAATGTATTTACTTATATGTATGTAACATGGCCACCAGTAAATGAATGCATTGTAGATCCATGTATGCATGTATTTGGTAATTATTTTACATTATTATCACACATGTACAGAAGCAATGAGGTTCCAGTTCATTCACCTACATTTCCTTTAATGAGCAAAAAATGTCCTGGCATATTTCTCTGCCTGTCTGTTTATACATGCTCAACCCAAAAGTGCAAAAATCGTTATTATATTACATTATTGTTAACTTTTAATTGCAATTCTCTGACTGACTAATGGCTACTTTATTTTTGCATATCATGGTCTTCTTATCAGAGTTAAAGCAACAGTTCACTTGCACTCTGTAAACAAATAAAATAAAATACATAGAAATGTCTTATTAATACCTGTTACAAATTGTATGCAGCCTTTTGTGTATTCTGGCAGGATCTGATAAAATCAAGACTATATTCATTATAAGCCTCTGACATTTTTAAAATACAGTGCTGCTCTCTAACCATAAATCCCCACTGCAGAGTGATTTTCACATTTGTAGATACAAGAAGTAGATTGAAACCAGGGAGTAATTAAACAGTCCATATATCACACTGGCAATTGTACAGATGATGCATTAAAGGAAAAAAATTACCATTTGATCCATAATATGTCGCAAACAAATAGTTCTTTATTGAGGTTCTTGGTTACACAGTACAAACAGTTGCAGGGCAGGCCTGAAGGCTAAGAAAAAGGCTCACACGTCATATGTTTCGTATTAAACAACATGCTTAATTACAAACTTCTCCCAAAACACAGGTAAGTACAGTGCAGTATGCAGAATCAGTGACCATGCAGGGAAGAAATGGTTCATATTCTACACCAGTATTCTTTTCTTTTGAGGGAAAAACCTATTTCAGCTTTTAAAAGTTTAACCTAGGGAAGAACCTAATTCATCCCAATATGACTTTGAAATATAAAGGTGCCCAAGATCTTTAGCAACTGGGTAAGATCTGTATGACTTGGCACTAATGTACAGGGTACGGCTGGTAACTGGCTAATCAATATTAATTAAAATCTGTGGTCCTACATCATCAGAAGGAGCAATAGTACACCATGAGAAATAAATCACCAGGGTGTATACTATAGGACAGTGATGTGGCAAACGTTTTTGGGCCTGAGTGCCTAATTTTTGGCTGAAACCAATTTGCAGACCTCAAAGTGCCAAAACCGCGTACGTACGTACGTACGTACGTACGTACGTACGTACACACACACACACACTTATACTCATACTCACACACTTATACTCATACTCACACACGTATACTCATACTCACACACACACACACACTTATACTCATACTCACACACACACACTTAAACTCATTCACACACTCATACATACACACACACACACTCATACATACATACACTCATAGACACACACACAGCCAGGTTCAGATCTCACCAGTCTGTGAGGAGCAGGCATTAGTGGTTAAACGACAGGCCTCGCCAGTCATCTGCTTCTTCTCCAGATGATCAGTTGCATGCGCGCCGTGAGAAGCATTCAAGTCGGAAAGAAAACAGTTAATTGCTTTGCAACTTGGACACTTCTACAGATAGCGCACATGTGCCAGATCATCTGGAGAAGAGGCAGATGACCGGCGTCGCCCGTCTATTAATCACTGATGCTTGCTCCTCTCGGACAGAGCAGACAAGCAGTAAGAGCTGAACCTGGCCGCATGCCACAACTGAGGGCTCGGCGTGCCAGTTGTGGCATGTGTGCCATAGGTTTGCCACCGCTGCTACAGGGAGATGCAGATGAGATCCAATATATTAATGTGTCATTCATTTATATCTGCACTAATCTGTTTTGAGCGCACAACCCATTCTCTCTTTTTTTGTGTTTGGCTGGTTTAAACACTAGAGTTAAGCGGACACCTGGATGTTCGGGTTCGGCGGGTTCGGCCGAACTTCTGAAAAAAGTCCGGGTCAGTGCTCGAACTTGACCCCGAACCTGAACCCCATTGAAGTCAATGGGGACACGAACTTTTGGCCACTAAAATGCCTCTAAAAGTCCTGGAAAGGGCTAGAGGGCTGCAAAATGAAGTAAAATGTGGGTAAGAGTAGGACAAGTGCCCTGCAAACAAATATGGATAAGGAAATAACTTCAAATAACATAAAATACATACAAATTAAAAATACAGCTGAGCCATAAAATAGCACTAGATGGAGTCTTTGATTTTAGCTTTGGAAGAACATAAATCTAAAGCATGGCTGCCAGGAGGATCAACAGAATTATCCATTTGAGAGAGGGTTGGAGTGCAGGGTATTCTCTTTCAGTTTATACTAAGTGACCCATAGGTTGAGGAGGCGGTGACCGCGGCGGTGTAGGTGGAAGCGGCGCTGTAGGAGGAGGAGGTAGCCAGAATTTTTCAAAGTGCGTTGTAAGCACAGTATTTGACGGTTCTATTTGACTCTCAGATATGAAGTGCACTGCAAGACGCAAATGTACTATTTACCACCCAAAACTATTTGAATTTTTCAAAGTGCGCTGTAAGCACAGTATTTGACGGTTCTATTTTAGACGGTCAATTAACCTATTAACCTATTAACAGTATTTAGGACGGTCAATTAACCTATTCGTATGAATGGGGACTCTATTTCGGTTTATAGAAAGCCAATAGCATTACATACAATGTAATCGCCGAACCCCGAACTCCAATACGGACATACAGTGAAATGTCCGTGTTCGGGTCCGGGGTCCAAAAATCGTAAAGTTCGGTACGAACCCGAACAGTGCGGTTCCGGGTTCACTCAACACTATTAAACACCAGTCAATTCTTCAGCAGATCAGATCTATGGCTACTTTGTGATAGACAATGGCTTGGGGTAATTGCAAAACAATGACGGAGCTCTTCTTGCAGTTTGTCCCTGCATAATACATTTTTAAGTGAGTGAGATGAAATGTTCATCTTAACTCACCTGCCCTTTCACTTTTAGTGAATGACTCCCAGAGAGACATAAGACATAAAGGCCAGGGAAACTACAGAATGCTAGAGGGTCATAGAGAGAGACAGGTTAAAGAGGGATATGGTGACTTTGAATAGATAAGAGTGCAGCGAGAGGAGTGGCACAACTTAGCCCTGTCTCTCTCCATATATTTCCTCCTCTGCTCTCCCATACCTGCCAACATATGCAGACTTGGAATATGTTGGGAAACCAACCAAGTGGATGGCTGAGGATCATGAAATGTGTATTCCACAACAGCTGCAGTACCAATTCGTGATTATATAATATCTAACCTTTAGCCCTCAAGTAATCTGTTTCCCATGATGCTTAACATACTGAGTGAGAGTCGTAGAAATGTAGTCTCAACAGCTGGAGTATTAACTCTATTTTTTTTTTTTTTTTTTTTAGAACCCAGCCCTCCAGTTGGTTTGAAACATGGTAACATTGCATTTAAACTATAAACAGTTCCAGTATTGTAGTTAATTGCCCACGCAGAGTGTACCTTACAATCAGGGCCGGACTGGGAACAAAAACCAGCCCTGGAAAAAATTTATATACCAGCCCCATCGCATAAGATTTTTAAAGCAGCCCATAGCATAATATAATTTTTTTGTTCATAGAAGGGAAAATCATGCATTTTCAAAAGCACATCTGAACAGTGTATTATTTATAGATAAGACTGATATAAAAGCCTGTCTAGGGCAATATATATACCTCCAGTATGTACACAGAGTTATATGAATTGCCCTGTGCAGAGGTATATATCAGGGCAGTGTGTGAGACATATCCTGTATCCTGTCTCTCTCTGTCCTTTCTGTGGCATCTCTCTCTCTGTCCTTTCTGTGGCGTCTCTCTCTCTCTCTGTCCTTTCTGTGGCGTCTCTCTCTCTCTCTGTCCTTTCTGTGGCGTCTCTCTCTCTCTCTGTCCTTTCTGTGGCGTCTCTCTCTCTCTCTGTCCTTTCTGTGGCGTCTCTCTCTCTCTCTGTCCTTTCTGTGGCGTCTCTCTCTCTGTCCTTTCTGTGGCGTCTCTCTCTCTCTCTCTGTCCTTTCTGTGGCGTCTCTCTCTCTCTGTCCTTTCTGTGGCGTCTTTCTCTCTCTGTCCTTTCTGTGGCGTCTCTCTCTGTCCTTTCTGTGGCGTCTCTCTCTGTCCTTTCTGTGGCGTCTCTCTCTCTGTGTGTCCTTTCTGTGGCATCTCTCTTCCCCCCTTCCCCCTTAGTGTCTTTCACCCCCTCCCCTCCCCCTGTAGTGTCTTTCACCCCTTCTCCCTGTAGTCTTTCACACCCTCCTCTCCCCCTGTAGAGTCTTTCACCCCCCCTTCCCCCTGTAGAGTCTTTCACACCCCCTTCCCCCTGTAGTGTCTTTTAGCCCCCTTCTCCCTATAGTGTCTTTCACCCCCCCTGTAGTGTCTTTCACCCCCCCCTGTAGTGTCTTTCACCCCCCCCTGTAGTGTCTTTCACCCCCCCCCTGTAGTGTCTTTCACACACACCCCCATAGTGTCTTTCACACACCCCCCCTGTAGTGTCTTTTACCCCCCCCCCTTCTCCCTGTAGTGTCTTTCACCCCCCCCCTGTAGTGTCTTTCTCCCCCCCCTGTAGTGTCTTTCTCCCCCCCCCCCTGTAGTGTCTTTCACCCCCCCCCCTGTAGTGTCTTTCTCCCCCCCCCCCCTGTAGTGTCTTTCACCCCCCCCCCCTGTAGTGTCTTTCACCCCCCCCCCTGTAGTGTCTTTCACCCACCCCCCCCTGTAGTGTCTTTCACCCACCCCCCCCCTGTAGTGTCTTTCACCCACCCCCCCCCTGTAGTGTCTTTCACCCCCTTCCCCCTGTATGTCTCACTCACCTTGGTTTCTACTTCCCATCCCGCCGCCGGAACTGCTGCTGCAGCATCCGGCGGCAGCAGGCGAACTTCTTAAAGCGGCGACGGCCGCCGAATTGCTTAAAGTGGCGGTGCCACTTTAAGCAATTCGGCGGCCGTCGCCGCTTTAAGAAATTCGCCTGCTGCGGCCGGATGCTGCAGCAGCCGAATTCTTCAATTTTAGTGGCCGAGGCGGCCCCGGGGCAGGCGGCCCACCGGGATTTTTCCCGGTATCCCGGTGGGCCAGTCCGGCCCTGCTTACAATGCTTCCTAGGCAACCACATGCGGGTCTCCCATATGTAACACATTGGATGGTTGAAACCCGAGACATGCGGTGTTAAATCAAAATGGTATAAAGTCTTACTGCTAATATAGCACCATTATAGGGCTAAGGGACCACATAGTATAGCCCACCGATCGGCACCCACTGGATGCACAAACTGAACAGGACCAGTAGCAAAGCTGTAGCATGAGGGGATTGGAGGAGATGCTGGAACCCTTCCCCAGGTTAGAAGTCCCAGGTCCTGCTGGGCAAAAAAGGTGCATCTATCAGCGACAGATCACGGGAGTGAAAACCAGAGGGCTGCAACACTCCCAAAATGCAGAGGACCAGTTTGCAATGAGCAGCAGTTATTTAAAGTTTAGGCTGAACAGGCATGTGTTAAACGAGTTCCAGCTGACAACATCATATTGGAGCAAGAGTTTTGAAAACCAGGAGTAGTGGCCACTATAGGTTGAAAGTGGAAATAGACACAAAACTGGGAAATTCCATAATGGTGCCAGGAATGCAGGGTGGAACCTTGACACCCAGGCACCCTGTCTACTCCCAGCTACATGTCCTGATCTTTTCCTTATATATCCTGGAGCCTATAAGGAGGGATTGATGCAGAATTTTAATAATAGGCCAACATTATTTGAAAAGGCTGGGTAGCTGTTTCTTTAACCCCATAGAGACATAACATGGGCTGTTTTAACATTTCTGTGGAGTTTGTGTTTAGCTTTAATTTTTTTCTTTACCATACTCACACAAATTATATATTGGTTGTATCAACATAAGAAGAGCTTTCTGTTGATACCATTATTTGAATCATATCATATAATTTTATATATAAAAAAATAATAAAATATGGTATACTCGTCTACAAACTGTACAAAAAATTCCCTGCTAAATAGTTTCTAATATTTGTCCTGAGTTTAGAAAGAGCCCATGTTTGATGCTTTTTGCTTTTTTATTCAAGTTACAGGGCAATAAGTACAAGTGGTGCAATGCTATTTCAAAGCAATGTTTTTCAATATTAGCGAAAGTGACATTGTAACACTGATATCGGTCATAAATCCATGAATCACCGCCCACATGTACATATTTTTCAAAACTAAACAATTCAGGGTATTAAACTTAACTGACCCAAATACCTTACTCAGTTTTTAACTGTAAAATGTACATAAAAATTATTTAAAATATAGTGCTGCCCCAGTTAAAATAATAAAAAGTAGGATTAGTAAAATTTTACAAATCAAGGGCTTTTATAAAAGCCATTTCACATGTTTAACCCCTTCACTGCCATTGATCGCTGTGTACGCAGTGATCATACACAGCAGCACCTTTTTTTGCATTTTTTAGGGGTTAATTTTGTTTACTGTAATTCATTACAATATAACAAAGGCTCTTTTAAGAGTTATTAACCCCTTGCTTGCTGTAGATCACTGCCTAAGCAGCGATCTGGCGCAAATGCAGCAATCTTGCTGCAGAAGCATTTTTTATATATTTGTTAACTTTTTCATTACACCCGCTTCGGGTTAATTGTACCTGTTAGGGGTTATGTTTAACGTCAATTTTTTTTAGCTGTCTGATCGCATGTATAGCGATCAGTAACAGCTGATCAGTGGCAAAGGCGGTTTGGTGATTGCTCACATGAGCATTACAATTCGCCTGGTCAGATCAATATTTGTTGTAAATATTGATCCGACCCGTGTAGATCTGCCTCCTTCTCCTCACTTGAGTTTTAGTGAGGGAGACAGACAGAGCTGTATAATATAAGTTTGTAATTATAATATATATTTTTTTAAATTGAGACCCAAGGGCTTTTATAAAAGCCATTTCCAGTGTTTAACCCCTTCCCTGCCATTGATCGCTCTGTACGCAGTGATCTTCCACAGCAGCACATTTTTTGTTGTCTGTGCATTTTTTAGGGGTTAATTTTTTTAATGTCATTTATTACAGTATATCAAAGGCTCTTTTAAGAGCTATTAACCCCTTGCTTGCCGTATATCACTGCCTAAGCAGCGCATATGGTCACTGCCTAAGCAGCGTATATGGAGCGATTTAGCTGCAGAAGGATTTTTGTTGCTATCAGCATTTTTTTTTGTCACACTCGCTATGGGTTAATTTTACCCACTAGGGGATTACGTGTATTCCTTTTGAAGCTGCCTGAACGCGTGTATAGTGATCAGTAACAGCCAATTAGTGGCAAAGACGGTTTGGTGATTGCTCAAATGAGCATGGTCAGATCACTATTGGTAAATATTGTTCTGATCCATATGGATCTGCCTTCCTCTCCTCACTTGAGTTTTAAGGGAGAGAGACAGATCTGTATAATATGTTTTTAATTGTAATAAATTAAATAAAATGTTACAAAATTGTGGGACCCAAGGGCTTTTATAAAAGCCATACCCTTTGTATTAACCCCTTCTCTGCCACTGATCACAGCACAGCAGAACATTTTTCTCTTGTCTGTGCATTTTTAGGGGTTAATTTTTTTGTACAGTACTACAAAGGCTCTTATAAGAGCTATTAACCCCTTCCTTGTCCTACATGTCAAAATTCCAAGTTGAAAAATCAAAAAGCACACATCTCAAATGTGGCCTTTTAGCCCCCAAACAACCAGGGCCGATTTTGGGCGGGTGCACGGGGTGCACCGTGCCCAGGCGCACGGGAGGAGAGGCGCTGAAGCAGGGAGCTCTCTCCCTAGAAAGTCCTACTCCTTTTTAAACCAAGCACAGTGCGACGGGGGCAAGCTCCGCCCCCGTCGCGTTCTGTGATTGGCTGCAGGGAAGAGGACTTTCTCTATGGTATCTGCCAAGGCAGGGCACTTGCATCTTGTTTCTTCTGCCGGATGTGGTGTTCTGCCTCTGCAGACACCATAGAGAACGTCCTCCTCCCTGCAGCCAATCACAGAACGTGATGGGGGCGGAGCTTGCCCCCCCTCGCGCTGTGCTTGGATTAACAAGGAGGAGGAGGTACTAACAGCATAAGTTGTGGGGGTTTGAAATAAAAAAATAAATAAATGTGTGTCAATGTGTATAAGTGTGTGTGTCAATGTGTATAACTATGTCTGTGTTAATATGTGTGTTACTGTCTGTGTAAGTGTGTGTACACGAGTGTCTGTGCAAGTGTATCCTGTGTGTAAAGGTGGCTGTGTGTGTATTTATGTATGTGTGTGTGTATGACAGTGTGTGTAAGGGTGGCTGTGTGTGTGACAGTGTGTATAAGGGTGTCTGTGTAAATGTATGTCTGTGAGAGTGACTAAGTATGTAACTGTTTGTGTGACTGTATGTATTTATGTGTGACTGTGTGTAAGTGTGCTCTTGCCCGGGACACTCACTGCGCTCACCAATTTATCACATGGAAGGCACCAGTCCCCAACCAGCCGGCATCTATTTCCCGCCTCCTGCATTCAGCGTTCGTAGAGGGAAGACTGTGCAGAGGAGACAGACGAGGACAAGAAAGCAACAGCAAGGTGAGTACTGGGGAAGGCAGGAGAGGAGATAATGCTTTTATTGGGGAAACTAACCATGGCATATTGGCTGTGGCCTAATAATTGGCAAACTAGTATTGGTATATCAATGAGAAAACTGTCTGTGGCATATCAGTGGGCAAATTGGCTGTTGTATATTAATTGACAAACTGGCTGTGGCATATTAATAGGCAAAATAACTGGCATATTAATGGTGAAACTTTGGCATATTTTAATGGACAAACTGGCATTTTTATTGGGCAAACTGTAAAATTTTTAATAGGCAAACTGGCTGTTGCATATGTTAATGGAAAAGTGACTGTGGCATGTTCATTGGTACCTGACTAATTTAATGAGTGGAGAGAGAGAGACAGACATGGTGTATGAGTGGAGAGAGAGACGGACATGGGGGTATTGGAAGAGACAGAGAGACGAACATGGGGGTATGGGAAGAGAGAGAGAGACAGACATGAGGGTATGAGTGGAGAGAGAGAGAGAGAGAGAGAGAGACGACTTGGGTGTATGGGAAGAGAGAGAGACGGACATGAGGGTATGGGAAGAGAGAGAGAGACGGACATGAGGGTATGGGAAGAGAGAGAGAGACAGACATGAGGGTATGAGTGGAGAGAGAGAGAGAGAGAGAGAGAGACGACTTGGGTGTATGGGAAGAGAGAGAGACGGACATGAGGGAATGAGGAGAGAGAGACGGACATGTGGGTATGGGGAGAGAGAGACAGGCATGAGAATATGGGGAGAGAGAGACAGGCATGAGAATATGGGGAGAGAGAGACAGGCATGAGGGTATGGGAAGAGAGAGAGAGACAAGCATGAGGGTATGGGGAGAGAGAGAGAGACAAGCATGAGGGCATGGGGAGAGAGAGAGACGGACTTGAGGGTATGGGAAGAGAGAGAGAGACGGACATGAGGGTATACAAAGAGAGAGAGACAGACATGAGGGTATGGGAAGAGAGAGAGAGAGAGACAGACATGAGGGTATGAGTGGAGAGAGAGAGATGACATAAGGGTATAGGAACAGAGAGAGAGAGACTGACATGAGGGTATGAGTGGAGAGAGAGAGAGATGACATGAGGGTATGGGGAGAGAGAGACAGGCATGAGGGTATGGGGAGAGAGAGACAGGCATGAGGGTATGGGGAGAGACAGACAGACATGAGGGTATGGGGAGGAAGAGACGGACATGAGGGTATGGGAAGAGAGAGAGAGAGATGAGCATGAGGGTATGGGGAGAGACAGACAGACATGAGGGTATGGGGAGAGAGAGAGAGAGAGATGGACATGCGGGTACGGGGAGAGAGAGAGAGACATGGTGAGCATGATGGAATCTTATTTATCACTCCTTGTGTACTTCTTTTCCAATGATGCTCAGCCAGACTAATGAAAGACTTTTTCTGGTTGGGCATCATGGGAATGGTAGTTAAAACTCACTCTGCTAGCCAGCAAAAACTCTCCCATGTTGCTAGCTGAGCATCACAGAAATAAATAAAACCTCTACACAGTATCATGGCTAAATATATATCTTTATTTGAAATACAAATTTGTGTTGGTCCTTTACAGCAAAATAAAGTGTGTTCTCTCCTCCCCCTCTCCCCAATAATAAAATGGGCATATAATATAGCCACTATCGTGTAATAAAGTGTTGCGCAGGATATAATAAAATAAATACTTATCAGAGATATATAGGCGAAAATCCAGCCTTTTTTAGATGTATATAAAAGAGAAGAAAAAAATATATACAAAATTGTGCAGTATTGTGAATATAAGGAAAATAAATATCTCCCCCTAAAGAATTGTACTCACACTCTACAGAGCCTATAGGACCGGCTCTGGGTGTATAAGGCGTGCAGACTCTGAGTCCCAAAATCCCCACATCCACTGGATAGATAATCGATGGAATACTCGTGGAGCAGGACACAACAGGAGTGAGAAACAAACGTTGTAGTGTCAAATGTAAACAATTTTAATTCCCCCCCACATATAGCAGCTTACATAGAAGAAGTTAAAAAACGATATCCCATGTAAAAAACAGTTAAAAACAGCATAGGTAAAAAGCAGGCAGAGTCACCCAGCCGATCATATCACAGTCTCCATCCGTCACTTCATAGGAGCAGGCAGCAGCTGAAGTTTGTATAGGCAGCGTTCTGCTGGAGGAGCTGGTACTTCCTAGTTGCAAGTCTCGTCAATAATGTCACGCGACGCATTTCACCCACACGTGGGCTTTTTCAGAGCAGTGACATCTAGATGCAGACTTGCAGTTTATAAAGGGAGATCAATTCCGGTTGCCGTAGAAACGGCTGTAAATGATCATAGACACACCCATTTTTATGCAAAGTGGTTAGTTCAGTGTGTTCACTCCCCAACAGGGAAAAAGAAACAAACAGAAAACAAAAGAAAAATAGTATCAATAAAAACAGCAAATATCAAGGCCTTTAACTATATAGAACACATTATAGAGAAGATATACAGCATATTTAGTAAATCCCTAAAAAACACACTATTGATCATAACTCTAAATGCTCTCAATAATATTACATAGTGACATCCCAACATGGTATATAATACAATAAAAAGCCTTATTTTTTACAGATAAATCTGGATAGGCTGTACTCCAGACACACAGCAGATCGTTGATCCATAGGACTATACCAAATGTGTATACAAGACATACCATTGACACAAGAATAACAGAACGCTTTTAAAGAAAGTGACATAATTCAAAGTCTGCATTCAGACCACTTGGAACTAAGGTATTAAGCTCAAATATCCATTTCATTTCAGCACGTCCAAGTGTGGCGATTTTGTCTCCTCCCCGCCAATGAAGGCTGGGTTTATCAATACACATAAATTCTAAATGACAGGGATCTTTATTATGTACCAGAGAGAAGTGGTGAGAAACAGTATGTTTATCATATCCTCTCTTGATATTCCTTACGTGTTCACTCACACGTATTTTTAAAGGTCTTGTGGTTCTCCCTATATAGCGAAGACCACAGGGACAGCCCAGCATATAAATGACTCCACTAGTCTCACAGGTGGTTATATTTTTGAGCTTATACGTTTTACCACTCTGGGGGTTAGTGAAGCTTTGTAGAGTTTTGGCCTGTTTTTTATTGGTTTCCTTGCAGGCCTGGCAACACCTGCACCTATGAAACCCTACGAGATCTCCAAATACATTTTTCCCTTGAGTCTGGGTCTTTTTAGTTTTTAAAAAACTTCGACTGAGGTGACTCTTAACGTTTGGCACACCTTTATAGATAATACGGGGTTGAGGGCCTAGAAGAGAGGATAAGTTAGGATCCTGTAAAAGGATGGGCCAATATTTACTCACGATTTTCTTGACATGTCTGTGATTTCCACTAAATTGCAGTACCAAAGGAATGTCAGACTTAGAAGAATGGGTATTAGTGGACTTGTTTTTATTATTATTTAGGAGTTCTGCCCTATCCTGAGATCCCACATCTTGAATAGCCCTATTAATTGGAGCAACATCATATTTCTTATCCACAAAGCGTTCCTTAATTAGATTGGCCTGCGTGTAAAAGTCATTTATATCGCTGCAGTTCCTCCTAAGCCTACACAGTTGGCCTTTGGGGACGTTCAGTAGCCAGGGGAGAAAATGACAGCTGTCAGATTGTATAAAACTATTGGTATCTACCTTTTTAAAATAAGTGCGGGTTTGAAGTTTATTATTAGAGGGAAATAATTCTAAATCTAAAAAATTTATGTTAATATTGTTGTATTCAGCCACCAACTTTATACCCCAGGTGTTTGTGTTGAGATATTGGAGGAAAGATTGAAGGGATGCATTGTCACCATGCCATACAAAAAACATGTCGTCTAAGTAACGTTTGTAGAGCACCAGGTTTGCTGCCCAGCCATGCGAACCAAAAACAAAGGACTCCTCCCAAAATGCCATGAAAAGGTTCGCATAGCTGGGGGCAAACCTGGTGCCCATAGCAGTACCTCTAAGCTGTAGGTAATAATTATCCTCATACCAAAAGAAATTGTTCTCAAGTATGAGGAAAATACCCTCCACAATGAAGTTGATCTGGGGCTCCGGTATATTAGCTGCTCTTTCTAGAAAGAAGCGTACTGCTTCACAGCCTTTTTGATGTTCAACAATCGTATAGAGAGAGCTTGGACGTGCTGAAATGAAATGGATATTTGAGCTTAATACCTTAGTTCCAAGTGGTCTGAATGCAGACTTTGAATTATGTCACTTTCTTTAAAAGCGTTCTGTTATTCTTGTGTCAATGGTATGTCTTGTATACACATTTGGTATAGTCCTATGGATCAACAATCTGCTGTGTGTCTGGAGTACAGCCTATCCAGATTTATCTGTAAAAAATAAGGCTTTTTATTGTATTATATACCATGTTGGGATGTCACTATGTTATATTATTGAGAGCATTTAGAGTTATGATCAATAGTGTTTTTTAGGGATTTACTAAATATGCTGTATATCTTCTCTATAATGTGTTCTATATAGTTAAAGGCCTTGATATTTGCTGTTTTTATTGATACTATTTTTCTTTTGTTTTCTGTTTGTTTCTTTTTCTCTGTTGGGGAGTGAACACACTGAACTAACCACTTTGCATAAAAATGGGTGTGTCTGTGATCATTTACAGCCGTTTCTACGGCAACCGGAATTGATCTCCCTTTATAAACTGCAAGTCTGCATCTAGATGTCACTGCTCTGAAAAAGCCCACGTGTGGGCGAAATGCGTCGCGTGACATTATTGACGAGACTTGCAACTAGGAAGTACCAGCTCCTTCAGCAGAACGCTGCCTATACAAACTTCAGCTGCTGCCTGCTCCTATGAAGTGACGGATGGAGACTGTGATATGATCGGCTGGGTGACTCTGCCTGCTTTTTACCTATGCTGTTTTTAACTGTTTTTTACATGGGATATCGTTTTTTAACTTCTTCTATGTAAGCTGCTATATGTGGGGGGGAATTAAAATTGTTTACATTTGACACTACAATGTTTGTTTCTCACTCCTGTTGTGTCCTGCTCCACGAGTATTCCATCGATTATCTATCCAGTGGATGTGGGGATTTTGGGACTCAGAGTCTGCACGCCTTATACACCCAGAGCCGGTCCTATAGGCTCTGTAGAGTGTGAGTACAATTCTTTAGGGGGAGATATTTATTTTCCTTATATTCACAATACTGCACAATTTTGTATATATTTTTTTCTTCTCTTTTATATACATCTAAAAAAGGCTGGATTTTCGCCTATGCATTTTCTCTGATAAGTATTTATTTTATTATATCCTGCGCAACACTTTATTACACGATATTCACTATTTTGTGCTAATTGGAGGAAAATGCACTAGTGTTTGCTGCATAATTTGTTTGTCTGCACATTATATATAGCGCTTGTCACTTTATCTGCATTGGTTTTTGATATAATATAGCCACGCCCACCTGGGGGCACCAAAAGAAAACCTGCACCCAGGCACCCGTGACCCTAGGATCGGCCCTGGTGGTATCCCTGTACTCAGGAGACGTAGTAGAATCTATTATTGTTCGCTTTTGTCGATGAGGAGAAGATGTTTCAAATAAAAGTCAGGAAATACGTTTGTTTGTTTTTTACCATATTTTATTTATTTTTATATAATATTATAGGATATGATCATAATGATGGCATCCCAAGAAAGCCCTTCTTGTCCCGATAAAAACAATATATAATTTGTGTGGGTACAGCAAATGACAAAGAAGAAAATTACAGCTAAACACAAACAGCACAGAAATGTTAAAATAGCCATTGTCCAGAATGGACAAAAATGTTTCAAAGGCTCTGTCCTTAAGGGGTTAAAGGTAAATTGCAGGGCAAAGTTGTACAAGTGGAGCAATCACCATGGAAACCAGTGGAATGTTACTACTAATTACTCCATATTCCAAACATTGCTAAGGAATGGATGTTTATAAATAACCCCTATTGTGTCTGCTATTCATTCTAATTCGCCAAATTCGAGAAAAATATTGCTTGTTAAATCTATAGAATTATTATTACATTACATTACATTAACATTTATTTGTACAGCGCCACCAATTCTCGAAGCGCTTGGTACAGAGCAAAGAAAGGAACTACATACTAATTTAGACAAACTAGTACAGACTGGTACATGAGGTAGAGAACCCTGCTCGTAAGCTTACAATCTAGAGGGAATGGGGTCCATGACACAATTAAGGGATTGAAGAGGTCAGAGGGATTGAAGTTGTAGTAACAGTAGAGTGGATGGGAGGCATTAGGTGGGATAGGTCAAAGAGGGAGTGTGTGTTCCAGCCTGAAATATTGTATACTTGAAACCTGACTGAAGTTAAGAGTTTTTGGAGATAAAAGATGAGGGCTGTACAGTATTACAAGAATTAAAAAAATGTGAGTGAATCTTTTAGAATGACAGGCTGAATCTATTATCAGTCATCATATAACCAAAGTGTTACTTCTCATAATGTAATAACTCTCCATTTTTGCTTGCCTGATGACAGCAAGATATGAAAGCAGCATAAACACAGCTGTCTGAGTCAAGTAGACAGAATTATGATAAACATTTCCTGTGCCACATAAATCTAGATAACCACATTAATGGATTAATAGCAGCAAGACACATTTCCTCTTTTTTTTTTTTACTTCAATTCAGTACCTTACTCTGACATTTCATTCAATTTCCTTAATTCATAAATGTTGAAGCATCATTTTGAGTATATGAAATAAGTAGTTAGTTAAAGATGTAATATTTAATTAAATTAAATGTAATTATTTAGATTCAAAAGAGCTATTTAAAATACTTTCATTAGGAGGAGAATTAAAATGTTAGTGTATGCATTCTTCCACTGTCTGCTGTCAATTTACAATCTAGTAAATAGATCCCCTACATTAAGCCAAAGTTATAAATCTGTGTCTTAAAATATGCACTATTGAAAGGTAATGTATTGTGAAAGTGGCACTATAGAGCCTGTAGTGCCAGTTATCGAAGATCATACTCAATATAGGTCTGATGTAGACATGTAGTCCTCTCAGATTACTCAGGTAAAGGCTCAGTACAGTGGCAGAACTACCGTTGTCGCAGGGGTCGCAGGGGTCGCAGCTGCGACCGGGCCACCTACATTGTGGTGGTGGCCCAGTCAGCGCTGCAGTGCTTTAAGAGCGAGACCGTGCCTCGGTATGACATCAGCGCTGGGAGGAAGCCGTCACTTCCTCTTCCTCCCAGCTAACAGAGCACCGTGGGAAGAGAATGCCGGGGAGGGAGTCTGAGTGGGAGCTCTGACACTCATCATCGTGAGGCAGCCACTGGATCCCAGGGAAGTCACCCTCCTGCACCTAAAAGTGTAGGAAACAGGAGGGTGACTACATTTTTAAAAAAAGTTTATGTGTAAGAGAATGTGTGTCTGTGTCTGTATGTCTGCATGTGGGTATGGTGTCTGTATGTGTATCTCTTTGTATGTGTATCTGAATGTTTGTCATTAAGTGTGTCTGTGTATTTGCATGCGTTTTTATATGTGTATCTGTCTGCATGTGTGTCTGTATGTGTATCTGGCCTCTGGCTCAGTAGAATCTGAAGAACTTTACCAAAAAGTAGCTGAGAAACATGCAGGCTGATTTACCGGTAGGGGGTTTCTAAAGAAGGGAGACCTGAGAACAGTTTTGAAGAATGAGTGTTGTTTCTTTCTGCCCTATGAGGTGTTAAAGGGAGAAGCTTAGCTCGTGACTTGAATATGTGGTTATACTCAAATTCATATCACGATGAGAGGTATACACCTTGCAGTCCCCCAAAAAATGATCTGTGAAATAAATATGAAGTGGGGGAAATTAAATGGTTGAACATGGAATATTGAAATTGACTGTATCATGTATATAAACAAACAACTTATTTACTGTACAGTCTGTGCATACCTTGTAACAATCCCACTTCAGGATAGTGTTGTCACACAGACAGTATGTTAAGTGTATGGAGGCAATAGCAAGGCTGGTATTTTTTTGTGGAAAAGATGGCAACACTACTTCAGGACCACTGTGCCATAGTCATGATTTGCTGATCCAGTGTTCACATTCTCTGGGTCAACATGTGTACGAAAATATATTGTGCAAACAGTGTGCCATAGTAATTGCACATGCACGGTTAGGGTTGCCAACTGGCCGGTATTTTACAGACAGGCCGGTAAAAAATAGGCTTTACCCCAATGTTAAGTCTATGGAGGTAGTAGCATGGCCGGTATTTATTTGAACAAAAGGTGGCAACCCTATGCACGGTTAGCATGCAACATGCCACTCAGCTGGATGTGGAATGTACTGAATGTCCTGTTACTGATTAGATATTATACTATATACAGGTTACCCCTGCTTCTTATTAGAGCAGGTAATATTGTAATATATGAGTGAACATTGAGATAAAACCAGTGCTACCTCTATCATATATAATAGATTCCATCTGTAAGATGGGAATGATACCCTAGTGATACTCCGTAATGTGCAATCAAAAGGAAACAAGACGGCCCTTTGAAGCCGATATATGGAAACTTTCCAGGTTTCTTCTGTCTGTAAAAATCTAAATGTTAACATTCACCTTATTTATAAAATGTTCAATGCCTTTTAGTATTTATTTCCCTGTTGCTAGTGCTGGAGGGATACAGATAATTATCTCATGCATCTGCTGACTGTGGTTGGGCTTAACCTTCATATAATATATAGGTCGAAAAGAAAGGCATAATTATTTTAAAAGATATGTTGTGAGAAGATGGATGGCTATTTTGTATACATATATCATAGTAAAAAAAATCTTTGCAAGCTGCTTTTTTTCCACCGTGTATGGGAAGCACACTTTTACATGAAAGTATTAGACTATTAGAGAAGTTAGAAAATGTAATGCCTTAAAATGAACACAGTTGATAAAATAAGTTTTGTGTGTGTGAGTACAGAACATGTTTTATTAATGTAACATATTGTTGTATTTTTAGCAACATGATTTTGCCCTTTCCTCTATAATAATTAAGTTTGATTTTTGTATCCAAGCAGATGTATAGACAGAAGCAAGGCAAGGCACCAATATTAGTCATGGTAGACATTTACTGGACTGTTAATGATATTTTATGGACCTGCACAGGCCTTGCCATGGACTCTGGTTTTCTTTGTACAGACACCTTGCCTATCCCTGTATAGAAATCTGTTTATTTGCAGCAGGTAAAAGAGACGGGATGAACTAGATGTTCAAAGTTGGGAACCTGAACAATACAAACACTATGAATGGACCATCTAAAACTCTCCCCTGAGTATAGGCAATACTACCTCTTACATAAGATGTTACTCGATAACCTGGTCATTTAAAACAAACACATATATAAATCATATTCCACTGCGTTTTTTTATGATTGAATTAATTGCATATAAAATGAAAAATAAAATTAGGTGTTTATCTCCTGGCTCCATTTTGTGAATATTTCCCATGATGCAACATTGTCCAAAATCTTCCAGCCAGTATCACTTTACAACTGTGGCCAAAGCCTGCATGATGGTGTCATAAGATACTCCCTTGCCCTCTTACTGGCTCCTGTGTATCATAGTGGACAGAACTAGCTGACTGTGTACACCTTTTTTTTACCTGCCTTCCACCACAAAGAGAGGCTATTAACCTGATCAAACAGGATCATAGCTCTGCCCACTTGTGATGTAATAGTTACATTACCCTCATCATTCAATGCATGTCTATAACCAGAATTCTGACTTATAGACTGCATTCTGTGCCATGGCCCCAAAGTGAGAAATTTGTGCTGTAAAGTCACTAGGGGTGGCACCCAAAAACACAATATTTCACAAAATGGTGGCACCCAGTCACACTTGTTTAGTTACATATTTTATTAAATACAGTCACATAACAAAAACTATGATTTGGTGTTTGCATCCTAATTCCCATAGGTGTGTTTAGTTTTGTGTTTTGTTCTACCAGGTATCTTGAGGTATATATTATATAGAACTTTTGGAGGGAACATAACTTGTGTCTAAGTAAGAGAGTGTAGCATGTGTAGTTTGTGTTTTCTAATTGAAATGTTTAGCTATTGGGTATTCCAAAGGATTGATTTAATAGTACAGGATATGATCAGGAAGAAATACATTTTTGTGGAGGTGGATGATGAGCAAATGTTCCCTCTTGTCTCACTCTTACCAAATGTCACATTTTATATACAGGCAATTAACTCCACTGTATCATGCAGTGGCACAGTGTGACACGATTTGTCACAGGCTTTAAAACTCTGTGACCAAAAACATCTTCCTGCAAGAGTTATTTCCCTCAAGCTCTTGACTAATGAAAATGTTTCTTCCCTTAAAGGACAACTGTAAGAAACAAAATAGTTTATGTCTAATCAAAAGATTGCTCATATGTAGAAAACCTTTTTATTCCTTACTTCATTAAAAGTCCCACTAGTAGTAAACCAAAGGAGTATCTTTGGAGATACACATGGGTTTACTCTCAGTAGAGGCTGAATACTATCAGCACAATTACAGCTAATAAGAGCAGGGGTTCTCTGGTGGCATCTAATTTAGGTCTGTTGAGTCAGGTTGTTTCTGTCTGTTAGTTAAGGCTCCCTTTGGTGAATGCTTAGAAGAACATGGTCTCTTACTGTGCTAGCAGTGTGATATAATTGTAGGATTTTACTAAGTCATGAAATAAAGTCATGATTTATAAAGACACGGAGCCTCATATTTATGCATAACTCTTTCCATTTATTCCCTCAGCAGCAATGAAAGGGTGAATTGAAAAAACATGGAGAAAAAAGTTTAACCAATCATAACCCATTATGCAAATATTGCTCCTCCCCGTATAAAACCCTTAACTTGCACCAACTCCTCCTCTTTCTTTGGCGCGACCGATAAATCCAATATGAAAAACAGTTCGATGTACTATACGAATGCAGAACTTGTAGACGAGTCAAAACTTCTTCAAATTAGAACTCCAAAAACGAAGGAGTATCCTAGAAACCAAATAGGATAAACACGATCTTCATACTAAAACAAAGAAGAGACAATAAAAATGGGTTAAGATATTCAAATTTTCATTGACATAACGTTAACTTGATGCATTTGATGTGGATGAAAACAGATACATTTATTATTACACAGTCATATGAAGTGTAATTAGGGATGGGAAAGAAAAGCAGTATACATAATAAATAGGGTGGGTAAATATTCGTCTCCGTGTCTTTATAAATCATGACTTTATGTCATGACTTAGAAAAATCCTACAATTTATAAAGACACGGAGCCTCATATTTATGCAAGTTCAAAGCTGTTCCAATAGAGTTGTTGTAAAATGTTTAACTGGTTTGAAATAGAATTCCTTAAATGTAGATTCTCTTGACCAATCGGCAGCTTTCAAGATATCCTCCAGTCTGCTGCCTGCTGAAAAAGCATTTGATACCATGGCCCCTCGAACAGAATGAGGACCAAAAATAGTTGTATCCACGCCGGCTTCTCTAAGAATCCACTTGACCCATCTTGCTAGAGTCCCTGTAGACACCGCATGATGAGGTTTACGAATTGCTAGGAACAAATTAGAAGGAGAGGAGAGCCGGAAGACTTTTGTTCTCTGTTCATATTCCTGTAAACAGGCCACTGGACACAATTGTGGATGATCCGGAAAAGAAGGATAGAAGACTGATTTAATAGCAGTTTTCGTGCGCCTGGTGATGTCAAATATCACTCCGTCCGGAGTGAAAGACCGTGCTGACGAATCCAAAGCCCTTACATCGGACACCCATTTACAAGATACCATACAAAAAAGAATTACGAGTTTTGCTGAAAGTTGTTTTAAAGATAAATCCTTGTTTGGTTGCCAATTATTCAGAAGATCAAAGATCAATCTTACGTCCCAAAGTTTGGAATATTTGGGTCTTGGAGGTCTAGCCAATCTCATGCCTTTTAAGAGTCGGCATACTAAGGCATGTTTTCCAGCTGGATATCCTTCAAAACCTGAATGGCCAGCTGAAATAGCCGACCGTAGCACATTTATAGATCTATAAGCCAAGCCAGTCTGAAATTTTGAGGTTAGGAATTCTAAAATTTTTGTTAGAGGTGCTGATACGGGATCCAGGTGTTGTTCCATGCTCCAGTTAGACCATGATTTCCACGCAGAAGCATACAGTTGTCTAGTTCCTGGGGCCCAAGCTCCCGCCAAGAGATCTCTAGTTGCTTGTGAAACATCTGGGATACACCAGGGTCCCCTGAAAGTAGCCACGCTAGCAATCTCAACTGTCCGGAGGTTACAAGAGGGTGAGTATTGCCTTCTGGATCCATTAGAAGGTCCGGTATAGATGGGAGGAGACGAGGAATGTCCATTGTCATTTCTAATATCGTGGGAAACCAAGGCTGTGTTTCCCACCAAGGGGTGATCAGGACTAGGGACCCTTGGCGTTGTCGTAAATGAACCAACGTGCGTGCTATCAGGCAAAATGGTGGGAAGGCATAAGACCTGTGAGGAGGCCATTCTTGAAGGAAGGCATCTGTTGCCACTGCTTCTGGATCCGGACGCCAACTGAAAAATTTGGGAAGTTGAGTGTTCAACCGGGATGCAAACAGGTCCATATCCATAGGACCCCATAGTTTCTGTAAACATTGGAAGGTCAACTTGTGAAGGTGCCAATCGCTTGAGTCCTTCAGATATCGTGAACTCCAATCTGCGCCATAATTGGCTAAGCCTGAGATATGGGTGGCTTGGATTGACACGTTGTGAGCGAGGCAGAATTGCCAAAATTCCGTCGCTAGTTGAGAAAGCATCGGTGACCTCGTGCCCCCTAAATGGTTTATGTAACGGACTGCTGACACATTGTCCATACAGAGGAGGATGGAACAATTGGACAAATTTCTCGCGAAACTTTTGACTGCGAATGTTCCTGCTAGTAGTTCTAACCCGTTGATATGTAATCTTTGTTCTTGGATCGCCCATTTCCCGCCTGTAAAGGAATTTTCGCATAAAGCTCCCCATCCGTGTAGGCTTGCATCGGAGGAGATCGTGAGATCTGGTACTGAACTGAAGATTGCTCTTCCGTTCCATGCTTCCATATGTTGTAGCCACCAGTTTAGCTCTTCTATCGCTTCGAGGTCTAACGGGATGATGTGATCGTATGTCCAACCTTGATGGAGAGCACGAGTTTTCAAGCGTTGTAAGGCTCGGTAGTGTAAGGGCCCCGGAAATATAGCCTGAATTGAGGCTGACAGAAGACCAATGATTCTCGCTAAATGGCGAATCGTGATGTTGGATCGTGTTAGTGTCTTCTTGATTTCTCTCTTTATAAGTTTCACTTTGATTTTGGGAAGGTGTAATGATCCGTGCACTGAATCTATGGTGAAACCCAGAAACTCTATCCTTTGTGTAGGTTGAAGAAGAGATTTCTCTTGATTTATGAGGAAACCCAAGCTGTGAAGAAGTTCTATCGTCCAGGTTATATGTAACCGCAAAGTGTTTTCGTCTTGAGACATAATTAAAATGTCGTCTAGATAAATGATAAGTCTCACACCTCTTCTTCGTAGGTGAGCCACCACTGGTTTCATGAGCTTGGTGAAACACCATGGTGCGGACGATAGGCCAAAAGGGAGACATGTGAAGCTCCACATCACCTCTTGCCATAGGAAACATAGAAATTTTTGGTGTTCTGGGGCTATCGGCACAGTTAAGTATGCGTCTTTGAGGTCTAGTTTGGCCATCCAATCCTCCAATAGGAGTAAATCTCTCAGACAATGAATACCTTCCATCTTGAAGTGATGGTAACGTACGAAGGCATTTAAGGGGCGTAGGTTTATGACTGGTCTTACACCGCCACCTTTCTTGGGTACTAGAAACAGGTTGCTTATGAAACCCATAGGGTTGTCTTTGGCTGGGTAAATTGCCTTTTTCTGTCTTAAGGATTGCACTTCTTGGTCTATCATATGACGGTCTGACCTTGAAAAAATTATTGGTTGGGGATGACCCATTTGGATGGGAAGGGAGATGAAGTCTATGAGGTATCCCTGTACTGTTCTGAGGACCCATGTGTCTGAGGTAATCTTGGCCCATGTGTGTGTGAAGAATCTGAGACGACCCCCCACTTCTGACGGGGAAAAAGGGAGAAAATAAGTCGGACTTACCATATCCACGCTTGTGTTGTAATGCTCCTCTGAATCCTCTTGATTGCCAAGGCCTGCCCCGTTGTGGGAAAAACATAGGGTTTTGGAGTCTGAACTCTTGAACAGGTTGTCTGGGTTGGGCGAGGCCTCGGGATCCACGGGATTGACCCCTGAAGGAGCGGCCGGACAGACGGCCCCTAGTTCTGCCAGCCCCAGCGAAAACCTTCTGATTAAAGACGTTTTGCATGTTTGATTGAGCTTTATCTAAAGCTGTAAAGGTTTGGACAAAATTACCTAATTCCTTTACAAAGGAATCTCCAAACAATAAACCTTTTGCTTTAGGGCCCGGCTCTGAAATAGCCATATTTATCAATTTTGGCTCTATTTTGAGCAAAATAGCTTTCCTTCTCTCTGTGGCAATCGCGGAATTCGCGTTCCCCAATAAGCAAATGGCTCGTTGAGCCCATCCTCTGAGGGTAGACGGGTCCACCATAGAGTCAACTGCCATAGCGGCTTCAGCTAACTCAAAAATTTTGGTAATTGGACCCAAAATATCCAGTATCTTATCTTGACAATTTTTAAGGGAGAAATCCAACCCTTTACGGGCTTTCAAGCCTGTTTTGCTCAAGAATTGAGCGATCTTCGGGTCTACCTCTGGGGTAGCGCAGACAGAATTAGGCACAGTGGGCCTTGGGCATTCAGCCCTTAATTTACTTCTAGTGGCCTTGTCAAGGGGTTTACGGACCCTGGCCGCTAAGTAATCCGCCACATGAGTCACAGGGGTCCACTCTGAGGAACGAGGGTGTCTCAAATCCTCTGGAGTAAAGAGCGGTTCTCCCTTAGGGTCAATAAGTAGTGAATGGTCAGACACACAAGGTGTCAGGCCTGAGGAACTACCCTCTTCGGGGTCCACAGGGCCTGTATATATTATTGGTGACTCCTGATCCGATAATTCGGAACAGACCACTTCCCCTTCAGATTGGGATGTAGAGTCTGAACCTGACCAGGCTTTTGCCCGCTTCCATTTGCGCACCGATTTTGCCCGGTGGCAGGCTCTTTTGCGCGGTGATCTAGCGCCCTCCTCGACATGACGTGACATGTCCGTCCTTAAATCTTTAGATATGTGTTTGGTCTTGGCAGATGCCTTTCGACCACTGTATTCCCCTGGGTGGTCATTCCCTTGAACATCAGGCATTTGGGATCTTTGGAGTACTACATTAATTGAGGATGCTAAGTTGGCAAATAGAGCACGAAAATCATTAGCATCCAATGGGTCAGATGTCTGACCTTGGTTAATCATAGGAGTAGGTTGGATAGGTTGTGCCTGTAATGAGTTATCAACTCCAGGCTTGGTTGACTCTTTAGATAAAGACATAATATAAGTCAAGTGCTCTTAATATTGTAATGGGTAATACTACCAAAACCACAATTACAATAAGTCACTATCCAACCTAACTGGAAATATATAATAATATACCTGATCTGACCACAAGATATCAAAAGGGGGTTAATAATAATACTTTAATGGGATCAAATAAGAGAAATATATGAAAAAACTGAACCTGTATAGGAGAAAAACGGCACAGTACACTTTCCAACCGTCCACTTGCTTGCACCTAAGTGACAGAAGTAAGTGGGCGGTATTAGCGCTGTTTAGGCGCGAAAACGGAGCCTAAAATGGCATCCGTTCTGGCCAGAAACAGCTGAAAGTTTTACTGTTCTAAATGGTTGTCACGTTGCTTGAGCGCATGCGTGACAGCCGAATGTTAAACCGAAAGTCGGCTATAAGGACGCTAGGGGCGCTAGTGACCGTCGCCCGAGCGTTGAGGAAAAAACGAAAGTAAAACCGAAGGTAAGCCGAATCGACTGAGCAGAGACTCCGTCGGCTTCAGGAGAAGATAAACGGAGCTCTGATTCAGTCGATCCGACGGGGAACAAAACGGCTGCACAGAGAGGCTGTGAGCACAGCCTCAGATAAAAGGCAAACAACTACTGTGTAAATAACATTTTACCTTACCTGTAAACATTAAAATATTACCAGGGAACATAGGACCCAAAGGGCACAAGTGCACCCAAGGACCCCACACATACAAGTCTTTACAATATTCAGTAAAAATACTATAATATAAAATAAGTATATCATAATATCTATATATATAACATAATAATACTTATCTGCTGAGGGAGCAGCAAAGAAAGAGGAGGAGTTGGTGCAAGTTAAGGGTTTTATACGGGGAGGAGCAATATTTGCATAATGGGTTATGATTGGTTAAACTTTTTTCTCCATGTTTTTTCAATTCACCCTTTCATTGCTGCTGAGGGAATAAATGGAAAGAGTTATGCATAAATATGAGGCTCCGTGTCTTTATAAATCAGCATCCAGATCAGCCTGCCTCCTTCTCAGGGAAGCTTCCAGTCAGAGGATAAGCAGGCAAGTAATATAACAAGTACAAGTCAGTTTATACTAATACAATGCCCACAAAACATTTCACCCCTCTCTCCAATTCATGCCAACCCTGTGGGCATCATAAGAGTGCTTTTCTGCATATGTGGTGGGGCTGCTAAGTGTCCCTTTAAGTGGTACATTTAGCAAGAGAACTCTTTACTATGATTTGGTGTTTGTATCCTAATTCCCATAGGTATGTTTAGTTGGTTTTTTTTTTTGTTCTACCATGTATCTTGAAAAACATTTCACTTGTGCTTCTATACTACTTGTGTATGGGTACAAGACCCTTCTCTCCAATTCATGCCAGCACTGTGGGCATCATAAGAGTGCCTTTCTGCATACCGTATTTATCGGCGTATAACACGCACTTTTTCTCCCTGAAAGTAGGGGGCAAATGATGTGTGCGTGTTATACGCCGATATAATGAAAAAATAAAAAAAATCTAAAACTTACCTCGTTCCTGCTCTGTCCCCCGGTGCTCTGAAGCTGCGTGGCTGTGAGGGAAGCGTTGTGCGCTCCCCTCCAGCCGCACGGTCAACAAAGTGTGTTTTTTTTAAACAAACTTTATTGTTCCGCGCGGCTGGAGGGGAGCGCACAACTCTTCCCTCACAGCCACGCAGCTTCAGAGCACCGGGGACGGAGCAGGAACGAGGTAAGTGCTGGGGTCTGGGGAAGGGGGGGGAGGAGGGTGGCATAACGAGCATACTAAGGGGCAATATCCTGGCATATTGGGGGGAATATCATGGCATATTAAATGGCATATTGGGGGCAATATCCTGGCATATTTAAATGGCATATTGGGGGCAATATCCTGGCATATTAAAATGGCATATTAGGGGCAATATCCTGGCATATTAAAATGGCATATTGGGGGCAATATCCTGGCATATTAAATGGCATATTGGGGGCAATATCGTGGCATATTAAAATGGCATATTGGGGGCAATATCCTGGCATATTGGGGGGAATATCATGGCATATTAAATGGCATATTGGGGGCAATATCGTGGCATATTAAAATGGCATATTGGGGGCAATATCCTGGCATATTAAATGGCATATTGGGGGCAATATCCTGGCATATTAAATGGCATATTGGGGGCAATATCCTGGCATATTAAAATGGCATATTGGGCTTCAAAGTTCTTTATTTGAAATTTAAGGTTTTTTTCCTGAAATTTCCTTTTTAAAATGAGGTGCGTGTTATACGCCGGCGCGTGTTATACGCCGATAAATACGGTATATGGTGGGGCTGCAAACTCCTCTTTTGAGCAAAAGTACAAAATATTATTTTGGAGATCACCACAAATTCTACACAGACTACACCACAATCATAATCTCAAAAAATAATAGATCTTCTGTAAAGCAAAATTTTTGATCCCAGTTTGATGGAAGTCCACAACAGCAGGGAACTGGGGCAGAACATGGACAATATTAGTTTACTTGAGGAGCTATCACACTCCTCACGTGATCAGTTTGAAAAATGTACATCCATCTGGTTTTATTAAACTTACAGCCAAAGATCCATACGAGACATACAAGTATGAGCCAGTATATTCCCTTTCCTACACTAGTACCTCTCCTGGAATCCTGAACCCTGTTTATCAGCCCTGGATTTATTGAAAATCTGATATTGAGGGGTTTGAGAATTTATTACTACCAGTGTGGTACCTTAAAATGGCATGGAGCACATGAGTCCTTAGTCAACAGATGTCACGTTATACAGCAATGTATATAGACATAGGGTTTTCCTGCGACCATATCTTACAGTATCATTCTGTACCATAAGCTCATACAGATCGATTGACTTGCCTAAGGTCACAAGAAGCTCACACATGAATCACATCACAGTTCACTGCATCATAGTGTCACAGCCTCAGTATCAACTAAGGTTGATGAATAGTTCAACAAAATGTCATATATCTCACACAAGACAATTGTTGTCAAAATCACAGGAAGGCCTGTTATTGATTTTGCCAGCAAAATCAAACAAAAATAAAACACTGCTTAAAACATTTTGAAAGTGTGCGTGTACTCAGAGAAGGATTGATTCCAGAGAGAAAGTCTGCAATGAGAGGTAAGGATTGTAGAAAATAAATGTAATAATCACAGTGCAGTGTCCAGTGTACATTTCAAGCCTTATTATGTGCCTAGGTATAAATATATTAAATATTTCACATGCTTTAATTTACATTAATTATGTCATGCTTGAGGGGGGTACTGGAGAGGTCATTTAACCTTATAATATTGCATATATCATATGAGTATGCTTGGTTTAATTCATGCTTTCATCCTCATGTACATCATGTGTGGTCATTCAATAATGGTGTTTATACCTTTACCTGTCTCCAGGTACCTTAAGGCTTGTGGTATTTCAGTTGGTCTTTAATTAGACCTATTTTTGTGTATTACAAATTAAAATCATTGCACACTATTGTTGATTGTACATGCTCTTTTTTTTGTTTGTTATAAAACAGCATTAGCTTGCTTAGATAAAACTAATGTTACTATGCAGGTAGCATTGTTTTAAAATGATTCATGGTGATGATGAATATACTTTAGAAATGATTTAGTGCACAAGTAAAAAACAAATCTCAATTTACTTTCTTTTAACACTTAATAGATTCCGTCTTACATAGTTTTTCCTGTCATGGAAGGAAAATATATTCACTTTAGCAAGAAATTATTTTTCGTAATCTGCAAGCTCGGTGACACTGCCTTTAGCATTGCTTGTATTATTTTTTTTTTTTAATTTAAAAGTTGTACAATATATATTCTTGCAATTTTTCATAGGAATTTCCCCCTCAAAACCTTTTCAAAGCTTCACACCGGCACAGTTTGTGCTTTCAAAGTCAGCATGTTGTCTGAAAGAGAAATGCAATCTCATCCTAATTAAGGATGCCCTCAGGCTAACACTAGAACGGTGCAGACAGGACATTCTTCACCAGCATCTCTACTGAGGCTTTATCTGTATCATTTTTCTCATCATGACACTTCTTAGAAAATGAGAAAAAAATATATATATACATCTTTGCCGTTATTTTCTTTTTTTGTGTACAGATGCTCATTTGTACACTGGGTACATGATGGGCCTTTTCCATCTCAATTCTCTCTGTTAGAATCTGTTCTCTTTGTATGTGAAACTGAAAATAGAACGACTACATACTGTACTGAGGGAGTAATCTGCCAAAGCGCTTTCTAAAGGGCAAATAGAACTATTGTATGCCAGACCCTAAAAAAGGTGGTAAGATGGTTTTTTTTTTTTTATTTTCTCCTGTTTTTTTTCTTCACTCAAGCTGTCAACCAGAACAATAGGGCCAATTTGTCAAAGGTAGCGAAGTCTTGTACATTTTTTTGCAAACCATAACACAGATTTTATATTGCTTTATAAAGATGTGTGACCTATAGAGATGAGAGTGATGGAAGCCCCTAACTGGTAAAAAAAAAAAAAAAAAAAAGCAGTTCTGTTCCACAAATGGACCTATATGTGCTGGGTGTTAATGAGAAACTGATTATTTAGTACACCTAACGCTAGTGAAACCATACTACTGCTGGATGTCTCTACAAAAAAAAAAGCATAGCTTTAAGAAATGGAATGCATGTATGGAATGAACAGAAGAAAAATCTAAATCAAAACAATATTCGGAGTGACCACCCTTTGCTTCAAAACAGCAGCAATTCTTCTAGGTGCACTGGCACAAAGTCAGGGATGTTGTAGGCATATAGGTAGGTGTATGATTAAACACTGTTAGCAAACAGGTGTGAATGATCATTAATTTAATATGTAGGTTGAAACACAATCATTAATGGAAACAGAAACAGCTCTGTAAGAGGAATACAATTGGGTGAGGAACAGCCAAACTCAGTAACAAATGTAAGGTCAAAAGTCATCCACCATGGTAAGTTTAAGGGTTAACAGCAAAAAAACGAAGTAATTAAGCTGAATCAGTAAAGTCTCCCCAAACAGAAATGACAAGGCAGTCAGGGGTTTGCAGATGTGCTGTCCAAGCTCTTTTGAAGAAGTACAAAGAAACAGGCAATGTTAAGGACCATAGACACATGGTCGGTAAGGAAGTTAAGTGCAGTAGATGAAAGACACATTAGGGATTATATATAAACATGGTACACATGCAGATAGCACAAAATAATGACCCTATCAGTGTGTGCAGCTATGGATAAAGCAGACTTCTGACAAGTTAAGTACTTTCTGGTTGTGCTGCCACTCAATGCGTCAACGCAGCAAATATATAAAAAAAATCAGGTACTGAAAAGGGCCTAAGGTACACCCCTTGACTCCCTATTGGTTGCTCCTCTAGCAGCCTTGTTCTTATTGGTCCACACTAATATGGCATTAAGTTTAATTATGTCTGGCAATTGTACAAGAGATAATCCGTTTAACTGTACAATGTTTTGTCCAAGGCTATCATGATCTTTCCATGTATAAATATTCTGCATGTTGTACAATAAATTGTTGTTCCTGTTAAACTCCAATGAGACTGGTGGTGTCCATGCATACAGGGAGAAAAAACGTAGCGAAATACAGCTCCATTGGGACAAGGAAGCGCAGTGAAACCAAAGGGGAGAACATCTGGAATGTTAAACGGGCACGATACATCATAACCTTGGCGTCCCGTTACAAGCTCCATCTGCCTTATTATAATCCAACCATGTATTTGTGTAAGTAAATAAAGACAATCACAATCTGATTACTAAATGTAAACTGATTTATAGCAGTCAGACTGGCTGTCTGGCACGTGTCATTTTTCTCTTTTTCTGTACCTGTGTAATTGTAAGCCATGAATGCAGTTAATCAGTTGACAACTAGTCATAATATAAAAGAAAGCCCACTAAAGATGAGCCACTAAAGCTGTTTAACACATAACAAACAGTAAACATAAATACACACAATTGTTGATTTCATATGATTTAGGACTAAATATGTAACAAAACAACTATATATAAGACTTACATTCAGAATATAGATCACATAAAATGATTGTTCTTTTTTTATTAATGTTTATTGTTGCATATTCTTTAATGTATCTCTGTGGGGCGCTGAACTATACATAACCAGAAAGAAAAAGGGCCTTAAATCTCTTATTCCTATCTAAATTCCTTTATACACCTACAATGGTATCCATTTGTCTTTATATTTACACTATAAGTATAAACCTAAAGGAAGTGGTCCACATCCATATCTAAATTTAAGCCCAATGGCTGGTAAAAAATGGTATGAATCCAGTAAACTTCTCATTGGAATAGCATCCAAAGGCTGCTGCCACGAAAGTGTTCATGACAGGTTATAAATTAAACCGTATACTTCGTATTGCTGTTTGCATACTTCATAATTGAAAAGCATCTGCTAATTATGGTGCAGGAGAAACTCTATCACATAATTATGTTAGAGCAGCCGACACTATGTAGTTGCAAAACTAGGTATGAAAAAACACTAAAAAATACAAAACGGTGGGCTCAGGAGTAAATACTGCCCAGCCAATAGAAACATAGAAACATAGAATGTGTCGGCAGATAAGAACCATTCGTTCCATCTAGTCTGCCCAATTTTCTAAATACTTTTATTAGTCCCCAGTTCCCTATCTTATATCTACGATAGCCTTGTGCCTATCCCAACCAATTTTAAAATCCTTGACTGTGTTTACCTCTACCACTTCCACTTCCATACATCCACTACCCTCTCAGTAAAGTAATACTTCCTGATATTACTTTTAAATAGTTGCCCCTCTAGTTTAAGACTATGTCCTCTAGTTGTGGTAGTTTTTCTTCTTTTAAATATACTCTTTTCCTTTACTGTGTTGATTCCCTTTATGTATTTAAATGTTTCTATCATATCCCCCCTGTTATGTCTTTCCTCCAAGCTATACATGTTAAGATGCTTTAAACTTTCCTGGTAAGTTTTATCCTTCAACCCATGAACCAGTTTAGTATCCCTTATCTGAACTCTCCAAAGTATCAATATCCTTCTGGAGATACGGTCTCCAATACTGCGTACAATACTCCAAGTGAGGTCTCACCAGTGCTCTGTACAATGGCATGAGCACTTCCCTCTTCTACTGCCAATACCTCTCCCTATGCAACCAAGCATTCTGCTAGCATTTCCTGCTGCTGCATTGCCTACCTACCTTTAAGGCCTCTGAAATTATTACTCCTAAATCCCTTTCCTCAGATGTTAAGAGTGTACCAAATATTCTATGTTCTGCTTTTGGGTTTTTACGCCCAAGGTGTATTATCTTGCACTTGTCCACATTAAATGTCAGTTGCCACAGCTCGGACCATTTTCCTAGTTTAGCTACATCATTTGCCATTTGGCTTCTCCCTCCATAAACATCAACCCTGCTGCAAATCTTTGTATCATCAGAAAAAAGACATACTTTGCCAACAAGACCTTCTGCAACATCACTAATAAAAATATTAAAGAGACAGATCCAATAGTACAACTCAATAGTACCATAGTAGCTGGCCCATAAAATTGGAGGGTGCAGGTCCATCGACACCTCTGCCCACTACAAATCTTATAAAGTAAAATGTGCAAAATTTGAAACTTAGCACCTCTCAGAAAAACTCCACAAACAATTTCATCAGACAAAAAGGTCAATCTTTATTGTAAACACATAAAATCCCAAGGATGACAAAAGCAGAAAAATCTAGATAAACATTTCTAGGCTCTTGTGAGCAGCCTGTTATTATAAGGACTAGCATGGTCCTCTATATTTGGCACATTTTACTGTCACCATAAATGGATTAGGGGTTAAGAGGTAAAAGGAACCTGACAGAAACATTACACAAAATCAGGTAGGTTGTATTTAGCTGGCTGACACTACTGTATAGCATTGGAACTTTAAAACCCATGATAAAATGAACAACTCATGAAATTAATAGTGTGTGGTAGGCCAATTAAATTGGTCATCAAGTCATCTTAAAACGCCCCACCCATAGCCCCAACTTCAACCACTCTCCCAGAAAACAAAAGCATCCTTTTTTGGCAATTTGACATTGTGGGAGGTTCCTGCAGTTTTCATCTTCATAGTAATGTGATATGAGAGAAAAAAATTACACTGCTACACTGCTGCACTGGTGGCATTAATTGAGGAATTTCGGTTCCACCAGATATCTGAATGTAACAGGCCTGGGATCAGGGCCGCCATCATAAATTTCGGGGCCCCTTACTGAAAAAAAATTCTGGGCCCCCCCTCCCCGATAGTTTATAAATTAATATGTGACTAAAAGTCAGGGTCCGCATCCACTGGATGTCACATATTAATTGATAAACTATCAAAGGGGGGCACCTAATGTGACCAGTGACATGTAACCAAATCCAGACAGATATAGTCAGTGTCAGAGGAGTTAACCCCTTGGGTGGCTAGACAGATCTAGGCAATGTCAGAGGTGTTAACCCCTTAGGTGGCTAGACAGAGGTAGTGTCAGGGAAGTTAAGCCCTTGGGTGGCTAGACAGAGGCAGTGTCAGAGGAGTTAACCCATTGGGTGGCTTACACTGACATACACACACTCACTCACATACACACACACTCACACTGACATACACACACTCACTCACACTGATATACACACACACTCACTCACACTGACATACACTCACTCGCACTGACATACACTCACTCACTCACACTGACATACACACACTCACTCACACTGACATACACACACTGACATACACACACTTTCACTCACACTGACATACACACACTTTCACTCACACTGACACACACTCATCCACACTGACATACACACCCACTCACTCACACTGACATACACACACTAACTCACACTGACATACACACACACTCTCACACTGACATACACTCACTCACACTGACAAACACACACTCTCACTTACACTATCAAACTGTCTAACTTACCTCTCTGCATCTCTGTGCTTTGAGCTCCCTGTGTGAAGGAGGTCTTAGCTAATCACAGGAGTATATTTCAGGAGAGTTGAGAGGTCTCACCTGATTGGCTGAGACCTCTTTCTATCAAGCTGCAGAAGAAAACGAAAGCTGCTGCAGTGAGCAGCAAAGTGCCGCATTAAAGGACCAGCCCGGCGGGGGCCCACGGGGCAGCTGCCATGGGGCCCCCAGGAATTAGTGGGCCCTGGGCAGTTTTTTTTTTTTTGTTTTTGAAAAAAATAATTATATTTTTTAAAGGGCAGGGGCCCGCTGGGCCCGTGACAGGTGTATTACCCGTCACCCCCTGATGGCGGCCCTGCCTGGGATTACATAAACATTATTGGGAATCAGGTGCATCCCTTCACAACATCATTTGACCCATCTCTTAATTGATGTTTTCCCTTCACAACATAATTTTGACCCATCTCTTAATTGATGCTTTAAATGTGATAATGCTGTAAGACTGGATTGTTATTGCCCAGGAATGGTTCTGTTCTAACATGTACTTCTTCTGTAGGATTTTTCAAGAAATAAACAGTTGTTTTTACAAACTATGAAAACTGCAGTAGCGGCTATGCCATCGAAAGAAAGCAGATGGAGAAGGTACCTCTAGAGATGTTGGTGAAAACATATTTTGGAAATGCAGCAGGTAACAAGTTTGCATATGAATTACAATGAGCTCCCATCCACTTTTCAATTAAAGATACAGGGATTTCTATTTAGTCTAAAGAAACTAATGATTTCTGTGTTTGGTAAAAAATCTAACTTACTGCCTTATTAGGACCATATTATGTCCTTTATAATTACAGTAAAATATGTTATAATTCATTACAATATAGTATGAAATTAAACCAATTAAGTTTATATAAAGTGACATGAATATCTAGGGAACATCAGTTTACTAGCGTTCACATCCATTTACTCGCTAAAGATTCTCTTTCTCAACACGGGGAACCTGAAGTGAATGAAGAAAGTATATACCCAGCTCCACTGCTGCTGGGGAACTGGTATCAAAGAGGTGCCATGTTTACACTCATAAAAATCCCTAAATAGAAGACTCGTCATACGAAAGAAAATGTATTCAATCACTCTATAATACAAAATATAAAAACAACAGTGGCACAGTAACAGTGGTTTTCCATATGATAAAAAGCACACATACAAGTGATGGCACAACATAAAAATGTTGTGTAAAATGCTCTCAATAACCCATAAAATGGCCTGCAAAAAAATATCTCATCCTTCATCCTCTACCCATTCGCTGGTGTGTATCCAGCTTCCTGGGAGAAAATAAGTCTGTGGAGAGACTTCAGAGTTCATGTATCAATACAGTGCCACCATGTATAGCAAAACACAGAGGATAAAAGATAAGACACTTGAGGAGTGCTTTGTGGGCTGCTTCACTACCATATGGGAGTATTTTATAATTCATTTTATCACTTTAAACACATTTGCATTGGTTTTGATTTTTATTATTGTGTTATCTGTATATAGAAAAAAAGATCCCCACAAATCCTGGACACTTACAAGGACAAAATACTCTAGTGATATTCCATATAGCAGCCACAAACCTTTTATCTTGCTGCTAATGATGAGCTCTAAGATTTGGTCCAAATCAGATCACTTTGGTAAACTGAGTGGCAAAAAATTCAGCCCATTAAAGGATCACCGAAATAACCACAAATCGGCATGAAAATCAGCCATTGTGACTTCTAATGGGAGGACTTTGGCTTATTTCAGGAGGGCTTTGGCTGTAGCTTAAATAGCCAAATTCCTCTCGTAGAAGTTAATGGGAACCTTTGGCTATTCCGCCCAAAATGGCCCCGAAATAGAAAGTTAAAATAAAATATTCATAAAATAAATGTAAATAAGTACAAATGTAAATAAACACAAAAAATGTAAATGCATATATTAATTTTATATGTTTTATAATAATATATAAAATAAATATTTTATTCTTTTACATACTTTTTTTTATTTGATATTGTTTTTTATTATTCTTGATAACTCGTCAAGAATTAAAAAGCTCAAAATGTTCTATTTTAGTAGAATCCAGGCCATTTTAAGAATATGTGAAATAATTAGAATTTTGCTGGCTGAGCCAACCCCCCCCCCCCCCCCCCACTAAATTCTGCACAAAATTGTCAATTGTGTTCTAAAATTGGGCTTATTAAGTAACTGAATTGCATATTTCTTGGCAATTAAACTATAAGCCACAATCTGATCCCATTTCAAGCCAGATCGGGACATATTGGGTAGACCCCTATATATTCAAGCATCAAAGCATCTCACTCAAAAAAAAATATCCATTAGGGATGTGTATTCATTGTTAATATACAATTTGTTACTTTTTTCATGATATATTTTTAAATGCTTTGATACTGTCTGTTTCTCAGTCCTCTCCACTTTCGGCTGCCTTCAGATAATCTTTCACATTCTGCGCTAGTAGCCTCCTTATCCTTACCTAATGTTGAAGGCAGTTTCATATTTGTCTGTAAAAACATTTCACTCTCTACCCAATTTTCACACAGAAGGCTATTAAGAATTAGAATCAGTCCATTTCTCTTAATTTTCTATCTCCTTTCCAGTCCCTCATCTCTGGTCTATTCCTTTAAAGAAAAAAAAAATGTTTTGTTTTATTGATTATTTATATAAGTTTTAATTTAATGAAATAAATATATATACTTATTCATAATAATTGTTTTGTTAATCAGAAGCACTTTCTATATGTGTATAAATGTTTTTGATCTTTCTAGTAGAGACTCCAAATCTTACCGTTTCTAAGACTAGCAGCTTCCCTTTGTTTGTAATTTGTCTGTATCTAATTATCTAGGATTTGTATTTATTGTTTAATTGGTGCTAGTATTGCATGTGCTGGTTATTTTTTTTATTATTAGGTCCTTGCTAAATGTGACATACAATGTAACAATTTATCTCTACAGGTATGGTTTTTCAGACTATACGCATGCTGCTTACTAAACATATATTTGTCAATAGCAAATAAAATAATAGCACAATACAAGTTCCACTGCTGCATATAATCATACAAAAAATATAGGCCGGAATAATCTGGTCATAAAAGTCAAATTTGACTATAATGTGGAAATTAGGGAATTAAAATGTATTTTTTTGATGCTTTTTGAATTGTGTTTTCCAATCTTTAGAAATATGCCAACCTTGAAAATATATTGTCTGTGATATTTAGTTTACAGATGTATTTGTCTGTTTTCGCAGGGCTATATATTGTGGAAAGTAAGCCGTTACTGCTGTTGCATGAAGCAGCTGCATTTGTTCTCTGGAGAACTCATTAGTGGCCATGGTTGAAGCAGAGGCCGCATACATTGGAATCTGATTACCATTCACATCGACAGTGCAGCACACCTTTGGCTTGAGGTGAGTCCCTGATACTATATAAATAAAAGTATATGTATCATCAGTTCCTTAAGTAGTAGAGAATAGTGCTAACGGGATAACATTTTTATATTTATCCAAAATGAATGCTTATTAATGATTTAACTTAACTAATAACTAATTAGCTTAACTTTTCATACTGTTATTATTTCAAATTATACTATGAATTACACTGATATTATAATATTTGCTTTTAACTGAAAAGAAATGGTTTTAAGTTTGAAATTCAAAGACTACTAGAGTGTTTGAAACTGGGGATAGCCACAAAACTGATCATTTCCATACAGTTGGCAGGAATACAGGCTGAAACTGTGACATGCATGAAGCCACGCACATCAGATACCAGTGGTCACCTTTCTGATAATGGCGTCAGTATTAGAGTTGAGCGGACACCTGGATGTTCGGGTTCGGCAGGTTCGACCGAACTTCGAAAAAATGTCCGGGTCCGTGCTCGAACTTGACCCCGAACACGAACCCCATTGAAGTCAATGGCGACACAGACTTTTGGCCACTAAAATCCCTCTAAAAAAGTCCTGGAAAGGGCTAGATGGCTGCAAAAGGAATTAAAATGTGGGTAAGAGTAGGACAAGTGCCCTGCAAGCAAATGGGGATAGGGAAATAACTTAAAATAACATAAAATACATACAAATTACAAATACAGCTGAGCCATAAAATAGCACTAGATGGAATCTTTCATTTTAGCTTTGGAAGAACATACATCTAAATCTAAAGCATGGCTGCCAGGAGGATCAACAGAATTATCCATTTGAGAGAGGGTTGGAGTGCAGGGTATTCTCTTTCAGTTTATACTAAGTGACCCATAGGTTGAGGAGGCGGTGACCGTGGCGGTGTAGGTGGAAGCAGCGCTGGAGGAGGAGGAGGAGGAGGTAGCCAACACTGTTTTTTTTTTTTTTTAAATTGGGGTAACCCCCCAAATTTTGGGACATATAACAACAAAGAATAAGTGCACTTGAGTATAACAAGGCCGGTATAAATGTCTATTCTGCACAAGGTACAGAGAAGTCTGGTGGGATCCATGCCTGGTTCATCTTAATAAATGTGAGCTTGTCCACGTTGGCTGTGGACAGGCGGCTGCGCTTGTCTGTGATAACGCCCCCTGCCGTGCTAAACACACGTTTAGACAATACACTGGCTGCAGGGCAGGCCAGCACCTCCAAGGCATAAAGGGCAAGCTCAGGCCATGTGCCTAATTTGGAGACCCAGAAGTTGAATGGGGCAGACCCATCAGTCAGTACATGTAGGCCTGTGCATACGTACTGTTCCACCATGTTGCTGAAATGCTGCCTCCTGCTAAGATGTTGCATATCAAATGGTGTTGCTGCTTGTTGTGGCGTGCTGAGAAAGCTTTTCCACATTTCAGCCATGCTAACCCTGCCTTCTGAGGTCGTTGGCGACCTCTTTCTCTGCCTTCGCCTTGTGCTTCCATTGAGCCCCCGGTGTCATTTTGGAATGCCCTCAGCAGCGCGTCTACCAGCGTGCGCTGGTAGTCGCGCATCTTACGATCACGCTCCAGTGATGGAATTAAGGACGGCACGTTGTCCTTGTAATGGGGATCCAGCAGGGTTGCCACCCAGAAAATTAGCACAAGTTAGAATGTGGGCAACTCGGCAGTCGTTGCGCAGGCACTGCAGCATGTAGTCGCTCATGTGTGCCAAGCTGCCCAGAGGCAAGGACAAGCTGTTCTCTGTGGGAGGTGTATCATCTGTGTCCTCCGTAACCCCCCAGCCACGCTCCAGTGATGCCCACGAGCTGCGTTGGGTGCCACCCTGCTGTGAACACGGTTCCTCCTCCTCATTATCATCCTCATCCTCCTCCAAAACTGTGCCCTGGCTTGACAGTTGTGGACCTGGCCTATGCTGGTGCAGGAACCCACCCTCCAAGCCACTTGTGAATGACTGGCCTGATAACAGTGGAAATGACCCCTCTTCTTCCTCCTCCTCTTCCTCCTGTGCCACATCCTCTTCCATCATCGCCCTAAGCGTTTTTTCAAGGAGACATACAAGCGGGATCGTAAGGCTGAGAACGGCATCATTGGCACTGGCCATGTTGGTGGAGTACTCGAAACAGTGCAAAATGGCACACAGGTCTCGCATGGAGGCCCACTCATTAGTGGTGAAGTGGTGCTGTTCCGCAGAGTGACTGACCCGTGCGTGCTGCAGCTGATACTCCACTATCACCTGCTGCTGCTCGCACAATCTCTCCAGCATGTGCAAGGTGGAGTTCCACCTTGTGGGCACGTCGCATATGAGGCGGTGAGCAGGAAGGCCTAAGTTACGCTGCAGCGCAGACAGGCGAGCAGCAGCAGGGTGAGACCGCCTAAAGTGCGCACAGACGGCTCGCACTTTCTGTAGCACCTCTGATATATCTGGGTAGTTTTTCAGGAATTTCTGCACCACCAAATTCAGCACATGCGCCAGGCAAGGGATGTGCGTCAAACCGGAGCTGCTACGAGATTTCGCCCATTATCGCACACCACCAGGCCGGGCTTGAGGCTTAGTGGCAACAACCAGTCATTGATCTGTTGTTCCATGCCCGTCCACAGCTCCTGCGCGCTGTGGGGTTTTCCCCCCCAAACATTTGAGTTTTAAAAGAGCCTTAGAATTTTTATTTTTATTTTTTAGTTTTTTTGTTTATTGGACTGTAAGAAATGCACTGCAAGATGCAAATGTACTATTTATCACCCAAAACAATTAGAATTTTTCAAAGTGCGCTGTAAGCACAGTATTGGACTGTTCTATTTGACTCTCAGATATGAAGTGCAGGAAGCAAATGTACTATTTAGCACCCAAAACAATGAGAATTTTTCAAAGTGCGCTGTAAGCACAGTATTTAACTGTTCTGTTTGACTCTCAGATATGAAGTGCACCGCAAGACGCAAATGTACTATTTAGTAGACATGTGCAAAACTAAAATTTTCGTTTCGTTTTCGTCTATTCGGACGAAAATTTTATTTATTTCGTTCATTACTGCATTCGTTTCAGATGAAATTCGTTCATTATTTTCGTTTAGTTTTATTCGTTCGTACGAATCAATTGACCTACACATTCCATAAACTGAAAGTCTATAAACCAAACTTCGTTCAGTTTATAGACTTTTGGCTTATGGAATACATGTAATGCTATTGGCTTTCTATAAACCGAAATAGAGTCCCCATTCATAAGAATTTCTTATGAATGGGGACTCTAGTTCGGAATATAGAAAGCCAATAGTATTACATGTATTCTATAAGCCGAAAGTCTATAAACCGAAGGTCGTTCGGTTTATAGACTTTCGGTTTATAGAATATATGTAATTCTATGCTATTCTATAAGCCGAAAGTCTATAAACCGAACGACCTTCGGTTTATAGACTTTCGGCTTACAGAATACATGTAATACTATTGGCTTTCTATCAATTGACCTATTCGTATGAATGGGGACTCTATTTCGGTTTATAGAATAGCATTGTAATGCTATTGGTATTCTATAAACCGACTCTATTTCGGTTTATAGAATTCCAATAGCACGAATGGACGAATGGACGAATGATTTTAGTTTATTAACCATTCGTTCATTCGTCTTTCGTTAGTTTAGCATTTTCGTTATTCGTTTTTCGGACGAATGGACGAAAATGCTATTTTCGGACGAAAATGCATTCGTCCGAAAACGAACGCACATGTCTACTATTTAGCACCAAAAAAAATTTGAATTTTTCAAAGTGCGCTGTAAGCACAGTATTTAACTGTTCTGTTTGACTCTCAGATATGAAGTGCACCGCAAGACGCAAATGTACTATTTACCACCCAAAACAATTAGAATTTTTCAAAGTGCGCTGTAAGCACAGTATTTAACTGTTCTGTTTGACTCTCAGATATGAAGTGCACCGCAAGACGCAAATGTACTATTTGCCACCCAAACAATTCGAATTTTTCAAAGTGCGCTGTAAGCACAGTATTGGACTGTTCTATTTGACTCTCAGATATGAAGTGTAGGAAGCAAATGTACTATTTAGCACCCAAAACAATTAGAATTTTTCAAAGTGCGCTGTAAGCACAGTATTGGACTGTTCTATTTGACTCTCAGATATGAAGTGCACCGCAAGACGCAAATGTACTATTTACCACCCAAAACAATTAGAATTTTTCAAAGTGCGCTGTAAGCACAGTATTTGACGGTTCTATTTGACTCTCAGATGCGGAGTACACCGCAAGACACAAATGTACTATTTACCACCCAAAACAATTAGAATTTTTCAAAGTGCGCTGTAAGCACAGTATTGGATTGTTCTATTTGTCTCTCAGATATGAAGTGCAGGAAGCAAATGTACTATTTAGCACCCAAAACAATTAGAATTTTTCAAAGTGCGCTGTAAGCACAGTATTGGACTGTTCTATTTGACTCTCAGATATGAAGTGCACAGCAAGACTCAAATGTACTATTTACCACCCAAAACAATTAGAGTTTTTCAAAGTGTGCTGTAAGCACAGTATTGGACTGTTCTATTTGACTCTCAGATGCGGAGTACACCGCAAGACACAAATGTACTATTTACCACCCAAAACAATTAGAATTTTTCAAAGTGCGCTGTAAGCACAGTATTGGATTGTTCTATTTGTCTCTCAGATATGAAGTGCAGGAAGCAAATGTACTATTTAGCACCCAAAACAATTAGAATTTTTCAAAGTGCGCTATAAGCACAGTATTGGACCATTCTATTTGACTCTCAGATATGAAGTGCACCGCAAGACGCAAATGTACTATTTACCACCTAAAACAATTAGAATATTTCAAAGTGCACTGTAAGCACAGTATTGGACTGTTCTATTTGACTCTCAGATACTGAGTACACCGCAAGACGCAAATGTACTATTTACTACCCAAAACAATTAGAATTTTTCAAAGTGCGCTGTAAGCACAGTATTGGACTGTTCTATTTGACTCTCAGATATGAAGTGCACCGCAAGATGCAAATGTACTATTTACCACCCAAAACAATTAGAATTTTTCAAAGTTCGCTATAAGCACAGTATTGGACTGTTCTATTTGACTCTCAGATATGAAGTGCACCGCAAGACGCGAATGTACTATTTACCACCCAAAACAATTAGAATTTTTCAAAGTGCGCTGTAAGCACAGTATTGGACTGTTCTATTTGACTCTCAGATACGGATTGCCCCGCAAGACGCAAATGTACTATTTACCACCCACAACAATTATAATTTTTCAAAGTGCGCTGTAAGCACAGTATTGGACTGTTCTATTTGACTCTCAGATACGGAGTGCACCGCAAGACGCAAATGTACTATTTACCACCCAAAACAATTAGAATTTTTCAAAGTGCACTGTAAGCACAGTATTGGACTGTTCTATTTGACTCTCAGATATGAAGTGCAGGAAGCAAATGTACTATTTAGCACCCAAAACAATTAGAATTTTTCAAAGTGTGCTGTAAGCACAGTATTGGACTGTTCTATTTGACTCTCAGATGCGGAGTACACCGCAAGACACAAATGTACTATTTACCACCCAAAACAATTAACATTTTTCAAAGTGCGCTGTAAGCACAGTATTGGATTGTTCTATTTGTCTCTCAGATATGAAGTGCAGGAAGCAAATGTACTATTTAGCACCCAAAACAATTAGAATTTTTCAAAGTGCGCTATAAGCACAGTATTGGACTGTTCTATTTGACTCTCAGACAGTGGTGTATCTTGATTTTGTGCTGCCCTAGGCAGACAAAATCCGGGCACCCCCCTACCCAAGCTGCACACCCACGTTACACACCTAAGACATGCCCCATCATTCAGACTCACATCAAGCTCATACTCCCGTCACACACTCCTACTCCCATCACACTCAGTCACACACTCCTACTCCCATCACACTCAGTCACACACTCCTACTCCCATCACTCAGTCACTCACTCCGACTCCCATCACACACACTCTGACTCCCATCACACTCAGTCACACACACTCTGACTCCCATCACACTCAGTCACACACACTCTGACTCCCATCACACTCAGTCACACACACTCTGACTCCCATCACACTCAGTCACACACACTGTCTCCCATCACACACACTCTGACTCCCATCACACTCAGTAACACACACTGTCTCCTATCACACACACTCTGACTCCCATCACACTCAGTCACACACACTGTTTCCCATCACACACACTCTGACTACCATCACACTCAGTCACACACACACACACACTGTCTCCCATCACACACACTCTGACTCCCATCACACTCAGTCACACACTGTCTCCCATCACACACACTCTGACTCCCATCACACTCAGTCACACACACACACACACACACTGTCTCCCATCACACACACTCTGACTCCCATCACACTCAGTCACACACTGTCTCCCATTACACACACTCTGACTCCCATCACACTCAGTCTCTCACACACACACACTCTCCCATCAGCACTTACCTTTCCCTGGCAGGCAGGCAGGCAGGCAGCATGGTCCCTCCATGCTGCCTGTTCGGCTTCCCGGCGATTGTGCCGACAGGTCACGTGACCGGGCGCGCGTATGACGTCAGCGCGCCCGTCACGTGACTGTCGGCACTTCCGTGTCGGCACACTGCACGGGGAGCCGAACAGGCAGCACGGAGGTTTCTCTGTGCTGCCTGTTCGGCTCCCCGTGCAGTCTGGCAGGCAGAGCGATGGTGAGGGGGGATCTTCCGATCCCCTCTCACCTCCGTCTCTGCCTGCAAGCGCGGTCTTTTTTTTTTTTTTTTTTAAAGGGCCGGATTTTTTTTTTTTTTTTTTTTTTCAGTGCTGGGGGGCGCTGCCGCCCCCCAAAATTTGCCGCCCTAGGCATCCGCCTAGGATGCCTCGCGGTAAATACAGCACTGCTCTCAGATATGAAGTGCACCGCAAGACGCAAATGTACTATTTACCACCCAAAACAATTAGAATTTTTCAAAGTGCGCTGTAAGCACAGTCTTGGACTGTTCTATTTGACTCTCAGATACGGAGTGCACCGCAAGACGCAAATGTACTATTTACCACCCAAAACAATTAGAATTTTTCAAAGTGCGCTGTAAGCACAGTATTGGACTGTTCTATTTGACTCTCAGATATGAAGTGCACTGCAAGACGCAAATGTACTATTTACCACGCAAAACAATTAGAATTTTTCAAAGTGCGCTGTAAGCACAGTATTGGACTGTTCTATTTGACTCTCAGATATGAAGTGCACAGCAAGACTCAAATGTACTATTTACCACCCAAAACAATTAGAATTTTTCAAAGTGCGCTGTAAGCACAGTATTGGACTGTTCTATTTGACTCTCAGATACGGAGTACACCGCAAGACGCAAATGTACTATTTACCACCCGAAACAAACAGAATTTTTCAAAGTGCGCTGTAAGTACAGTATTTGACGCTTCTATTTGACTCTCAGATATGAAGTGCAGGACGCAAATGTAATATTTAACACCAACAAATTGCAGTATTTAAAAATGCCTAGATGTTGCCCACTGATCTAACAGAACAGGATTAAAGTCATGTGCCTGGCACACATGCAGTTGCAAGTGCATTGCACTCTCTGTGGTACTGGGCTCAGGGCAGGGTACAAACATGTAGTATAGCACCCACTAAAATAATCACTGTAATTTGAATAATCGCTGTAGTTAGAATAATTGCTGTAGTTTGCAGATATAACACCAGAATTTTTTTTAATCTGTCCCTCACAGCTGCAGCATCCTCTCCCTACACTAAGAAACATAGAAACATAGAATGTGTCGGCAGATAAGAACCATTCGGTCCATCTAGTCTGCCAAATTTTTTTTGAGTACTTTTATTATTCCCCCGTTCCCGGTCTTATAGCTAGGATAGCCTTGTGTCTATCCCACGCATGCTTAAAATCCTTGACTGTGTTTACCTCTACCACTTCTGCTGGCAGGCTATTCCATACATCCACTACCCTCTCAGTAAAGTAATACTTCCTGATATTACTTTTAAATCATTGCCCCTTTAATTTAAGACTATGTCCTCTAGTTGTGGTAGTTTTTCTTCTTTTAAATATACTCTCTTCCTTTACTGTGTTGATTCCCTTTATGTATTTAAATGTTTCTATCATATCTCCCGTGTTACGTATTTCCTCCAAGCTATACATGTTAAGATGCTTTAACCTTTCCTGGTAAGTTTTATCCTTCAACCCATGAACCAGTTTAGTAGCCCTTCTCTGAACTTTCTCCAAAGTATCAATATCCTTCTGGAGATACGGTCTCCAGTACTGCGTACAATACTCCAAGTGAGGTCTCACCAGTGCTCTGTACAATGGCATGAGCACTTCCCACTTCCTACTGCTAATACCTCTCCCTATGCAACCAAGCATTCTGCTAGCATTTCCTGCTGCTCTATTGCACTGCCTACCTACCTTCAAGTCCTCTGAAATTATTACTCCTAAATCCCTTTCCTCAGATGTTGAGGTTAGGACTGTACCAAATAGTCTATATTCTGCTTTTGGGTTTTTTCCGCCCAAGGTGCATAATCTTGCACTTGTCCACATTAAATGTCAGTTGCCACTGCTCTGACCATTTTTCTAGTTTAGCTAAATCATTTGCCATTTGGCTTATTCCTCCATTAAGAAGAGCTCATGTGATGTGCATGTATGTGACTCCAGCTTGTATATAGAGGCTGGGTCACATGCTGCACTGGCCAATCACAGCCATGCCATTAGTAGGCATGGCTGTGATGGCTTCTAAGGGCAAACGAGTCAAACGCTTGTTGATTGGCTGCCCTGCAGCCTTTCAACATGCGCCATTAAATCGTCGAACCTCGAACTCCAACACGGACATACAGTGAAATGTCCGGGTTTGTGGCACGGACACCGTAATGTCCGGTACGAACCTGAACAGTGCGGTTCGGGTTCGCTCATCACTAGTCAGTCTCCATAGTACTGTTACAGGTCAGATGTCATGTATAATGGATTGGCATTTAGTGGACAGGAGGTGAGGACCAGACAGCTCCTATTTGTTTGTGCCTCTTGGTATTCACTAAAGGTGAGATGCCGGTAAGTTGCACATGTCATCCCTCGCTAAGCAAACCTCACCAGGGTTTTCCCTGCGCAATGTATAGCTAAATTAGTAAGATGAAATGTTCAACTCACTTGCACTTCACTTTAATTAATCGCGCCCACTAATTTTTTTTCATATACAAGTGAATGTGTTTTAATAGCAAATCCAATTAGTTAAAGGAACAAGAAATCATGTCTAAGTACCAAGCACCCTCTTGTGGTCATATCTCACTAAAATATCTTCATTTCTAATTATACAGCATTATCCACTTGTATGTGTTTTTACATTAAAAAAAATAAATAAAGCAAGAAAGGAAAAAAATATGTACATGATTTCAAGATAGCTGGAGGAGTGATGAACTTGTACATCAAAACATCTGGGTATAGCTCTGCGCCTCAAGTCTTCATAAGGCGATCCTGTCTGCAAACAGACCCTCAAATGAGGTCAAATCCATCTGCATCGGATAGTTGAACAGACCCAGAGCAGTTTGATACCAGACAAGTACTGACTGGACGTCCATTAGCCAAACAATTCGGACATATACATACAGGCCTCTGCCAAGCCTCCCCTGGTAGTCACTGCGCAATAGAGTGACTGACTACTACACACAGCATCAACACTTGTCTGTTGGTCCATAGTATGTTCACAAAGCAGAAACACACACAATATTTTCATATAGATTCACTAAAAATAAATATATATGTGGAGTAGGGAGGCGGAGCCAACTATAATGGTGGACAGACGTGTTTTAGCAGAGCTCCTCATACAGCCCATGAAAAATCCCATCATAAATGGCTAATCCTGCCAAATTGGTCAAAACTCAGCATAATCCAGGAGTGGGGACCATGGGCAAGCGAAATAAGAAGGCAGATAAGACTTCCACAAACCGCAAGTCTGATATAGCTGACCTTCTGACGAGGCAGACTAGGCCCCAATTAAATGTGGCAGCGGCACCCTTTAACCCTTCATCGCGAGGTACAGACTGCTCATCGGAGGATTCGGAGGGGAATTATCAATTGATCAGCCCCGTTAAAAGACCTGCTGAAGCATCAGGCGAGCAATATGCTACAAAAAATGACATTAAACACTGGTCCAGGAATTTCGGGCGGTATGGCAGGCTGATATTCAGACCTTACGAACTGAAATAGGATCGATTCAAACCAAACTTACCTCTCTGGAAGTAGCCTCTTCGGCAACGGAGCGAAAACACATAGAGACGGAGAAGATAACCTCCACTCTGACTATACAAGTAGGAAGGCTCAGCAAGCAGGTGGCAATGCTTGAAGCCAAGATGAGACATACCAATGTCCGATTTCGGGGAATTCCGGAGACAGTGGGGCACACTGTCCTCCGGCCCCATATACAGAATCTACTGCTAGCTATGAAGTTACCTGCCGACACTGCCAAGGTGATGGAAGTTTTCAGGGTCAGAAAGGCGAGACAAGCCTCGGAAGCTCCCAGAGATGTAATATGTAGGCTATCCTCGCTCTCAGATAAACTGACACTACTGTCGGCAAGCCGCAAGCTGGGTCAGATCACCCACGATGGTGCCACTGTTCGGGTGTTCGATGACCTACCACCCTCTACCCTGGCTTGGCGGCCGCTCTATGGTTCCGTTGACATCACACCTACGGTCACTGGGGATCAAGTACAGATAGGGAATGCCGCATTACCTCACAGTCTCCAAGGGAGACAAAGAACTTACTATCGAAGACCCACTGGATGTTCCTCAATTTCTACAAGACCTGGACATTCCTTCATTGCCTACCCAGGAGCCTGCTCCGATGCCTGTGGAGCCTTGAATCTTAAGACGTGATAAACAGTAAAGCTGGATACCAGACGCTGGCTATACAACCATTTTATTTCCTTCTACATATTGTTGACTTTGATTACTCTACTTTAATTCCTTCTTGTTCATTTTCTTTGTCCCAATCTTTCTTTGCCCTTCTCAATCCCCCCTTTTTATATCCTTTTCTTTTTTCTCAGGACCTGGATGTTCTGTTCGGAGTTGCAGGCTTAACATAAGTTTCGTAACCAGATCACTATGTTTATGTCCCTATGTGATGGTATCAGAGTTTTACTTTTCTATTGATAACATTAAAAGGATATTAGTTCTATTTTTTTAGCCCGAAAATATGCCTAATTTTTCGTATGTATAGTGTTCAGGCCCTTCCTTCTTAGTATGTACATAGGCATAGTTATGTCTGTTTTTCATTTCCTACTTTATAGTACAGTAGTTATAGTTCCGGTAAAATTTCTATTAAAGCAAAAACTGAGTCATTATATGCACGTACGATATGATTTTATGTAAAGGAAATTACCTGCGTTACGTTTCAGATTTCTGTAACAATTGTTATTTTTGATGATGCTTGACTCAATAAAACTTTAATTTAAAAAAAAAAAAAAATCCAATTTACTGAATTGAGAATCTGTAATCAAATGTCACTATTTTTTATACTGTAATATGCGAGTTTCACACTGAATGTACTTTATTATTTTGGGGACATGACATCATGTGAATATGGATTTAGACCGCAACTAATAAATTAAATAAATAATTGTGCAGCAAGTTGGGTGCTATTAATGATGTACATAATCTGCTCAGAAATACAGTACTGAGTAGAAGAGATGATTGCACATCTGCACAATATATATTACTCTGGTTTGGTTAATGTAGACCAGTGCGGCATTTAGCCAGCAATGAACCATCTGGCCAGTTTTTTTTAACAACCTTTCTGGTTCACCTTGTGTGGTTTAATGTGTATGACTATACCTGGATTGCAATGCATATACCAGTTTGATTTATTAAGCATGTGAGCCCAGTCCGCAAGTATCTGTCGTTTGGCAGTTTACTAGACATGTGCATTAGTTTTCAGATGAATGCATTTTCGGATGAAAATAGCATTTTCGTCCAAATAACGAAAATGAAAAATGAACGAAAGCTGAATTAACAAATGCTAAATGAACGGAATTCATTCGTCCATTCAGTCATTCGTATGCTGACAGCCACTCTGATAAGTCAAATTGGTCAATTCGTCTCAATTGCGGCTTACGTTATTGTATGTAATGCTAATAGCATTATTTAAGCTGAAATTAAGTTGAAATTGAGTCTGTTAGTTACATATACAACTTAAGCCGAAAATGAGACAAAATTAAACCGAATTGACATAACTTTCAAATTCCACAGTCAGAGTCATCAGAAAGTCAGTATTAATTTCGGATACATTTTTAATACCATTATGGTGTGTAGAATAAAAACGAATCATAAATGAATAATGACAGTCTAATAACTCTGATGTGATCTGTAAAATTTGGCAATTTGGCTTAATTTATTCTCAATTTCAGATGAAAATGTACATTTTATTATTGGTCTATTCACTAAAATTCGACTTTGGAGGTTGACTTTGATTTTGAGACACAGTCAAATTCAGCACCTGAGTTTGACTTAGTCTCAAAAATAGCTCTGATAATTTCACGTGCCATTACTTTCAATGGGGAAAATTCGAACCTGGGTTTCTTTTCCCAAGTCAAACTTGTCTCAAAATCAAAGTTGACCCGCTTAGTCGAATTTTTGTGAATTAGACTCAATTTTGACTTATTTCCACTCAATTTTGACTTTAGCTGTATATGTTACTAATAGGCTCAATTTCCACTTGTTGTATATGTATGTATACTAGTATAAGGTTGGGGAATTCGAATGAAAGAGCTGAATTTCATCCAAATTGCTTTCCCTACCTTATACTATTGAGCTTAGGAGAAATTGCCGTTAGTTTTCGGATGACATTCAGTTGTAATTTGGCTCTTTCATCTAAATTCTTATACTATTGAACATAGATGAATTTTTTATTTGTACAAATGAAAATAACAAACTAATTTTGTCAAGATGAATGCAGCAGACGAAACAGAAAACCCCCCCGAAAATTTTCAATTTGAACAACTCTACTATTTACTTTATCATGCTCAGCTACACATTTAATAAATTCAGCCAAAATTCTTATACTATGTTTGGGTATACTACAAAAATCATACAAATCAGGGTTAATTAAGCCTAATCATGTATGTTGCATTAGAAGAACACTAGAGCAATGGGCAGCAATGTAACAATGTTAGTCTAAACTTGCATTGCTAGACATTAAGAGGTCTATTCTATATAATGTGAGGTACAGCGGCTAACTGCGGCATGGTTAGTCATATCTCACATAGGAAACCCCTTCAATCTTGCAGCATTCCTACAAATGATATACTTTTTTAAATTTAAAATCTCACTACATTAATATCTCATTTCATTATCACACATTTATGATTATCAATAGCGACAACCATTTCAGACAGCTAATGTTCTCACCACATCTTAACACTTTCCACTGTCGTATTGTGCTCACTAACATAGTTGATATGGTCCACAATATACTTGTATTTTATCCTTGTTTTTGTAATCTATCTATTAATAAAGTGCTTCACGTAGAAGTAAAGCTTGATATTATTTGTGTATTTAAACATGTCCTAAGGACACACCTCAATTAACAAAGCCCTCTATACCAAATGCCTATGTCCCATCTCAACATGGGCTTCCATTTTACTTCCTCCATGTAACTCTCTAACCTTAGCACCATGCACTTAATCTCAGTTTTCTCCACTCAACATCCACAGTGACCTCTTCCTACCTCCCAATCTCAGCACCAAAATTAAGTTTCCTCAATCAAATTAGCCACTGAGATTGGTAGTATTATGCCCATTTCTCTGTGACAGGTGGTTATCTCCTGTGGTCCCTCTGATTTAAAATTATAGAGACCACAATTGTGTAAACAACCAGTAAATAGTAAAGATGTATATAAATCTACTCTCCTCATGAATTCTACACATTACACTGAGGAAGGATCAGTTTCAGCTGCATAGATTGTGTTCTGCTTGAGTTTTGATATTGATGTCTAGTGCAGAATTGATCTTTTCCCCACCTCATGTCAGCATGAAGTCACAGTGACCTCATGGTCACCATAACATTGATTTTATCTGTAAGCCAAGTGCTGGAAAAATTTATGAATTTTTTGTATGTTTTTCCTCTTATGAAATGTCTACGAATTGGAAACATTATTGTCTTATATGTCATATCCACTCAAGTAATAGTACAGATAAAGGCAATGAAGTCATCAGGTTTGAGGTCATACTTTTCTGTTTATTGGTTCCCTGTGGCAAAAGTTTTTCAACCTGCAACACATTACTTTATAGAGAATGCTAATTAATTGAAAATGAGAGCAAGTATGAGTGAGAGAGGGCTTTCCTGATAAAGCAAGGTAAAAAAAGGAACATTGGATGGACAGCATGGAAAGTGTCGGATGAGAAATAGAGACAAGGTGGAAAGGAAAGCTTAAAGAGACTCTGTGAACCTAAACACTGCTTCCACTGTGAATGTAGAGAATACACAATGGTGAAAATTCATCTAGCAGATTTGCAGCAAATGCATAAACATTGCATAAAACAAGAGAAGCATATGGTTTAAGTGTATCTGTTGTGTCACCTACTTATGACATCACCTGTGGCTTGATATGTAAATTACAAATTTGTCATTGAAAATGTGTTCAAATGAATATCACTGCTTCTGTTATTTTAGGCATTTGTTTGCAATTCTGCTAACACATTGTATACATCAGGAATCATCATTGTTTTTTCTCTACATTCACAGTATAAGCAATGTTTAGGTTGACATAGTTCCTTTAATGAAAGTCTTTGTGAAGGGACGCTAAGCGTATTTGTGAGATGGGGTAGTAGAAAACAAATGGCAGATTGGGAAGACAAAGGAATTAACAAAATGGAGGGGAAATGGCAGGATGGCAGATATCTATCAAATGCCTTGTTTTGACTGGGTCACATGCTGCAAGTAGTTGAACACCATTTTTGGATGTGCATTAATGTTGTGATATTGTTGAAGATCTTCCTTGGTTTGTGGTCAAAACACTGGCTAAAAGTTGGCAAGTAGTGTTGACAGGGACTATGTAATACAATGCGAGAATGGGAGAGTATTGAATATGGCATATATATGACATAGGGCAAAAAATGGAAAGATTAGAGGAAAGATGATTGGTGGAAGGGCAGGGTAGAGAACATAAATATCCCAGAAAATGTGCATAGTTTAGGTTCAACCTGTAGCAATATAATGTAATTTATCATTTTAGGATTTACAGAGTTTTTGCTTTGCAATGCATTTTGAACAATAGGAAATGTTTGCATGGAGCTAATCTCCATCCCCAATCACATGGAATGTTTTCACATATTGATAGGCTCTGTTCTATGTGGAATATTTATTTTCTTTATTTGGATCAACTCCACATATGTGTGTGGCATATAACAGCAGACTGCAATCTTCTTGCTACTACCTATATTTAATAAACATGGTCCTAAGCTGAAACCAAATGTACAATGATTGCAATTTGATTGTACTTTTGTATATGGAACCACAATTCTATTGGTTATGAAAGTATCCTGTCTCAGACCACTCTAATATTACCATATTTTATGATAACTATACAGGTATTTAAATAATCCTCTAATTCAAGTAGACAGCCTTGGAACTTAAAACAAAGCAATCTTCAATATGGTCACACATGGACAAAGAAGCTGGTAACAAAACATTTTAGTATTTAAAAAATTAAATGATATGGTGCATTTCAACTCCCACATAATCAGTGGTTTAAAGCTCCATGATATTCTTTGGAAAATCCTGTTGCCAAAAGATATACTTCCTTCCGCATGGGTTCTTTATAATCCAGTTCAACTAAAGTCAACATAAAACTGCTGGTAAGAGTTTATAACCCAGTTACCGGAGCCTGAGAATTAGGGTAATAATTTGCCTGATGCCAAAAAGAGCCGGTACATGGTATTGGAGGTAATGGAACTACAGTCTCTGATTTGGCGAGTCAACAAATAATTGCCACAATGTACATATGAACAATCCGTTTACATTCATATCTTCCAGATGCATGGTATTACTCTTCAGTCTATTAGAACCAACACATTGTTTGTAGTAAGCAAACTGTTCAATCACAAACAATAATGAGCAAAGATAACCAATTAGACGAGGCTTCGGAGGTCTTCTCCTCCAGGAATCAGCAGGGAAGACGTTTAAATATTTTTTTCTGTGGTTTTAGGATGGAAATTCCCATTTGTTTCAGAGCTAGAAGAAGTAAACACACACGAGGTGTAAAATGCATGTATCTCATGCAGAATGTGTGGAAAATTATTCTCTGTGAGAAGGATGGAAGTTGTCATTTACATCACAAACAGCAATATATATATATCCATAATCCAACCTTAGTATGTATGGCTTTGTGTACAGACATGGACGGAGGCTAAAGCATCATTTAAGCAGGCACAAAGTGTTGAAGAATGCTGGTTTCGGGAAAGTATTAGTTTCGTCAGATTCATAACTCATGATCCATTACCACAAATCAGAATTTTACATACAAGGGCGCAAAACACTAGAGGATGAGAGAGAGATTCCACATGTATTAGTGTCATTCATTGGAAGTACAATATACCACAGCAATAGAGGGGACTTTATGTATGTAATCCTCCTCCCTGTTACCAGTGCAATAGTTACACCTAAAATGGCCATCCCTAGGATAACATTAACATTCAGCATATTGTAGTATAATATAGATAAATACAATAGGACTTGTCTAAATTTTTAGTAGCAAAAAAGTTCTAAAAACGGAAGCATTTAGTTAAGGTCAGTATATTATGTAAGGCTGGAAACCTCAAAAATGTACCTATGGAGCTGCATAGAGACACATGTATTTATTTATTTATAAGGGAGTATTATAGGATTTTTCTTTCACTGTCATTGCCCTTGTAACATCAGGCATTATTCTGCCATGAATAATTCCTGGGTGAAAAGGTTAAATCAGTCTCCTTAAATAAAACCATTGGGATAATAATTAGGATTACACTCATTGACCTTATGTGCATACAGACTAAACTATAGCAGTGCAGACCTGTACACCTTATCATTCAAGTTAATATATGTTTCATTTGATAACTATTGGCACAATTGTGTTTATCATGCACTGCTAGGTTTGATCTCTCCCAGTTCCATCAAATGTTTGCTCCTTTGTGCACACATCTGAAATGTAAGATGTATTTTGCGTGGTAATAAGGCACTTCAGGTCCCTGGTTACCAACAGTAATGAAGCAATATTCTGATGGTAACCAAGCCCCTGCTCAGCGCCGAGAGGCTAGGTGATATTTTAAACCAGGTAGAAATGTTGCTCATACATTGACACCGTATGATACTATAACTGAAGAAAAAAATAAAAACTAATACATGTCTTAAAAGTGTCTCTCAGTGCAGAGAAAGTCTTTTTTGTATAAATAAAAACCTAAATATCATGGTCACATTTCCAGGTGTAAGCCTCTGTCATCTGGGTCTTTTACGGGTTACAAACATTAAGACACGTCTGATTGCTAGTAGTCGGTCTTTCAAGGATGTCATGGCCAGGATTGTCAGCTGGGCCTTGTTTTCTAGTGGCAACACTGCTAACATCCACCAACACCAGGCTGGGCCACTTGGGTTACACTGAAAAAGAGCAGGGCACAGTTTTGTAAAGGAGCAGTTCCATTAACATATGTAAAATGCATTTATTTTTAGTTTGAAATAAATTACAGTTCTCCGGTAGTTTTCAAAATAAAGAAATGGGTTTGGCATCTATACTTTCTTGTATATTTCCTTCACTCAATCAAATAAAGCCATCAGCTGGTGGTAAAAAGGTTAACAGCACTACAACATTGTGCTACAAAGAAGTATTAAACGTAATCATAAGCTTATGATTACATGCCTGGTGTGCAAAATATGTAAAGCTTTTTTTTTGTAGCGGAGATACTCCTTCCACAATGCACACCTATTGATGGATTTTTTGGATTGAATAAAGGAAATATACAGGAAAGTGTGCCAAACTTGTTTCTTTATTTGTATTTCCAAATTGGTGCTGACCAAGCACAGTATGGAGCAAGCACCTACTGAGGGGATAGTCTTTAACTTCTGCTTTCCAGCCAAAGTGGCTACCCAGAACTTTATTCTTACTAGCTCTCCTGCTTTTACATTAAAAATGATTTCAGAGGAACATTCTAATTCACTGAGGGCTGGCTTCCCATGCAGCAGTTTTCATGAAACCTTCTAGAAAGTGCTGCAATTGCTTGTCAAGTGCTTGGAATTCAGAGGAAGTGGTTTCAGCCATGTTTGTGTGCTGTTGTGCAAGGGGAGATAGGTAGTGCTGTTGCTATAGCAACAGCAATAACTATTTTATATACAGATAGGAAGTGTTGTTGAGGAAAAAACTGATACAATTGATTTTTTTCTTCTTTATTTTAAATGACACAGCACTTCCATAAAAAACATTTTTTCAGACACTGTGGAGCAGCAGGATTTAAAAAAGTCACAGAAATACACACCATGCAAATCAATTAAATGGTACAGGAGACAGACATTGGTGCTTGATGAATTTTAGCTATCATCATAACAATACACCTTAGGAACACATAATAAGGCATGGTCATATTTGAAATGTAATGTACGGACAATCTTTATATGTGTGTAAACTTTATGAATCCATAGATATTTTTTTTTTTTTGCAATGAAGAAAGAAGTATAAATCATTACATGGAAAAATATCTCCCGATCTAGAGGTCATATTTTAACTGACTGTATCAATTCTATAAGCATTCTAGGGCTATGTTGTAAAAATTAGGCCACTATTATTTAATAGAATGGTCCTGCTGATTGCTCCACTTTTTATATTTAAACCCATGCTTTATGCAGGTATTCTTACTAGCTTGGGTACCAGAAGTTTGGACACATTGCAGATGCAGTATATATCTCTTTAACACTCTACTGCAAGGCTGTAAAAAATAGGCAAGACCATCACTTTAGGCTTAATGAAAGCATGACCATTTATTTCATCAGCAAGCGACAAGAACAGTGAACCTATAGAATTATCTGCCTAAAATGTATTTTGTACAACTAAGGGCAAGGCAGGTACAAATAGCTATCGAGCAAAACAACATGTAATGTCTAAAGAGATAATGTGATGTAGGAGAGCAAGCAGAGAAGGATGGTTTACATTTCTGAATTGAAAATGCCTAAAAGGGCCTGTTCACTAAAAGCCGAGTTGAACGTTTCATCTCACTGACTTAACAATGCAGTACAAAGGGCCAAAACGTGGTCTCTTCTTTCAGCAAGAAGAACAGTGTTGGCCCTGAACAATGCATTGGTAAAAAGGGAGTGGTTTTAAAGATTATTATCCATGGCCAGCTGAGCTCTTCTTGCAGGACAAGCGCAAAATGTTTTCCCCTGCACAATCTATAGTTTACTTGGTGAGCTAAAATATTAATCTCGCTTCAACTTACCGATACAGCTATAAGATGTTACCTTGATACAATTATATTCTTATACTTTAATAATTATATTGTTACTAGAATTGTACAGTGGTGTAGATTAAATATAAAATATGTTCCTGGGAAAAACAGTAATGCAGAAGTAATATTCTTTCTAATTAAAGAGATCAGAAATGCTATACTAACCTGTGGTTCAGATTCCTTGTTTGGCATTGAGCCAAAATGGCTAAGAATTTGTGCTTTCAGATTGTCCTTAAGAGAGGTGAACCAGAGCAGGGCTTGATCATACACAGAGTTATGCAGTGCAAGAAGTTCTTCATACTCCTGACCTTCAACCTGGAGTTGAATACAGTAAAGAGCATCACTTATATTATACAACAAAAGTTGGTTTACCAAAAGAATATTTACTGCACACTTTGTTGGTGTTTATTTTTTCTGCACAATACATGAGGTAAAAGAACTAACCCAGTGGTGTCGATATTATCATATTTAACAAAATCGGGCAAAACACAGTTTCTATAATAAAACTACAACAGAATATACATAAGACCTTTGCCTGACTTAAGTCACCTTTTTGCTAAGTTTCTACTTCCAATATAATCACACAACAAATATATATAGGCAGTATTCAGTTAAGTGTCATGGATGTTACAATGATTTTCCATTTTAAAGTTTTTACGAAATTATTCAGCTGCATTTGTGTATATGGTATATTGTGGTATCTTTCATAATGAAATAATTAAAAGCTTACAGGCTCTTTAACTATTATAATGGTAGCAAATGACTCTCTCATCAGAGTGATAAGCAGGCACACTAGATATCTGCCTAAAGTTATTTTGCCTCCAACAACAGTTGAATTAGCCTTTCTTTCTGCATCTTGGGACACTTTCACCAATTGGCAAAAAGTCCCCTTTTCACCACAGACATGTAAACATGATAGTATCCGGCATATTTTAGCAAATCAAACTGGAAGGAGGTACCTGTTTTGGAAACCTGTTTTGCAGGTTACACCCATTGCTGCCCCCACTATAAAGAGGTATGTTCTAATGAAGCCACTATTGAAAAAAAACCTATCCATATTATTACATTTACTTTCAGAAACATACCATTGTTTGCTTCTCTATTATAATAGTTTAATTATTATTAGTTGAGGACTATTTTACATCGATGTAAACTACATAAACATGTACGAATATATAATCTGCAAAGCCTATGTGGATGAACCCTGGAAAGTGTAGGTAACAAGCCCAGTTTTGCAAGTAGTTGTTTGAGTACTTTAGTTCCATTTAATAGTTTACCTCATGTAAAATGATGGTAGGTGTAGTACTCTCATGTGGTAGTTTTATTACCTTCTTGTCCTCGAGATATTCAATATTTGCAGTGTGGTAACCATCTCTCTGCCCATGGCTCAGGACCTTAAATCGTTTCAAGCCAACAGTGTCAACTACTGAACGGCCATCTGGGAAAAATTTTACATCTCTCACATGTAACATACAGCCGTAATCTGCAAACCTGGAATAAAAGTGTGACATAGCAAACTTGCTCAGAAAACGTAATCATAAGCATATTACACTGTGCATGTAACAAAATGGGTACACTATCTTATATGCCGCCTGTTAAAGGTTAATATCACAGTGTTAAATGTAAAACTCTCATATTTGGGCTAAGAATACAAATTGTTAATTCCCAAGCAACTTTCCTAAATGTGTGAACTGTCTGAAATAAACAGTTTAGTGTGATATAATGTGGACTATACAAATAAGTTGTATTACATACCCTTTTAGTTCATCAGCAATGCACATACCAAATTGCTTGGTACCAGTCTCCATGCTTCTTCTGATCATCAGACGATATCGAGGCTCAAAAACATGAAGTGGACAAGGTATTGTAGGAAAGGCCATTGTGCACACAAATATAGGAACATCTTTATTCAGGCTGTGTAAGTGAGGAAACAGACACCGTATACATTAGCTACTTTAATCTGTAAATCAAATGTAACACATTTTAAGACCACTACAAGTAATAGAACCGGTTTTAAAAACATCTGACGGTTTGATGTGTTACAGAATAATTGGTATTTGTTTAATACAGCACAGATTTTTGGGAGGACCTTTTCTGCTGGGTATTCCACAAACAACACTCAAATACCTTATGTGTTATATTTTTCCACTTACAAAAAATGGGCTAGACTGTATGCAATGACAACTAGTGACAACTGAGACTGTATGTGGTGTACTCCAACAGTGTGTGCAGTGATCAAGTACACCAGAAAATAGGTGCAATAACAATTAAATGAATGCTGTGAAGCTATTTGCAAGTAAATATTATGTCATTCCCTGGATTCAAAATACAGTGTTCAACCTTTAGTGGGGTCAGATGGACGATCGGTGTTTTGATAAATGCAGCCTCAAATCAAAATATACAGAGCAAAATATTTACATGAAATGAAATATAAATGTAGTACTCATTTATAAATCTCACCTTTGCTTTTTAATTTGATAATATGCTAAAAGTTAATAGGGCTTGTTTAAAAATTGTCCCAGACCATATTAATATTATTGTGATGCCTTTTAGTTTTATGGACATTACCCATTAAAAAAACAACTTACTTTGATAATTCCTTAATTTCCTCATCGTGCAATTTCTTTCGATCAGTAAGTTCCTCCGGGAGATACCGGGTTATCAACTCTTCAGTTAGATGTGTCTTTTTATAAACTCTGTTTGCCAGGTACTACATTTAGGTAAAATTAAATAGAACGGTAATGATTGTATAATTGCATAATGTGGTCACACAAAAAGCAAACACAATAAAAAAACTAATGGAGGCTACCATCTGCTATAAATTGCAGACTTCTTAGAACAGTGATGGCAAACTTATCGCACTGGTGCCACATAAGGCACACAGGCAACTAAGCAGTGGATCTCTGCATCTGGCTACAGGGTCACCAACATCATATATTGAAGGAAGTGCAGCACAGAAGGCCACTGAGACATATGTAATTAAAACAGGGAAAGGGGAAGCAAAAAATAAAAAGTGGATCAGACACCTTCACCATCACCTCCTAGAGCAATAAATATAAAACATACATTTTGACATGTATTTTAAATTTCCTAATTGTGCTATTATGGAAGATAAGGAGCCTATATATCTCTTTCAAGATGTTTATTTCAAGATCTACACAAACACAGCTAATTGTTAAATTGATTGTAATCAAACAAAAGATGAACAGCAGTAGTGCTTTTGTACTACTCCTGTATACATGCCAAAATAACATGTGATTTTGCACGAATGTGTGTCACTAGATGTACATGAAGCCAAAATAATTATTGGGCAACTTTAAAAACTGGCTACAGATAAAAAGGTTTTTACTATTGTTCACTTAAAGTGAACTGCAAACATCAGGCATTAATAGCCCAGTTGGAAAGATGGACAGTTTGTACAACGTTTCCATCTCTGCTACTTATGTCACATTTTTGCTGTTCACATTTAGCGGATAGCCACCTCTTCTGCTATAGTTTCAAATTCCATGACAAAATACATTTGAGAAGCAGCAATGTGATAAGGGTAAAATGATATCACTTTGCATGACTAAGTGTGTTAATTTTGTCATGGGGATGTTCAGTTAGATGTCAGTTCCTGCAGTGACCCGACTAGTGTCAGCACTGTGAGTTCTAGCAGACAGGCTAGATTTAGAACATTCCTTATAAGCGCCGCTTGTCCAATGGATCAGGTTACAGTTCTATTACCTACTGACAGTCGCACCTGAGAATTCTGATACACCAGTGTCGCAAGAGTTTGCGAAAGGTCAAAGATGGTACTTCTAGAAGGTAAAATCCTTATATAACAGTTTCATGTCTGCTTAATTCATGTCCTGTTTTCCATGAACACTTCCAGATGTGTCTGTGGCCTTGATTACAAAATCACTGTTTTGACTCTGACGAATGTGTATTTACACATGTCAGGCTGCTTCCTGACCATTGCTCGTGATGACCTGGCTAAGTCATTATGTCCCCCCATAAACGCTATACTTTTTTATTTATTCTCCTTATATTCATTATTCTACCCAAAAAATTACCTACTCTGACATTGACTAGGCCCAGACAGAATTTCTAAATACTTGTTTAACTCCGCTCTTACAAAGTATTTATCCAACGAGCCTAGAGATTCTTTTGAACAAGACACTGCCTAAGAACCAGCAAAATAAAATATTGCTAAGGAACAGACCGTTTTAAACATTTTTCTGGACAATGGCTATTTTAACATTTCTGTGCTGTTTGTGTTTAGCTGTAATTTTCTTCTTTGTCATTTGCTGGAGCCACACAAATTATGCATTGTTTTTTTATCGGGACAAGAAGGGCTTTCTTTAGATACCATCATTTTGATCATATCCTATAAAATACTTACAAATATGGTGAATTCAATTGATCTCATACTTTCATGCACATTTTTTTTTAAATTTTTTTTTACATTTTATTTGAAAAATCTTTTAGTCATCTACAAAAAGCTAATAAAAAACCATGCTAAATAGATTCTACTATTTGTCCTGAGTACGGGGATACCACCAATGCATAGGTTTGTTGGGTTGTTTGGGGGCAAAAATGCCACTAAAAGGTGCACTTTTTGATTTTCCAACTTAGAATTTTGACATGCAGACAACCTGTGCCCATGTCCCATTTGGGACATTTTTGAAGCCAGCCAGTGTATTTTACCCCATCAAACCATATATCTTTTAAAAGTAGACACGCTAGGCTATTTCAAATGGTGGTATTTTTACACTTTCCATGCACTAATTCTACACCCAGCCTTTGTCAAACTTTGTGGTAATAATTATTTTGTGTTTTTTTCCACATACTTTTTACTTCAGACATGAATTCACAGATTTTGGTATGTGTCACTGCCACATAACACCCCAGTATGTGCTCAGCAACATCTCCTGAGTACAGGGATACCACCCATGTATAGGTTTGTCAGCTTGTTTGGGTTTAAAAAGCCACATTTGAGAGGTGTCTTTTTTTCACACACATTGTTCTTCAGACATGAATTCACAGATTTTCCAAAGTTGCATATGTGCCAGATCGCTGCAGGCAGTGATCTATGGCAAGCAAGGGGTTAACAGCTCTTAAAAGAGCCCTTCTTATACGGTAATAAATGACAGTAAAAAAAAAATAACCCCTACAAGATACACATACAGCAAAAATGTGCTGCTGTGTAAGATCACTATGTACACAGTGATCAATGGCAGGGAAGGGGTTAAACACTGGGACTGGCTTTTATAAAAGTCCTTGGTTATTAAAATGGTATTAAATATTTTATTTATTACTATTAAAATATTACTTTATCTGAGCTTTCTCTCTCCCTCACTAAAACTATAGTGAGGAGAGGGAGGCAGATCCACATTAGTAAAAGGCAATATTATTAAATATTGCCTTTGACTAAATGGTAAGAGCTCATCTGAGCTCTTGCCATACTTGGCGGCACACCGATCACACTGATATATTTAGACAGAGCAAATCAATGTACATTTGAATATATAAACAGCAAAATAAATGAATTATATATAGCAATAAAAGCAGTCATGTGTGTTGAAAAAGAGGGGTTCATGAAATCCACGCAGTTGGCTAAAACCAAGCTATGTACCTAAACTGAGCAAATGAATAAATATATATATAAATATATTAGATAAAAAGGATAAGTCATTCTTAGCTGAATTGGAGAATTAATCAAACTAAGCTATTGTGGCCTTAAGTCTGACATTCCCTTATCACATTCCCTCTTTCATGAATCATGACATTAGTGTCTGCACAGAGTCTGGGTTATCTCACAATGTGATCCTGGTACCAGTATTTGTATTGTATGTAATTTGCCATGTGATAATTTGATTGTTTCATGTAACAATAAGGGCTTTCCTTGTACAGTCAACATTTTCATTCCCTCATTTTTTACATCTCAGTAAGAGTGATAGAGTAGGCGACATGTGCTTAAGACTCACAAGCTAATCATTTTCATCTCACCTGTGACAGATTTTCTTTGCAGAGAGGACAGTGTGGGTTGTGGTCCAAGCATCGCTCAAGGCATTTGAGGCAGAATGTGTGTCCACATGGGGTGGTAGCAGGATCGTAAAACAGCCTAGAATGGTTCAGAACAGAGAAAATATGATCATGTGATTGCATGCATGGATACACTAAACATACGCAGCACAGACATAACATTCTACATTACAAAGTCAAGCATTTCAGGGTTAACCCAGTTTTATTGTTTATACTACATTTTGGTTAAATCAACGCATTAAACATGAAATTATAAATGAATATCTTTAAAGAGGAACTAAAGCCCTATAAACAAAGTATAATCAGACAAAAGCAGTCTCTTGAGTAGCACCATTTAAATGCAATTTAAGTTTATTTGGAGACTTCCATGCGCCATGTTACAAACACACCTCTTGCTGGGAAGAGACTGTCCATTGATGTGCCACACTCACACGGCAATGTCACCCAACTGTCTCTCACAACTCTGTGAAATGGCAGACTTCTAGTTTTTGCTGTTGTGGTGACTACAGGGGAATCATTTTTTAACAGTGCACAATCAGGGAACAGTTCAAAAGGTGGGTTAATTCAGGCAGAACAGGCTTTCAGTCTGATTAAAAGACATTTGAAAAAGCTTAATGTAACCATGGCATATCTCTGCACCTAACATTTTAGTGAAGTCATTTGGGTGCCCCCCGACTTTTAATAACCCTCCACTATTCGGATACAAATAAGGTTTTATTATTGCTGGCACAGACACACTACATTCAGACTTCTTGTTCTTCCATGAAACCCATTAATTATATGAAACCTAACAAAATAATTTATTCTGGGCAACATTTAATTTCAAATAAAAACGTATTGCGCAGATTGAACTGCTTTTCATATTGGTTATTAATATTATAACTATTATGTAAGAGGGGAGACAAGCACTATTTGCTGGCTTATTGTGAGATCCTCAGGCCTAATTATCTTATGTAATATGCATTGAACATTGCAGCTTGCTAGATTCCCAATTAAAGTTAGTTATGGGAAGTTTGTCAGACAATCCCTCCCCTGCTTCCTTTTTAATACAGCTGTGACCTAATTTGTACACAGGATAAATAGGCTTCACATAACTATAGTTAACACTGATTTCCACATGGAGGACATGCAAATGTAAAGTCTCTGTGACCAGGAGATGGCACTGCAAACACAACAATTTAGATGGACTGAGTTTTACAGTATTAAAGTCATGTGTTCAGGCGTGCTTAGTATGATGAAGCTGTATGGTCACGGAGCATAGGCTCAAACAACAGCTGAGCTCCATTTTGTTAGACAACGTAGCTGTAAGGAGATGTCTACCAGGCTTAGTAGACTCACCGCTTGTTATAGGGAAGATCCTCTGCTTGTAACACTCCTAACAGCTGGAACAGCAAAACACCTCTGGAACTACTGCTATATGTTCAGAATAAGTACACAGGACTCAGCTCTCTTGAACAGCAGTTGAAGTGCAATTTAATGCAGAGAATATTTTATATTTATACAGATTGAGATCCAATAATATATAATTGAACAAAGGAACTTAACTGCATTAGCTGGTTAACATCATTAAATTTGGTACCTGAACTGAATCAGAAGTAATGTAGGAGAAGAGCAATCAATGAAACCCTAGGTGTGAGTGGGTTCAGCCCTTTAAACCCTTTATCTTGGCTCTTTAAACTTGTGGCCAATCAGAGAGGTGCCTACGTCCCTCTAAACTCTTAGCCAATCAGTGATGCGCCTACTCAATGTGCTGGGTTTGTGGTAACCAATCAGTGAGGGAGCTACTTTTGGTTGTAGCCAATCCCCAGGCCGCCTACCTTTTCCTTCAATAATAGTGAGAGGCAAGCCCGTTTAGGTGCCTGAATGTCTATGGCCCCTAGTAGCTCCGGGGCCAGGAAGTCATGCTATGGTGCATGACAGTACACGACATCCAACTAGCGATGCATATCAAAATAAATATTTTTTTATATATAATTATCATGTATCCATATGTCATTAAACTCTATTATAAATTATATTTTTTAGTTAAGTGAACTAACATAATAGAGATGCTGTTAGGACACAGCCGGGATATTTTTGATCCTGGTTTGCAAAAATAAAAAAAGCAAAAAAACCCCAGTAACTTATGATCATTACCCATAGGCAATGGCATAAGCAACATGGTTTCCCCATCAAATTTTATTTTCATTTATTTTAGAACTTTCTTAAACATGCTTAAAATCAGGTGGCAGAATGCACTACATACTTTTGTAACTTCTCAATACATTAAAGGGTCAATATGCAAATTAATTAAGAATACTCATTATGGTGATTTCGAACATTTTTGCTGATTTTGTGCCAGCTTTGGGGCACATTTAGAAAGTACTGAACCACCCTGAAGTTGCCCTGAAATCAGCAGAAATTTACAAATATCAGGCATTGAAAATTTCAGATTAGAGTTGGAGAATTGAACAAAAAAAGTCACAAAATAATTAAAGTTAACATATTTTTAATACAAAAAAATTTATTTAGTTTTTCTTTTTTTACAGATTTTTATTTTATTAAACTTCGGCCTTCCTATTGACTTCTATGGGGAGGACCGAGGCTACCATTTCGACAGACAAACTCTGGAGAAGTTCGACTTCCACATTTTCGTGCCGATTCGCGGTCACTCCGGTGATCTCTGAGTGGCCCAAGTTAAGAGACCATTCGGGAAACTCAGAGCTACGATTTTCACCAGAAAACCCTTTAACATTCATGTAAAATAAATCTTGGCACGGTGTTGCCAATCTTCATATACAAAGATTGGCAACAAAACAATACCACCTAGTAGGAGATGAGAAAATATTGGCCACTCACATGCAGAAATAAAGCTGTAATTATTACTTTTACCTAAAATCCTGTATCGATTTTTAAAAATTTAGGCAAGCAATATAAATATATGGTTATAGTGACAGATAACATACACAAAGTAATTACAAAATAATTAATCAGCACTATCACTGCTGTAAGAATATGGAAACAACTGACCACCCCATGTCTGTAAGCAATGCAGTCCAGTCATGACAACAGAACAGGAAGTAGTAGTTACGAACAACCTTACCTCATACAGAGGGAGCACTCGAAGTCAGATGCATCAACCAGATCCATGGGAATCTCTCTTGCCATAGGCTGTGCAGCAACTGACTCCCATGTAGGCTCAGCATCTATTAGGAGAAAATAATGTTTTTGGGTTAGCTAAAATTAAGAAGACATACAATTACAGTATATCCCCATGGATAATATATATATATATATATATATACACACACACACACACTATATGGATTAAAAACACCTACAGGGACTTTTATGACATCAGATTCTAAATACGTAGACATTAATATGTAGTTGGACTTGCAGCTATAACATCTTCCTCAAGATTTTGGAGTGTTTCTGTGGGAATTTTATGGAACTTACTGCCAAGAGAGGTGGTGCTATCAACTAAAATGTTGATAGCATAACATTTTAGTTGAATAAGATGTTTTTGATAAATAAGATGTTTTTTTTGTTTTTTTTAGAAAAGCAGAACATACGGGGCTATTAAAAATAGAATTAGCATTAATAATAGAGCTTGCCCTTTGGAGTCATGAAAGAATTGCCAAACCCAGAACTCATAATCTCCATTTCACTTTACTGACATCAACCACATAACACTACGTTGCTGACCTTTTTTCAAAACTTTGGCAATGAATAAAGGCTCCTCTGATGTGCCGGCATGCTTTCTCTTCAAACCTGTTACCGGAAGACATGAGAGAACATTTCCTATGGTCTTGTGTGCCTTGTCAATGGGCAACACCAGGAAATCTTTCATTTGAAACACATCCGACTCCAGCGATGAGGCTTTGGTTAATCTGAACAGGGAGTCCTGTAGATAAGATAAACATGTGACTCTTACAGACAGTATTATCCTATTATCTCATAGTTAATACGTTTATATAAAATTCTACAGTACTGACATATACATGTGAAACAGTAATCAATTTATCAGCAAAACATCATTTGGTTTCAGTCTAGAAAATAACCTGTTTTTCCAGCTTGGATAGTCTTAGTCCGAAGTTTTGTACCTTAGAGTTTCCTGCTAGAGGAACATCTTCCATTGAAGGTGAATTGCTGGTGCTGTTCAATAAGGTTGGTTTGAGCCTTGTATAAGACGCGGGGGAACAGAATGGAGCCGCTAGACTAGCCTGGACATTTTCATATGCAGGAAACAGCATTTCACACATTATCTGTCAATAAAACATATTTTATAAAAATTGTCATAACTTTATCAGGGTTAAACTGCCACACGTTTCAAGCTAGTATTTAGATGTTTAATAACAGTTTGTACTTTAGCTGAGCTAGCTGTTTACATTGCAATAAAGTTTTATGTGCCATGCAACTATTTTACCACGACCCTTAGTGCTAACTTCTATGACTAGAAACAACATATTCTAAATAACGAGAAGCAACTTATTACCTACAAAGCAAATTAGGCACTTGCACTTGCATTGAACATCACTATTCTGGCTGGTGAAAAGAGCAGGGATTAGAGATGGCTTTGTACTAAGCTATGGCAGGAAATGGGTGTGCTGAGGATCCAGCTGTACATTCTCAAGACCCTCAAATGCAGATACTTGTTGGTGGATTCCTACTAGCTAGTTACATAGTTTTTCAGAGGCTTTGATTGCGGTGTAAGAGAGCACTGACCTCTGGCATCGACCATTATATGATACCATACTTGAACCTGCATTTGGCTGTGATTGAGGTGTCAGAGAGCATTGATCTCTGGCATAGACCATTATATGATGTCATACTTGAACCTGCATTCGGCTGTGATTGAGGTATCAGAGAGCACTGACCTCTGGCATCTACCATTATATGATGTCATACTTGAACCTGCATTCTTCTTTGCCTTGGAGTTGGCGAAGAAGCACTGGGATGTTAAGGAATATGTGCAACATATTTGTTGAGAAGTAACTGGCTTAGTCTAGGACTAGACTAAGCCAGTCGGCTTCTCAGTTGAATCCTACCATCTTGTCTTCAAATCAAATGGGTAGCACATGCTATGAAATGCTGGTTATGGATTTCTTTCCTATAAAGCAGGGGCGTCCAAAGTGCGGCCTGCCGGGCATCGAGGTGCGGCCCGTCTGAGCTCTGCTCCAGTAACCGCACCTGGAACTGCACACTGCACGGGAAGCTGTGTCAGAGAACAAAGTTCCCTACACAGAGCGGTGCTGCCCTCATGCGCATATCCCCTCCTCTCCCCTGCGTGTGAGGTCATGTGCAAGGGTCAGAGGGAGGGAAGAAGCGCACCAGCAGCTGAGATAACAGGGAGCCTACAACCTCCACAGCCCCATTTAAAAAAAAGAAAGAAAACTGTTTGGTAAGTGTGTGTTTTCGAGTGTGTGTATAAGTGTGTATGTGTGTGTGGGGTAAGTGTAAGTATGTGAGTGTGTGTGTATAAATGTGTATCTGGGGTAAGTGTATGTATGTATGTATATATGTGAGTGTGTTTATAAGTGTGTATGTGGTAAGTGTAAGTATGTGAGTGTGTGTGTATAAATGTGTATCTGGGGTAAGTGTATGTATGTATATATGTGAGTGTGTGTATAAATGTGTATGTGTGGTAAGTGTATGGATGTGAGTGTGTGAGTATAAATGTGTATGTGTGTGAAGTGCATGTATGTGAGTATGTGTGTATAAATGTGTATGTGTGGTAAGTGTATGTATGTGTGTATAAATGTGTATGTGTGTGTGGGGTAAGTGTGACTGTGTATGCATGTGTGTGTTTGTAGTTAATGTGACCACTGCACATTAGGGTGAATTATATATCACACATATATATTTATTATTCTATGAATGAATGAAAAATGAATGCGGCCCACGCACACATACATTTCTAGCGAAGTGGCCCTTTGTAGAATAAACTTGGACACCCCTGCTATAAAGGATCTTATTTCCAGGTGTACAGTGCTACATCTATACAAATGACAAATGGTGATGGATACTTCTTTCCTGACACCTTCACATTCCGTCCACATGTTCCCTCGATACATAGGAGCAGGGTTCGCTCTGCATAGGTGCCACATAAACTCAGAGATAAATAAAAGTATATTATCTACCTTCCTTCCCCCATTGGGCGTGACTGAAAAGTTTTCCGATGTCCCATTTTTGTTAAATAAACCCTATTCTGCTTTTATTACAAATTGTGTATGTTTGGCCCTTTTATAAAAAGTACTGGTGTTTACATAAAATCTAGGTCATCACTAGATGTTTCAGTCTTGTAACACGTGTTTCAACATAAAATTGTTTATATATAAATATATTAAAACACCCATTGCATATTTGTTGTGTAAATGGCAACATAGCTCTGTTAAAATGTTATCCTAGTGAAAAGAATTTTGATGGAAAGAGCAAGGTAGTAAGGTCTGACATGCATAATAAGCTACCTTTTGTGCTTCAGTCTTTGATGAACTCCATTCAGGGTTTAAGGCAACACAATATAGGAACTCCTTCAAAGCCTCCTCCATTCTTCCCAGTCCAGAAAGAGCTTGTGCTTTCACATAATGTCCCTGAATACACAACAACGTGACATGCTTTAAAAGCGATTAACCAAACATCTTGTACCACGCTTTCTAAAAATAATCCTCTCTATTAAACTGGCACACAGGATTACATTAACTGCAAAGGACATGATGTTCTCATGAGACAAAAAAGAGAAAATTAAAAAAGTATTAACAATATCTGGTGATAAAGGACTTCTGCTACAAATAGTTCTACAAAACGGTCTACTGACTGAAGCATTTCGTTTGGAGGTAAAGGAAACCACTGATACAGTATTGTTGAATATTATGTATATTATATATTATGTGTATATCTATTATTATTATTATCACTTAACAGTTACCAACACAGTATTTGTCATATTAACATGCCTGTGCTAGGATTGGTCCTCTATAGCTATACAACATTTCTACAAAGGTACTTTGGCCTTGGCCAACAAGCCCCCAAGGTGGCAGAAACCTACTTAATTTCTTTTCCCTGTCTTTGCTCCCTTGCACACCATAACATTACAGTATACTGAGAAATGATTACTCCTTGAGATGATGTATCTCGGCTTTATATATTGTTTTTTTCAAGTAGGGTAACAGAAGTGTATTATAACTGTATAATCACAGGTATTTATGTTGGACTATGCTTACACCCCCATACAACAAAGAATAAGTGCTTCCCAGCCAGAGAAAACTAAGGTGTGCCAATTGATTGACAAAAAGCATTAGTAACAGCATTCAATGGCAGACTAAGTCAACTAACCAACAACCTTGCTGGTTGGCTTGCTCAGCAAACAAGGGGTATAACAATAGCAATGTAACCATTTTACCATGAAGCGTTACCTTGGGCCAGAGTGGATGTCTTCTGCATACTGTGTCTGCGTCATACAGGCCTTGTTTAAAGTTCTTCATGGCTGAATGAAGCTCTGCTCGTTGCACTGTCAGCAGGGAGTCACAAGGAGCTAGAAGAGAAAAATAAATGATGAGTAACTATCTTGATCATTTACTATGTGTGTACAAATTCAGGATTAACTATTTGATTTTCAAAAGATTTAGAGGGGTGCATATGGCACTGCAATTTCCACAAAAAGTTGGTAATCATGACATTTTATTTCTTTGGCTACAGTTCCATACATTTTGTTTTATTGTTTCCGACCAGTGGAATTAAGGGCATATGTAAGTCATGAATCCAGACGTTTATTCTGGCCAGAAATAGACACGCACTTTCCTATTACGACGACAAAGAAACAACATCCTGCTGATCTTTTCAATCAATCGAGATTCTAAAGAGCGTGCTGCCCTATATTTAGAAAACTGGAGGCTTGCAGCTAGATGGATACATGCAGCAAAGCTATTTTACAGGAACACCACAGAGTGCCTATTATCGATTGCATACAGACAATCATTACCAAAAGAGGCAAAAACTAGGAAAATGTATATGTTTTGTAAAATTGCTTTTACTTTCCCAATAAATTACAATGATGACATGTATGAGTCCCCGCACCCCCACAGTATTTTACATTATTGTAATTGTCTGCTCAGAGCAAGTGAACAATATCATAAGAGCTACATGCATCTTTTCCCGACTACTTCAAGGAGATGATTAGTTGTCAGCTACAGTTCTTGGCCGTGGGTCGGCATTGATGTATTCTGTCTACTGCTACCACATTAAAACGGTTATTTTTAGCTGATGTTTTTAGAGGGGAGTAGTATCCCTACTATTAATTGCTTTTAACCCCTTTGAGACGATAGACCGTTCTATGCCGTCCTAATTTTAGTGGACTTAAAAGACGCTAGGACGGAATAGATCTTCCAGCGTTAAACAGCTCATTGCTTCCGGCGATGAGCTGTGTTAGGATCCCGCTGCAGGGACTTTGAGTGGCCTCAGTCTGACAGGGATAATGTAGCTAATGCTCAAAGTGAGCACCGTCTACATTTTGCCTAATCATGCTGTCCCCGAACTTCTGGGTTCGGGAACGCCTCCGTGACATCACACCTGACGTCCGGAGGTATTACAATCTTTTGGCAGGGACCCACAGGATCTATTAATATGCCATAGTGTTCCTGGCTACCGATCACCTTGTCTAGGACGCAAGCACCATGCATCACGAAGGGGTTAAAACTGTCAGATTTGACGAGTGATAATCACTGATCATGTCAAAAAAAGGAATCACCATCAATAATATACAATAGGTGTCCAATTGCAGCTCTCCAGCGGTTTCTGGACTACAACTACCATCATCCTCTGTTTTTCTAGAAAGCTAGTGAGGAATGATGAGATTTGCAGTTCATCAGCAGCTAGAGGGCAACAGGCAAATATACAGTATCTACTCCTCAGTAAATGGGCAAAATCTCATTTATAGATTTCCAGGAAAACATGAAACAGAAAGATTAAAAAATCACAGTAGTACAACATTGGGTGTCATGTACAAACACGCAGATGTATAAAGCATACTCATGGGAGTCTGTGTTATCTACGCTGAAACTTTGCAGTGCGGGAGTTTGTATACATATCCCCCATTGTATTTAAAAATATAAAGATCTTAATCCTGACCAAAACATCTGAATTGTAATCATATGCATATACTAAGAGAAAAATATGTTTGAGGTGTCTCCTGTACATGACATCACATTGTGGCATGATATGCAAATTACCCATTGAAGAGTAGTTAATTAACATATCAAGCCTCAGGTGATGTCATAAACATCAGACACCACAGAAGTATTTAAAACATTTTTCTCTTGAAATTTGCTAACACAATTTTTTAATTACTGCATTTGCAATACAAGCAATATTTAGAGTCCCTTTAATAAAATTATATAAATAACTCCTTAGTGAGATAGGGAGCTAATGAAGTTAGAAACTAAGTTTTAAAGCAGAAATGCTAACTAGATATCCTCTGCAGGCCATCAGTTTTCCTATTAACTTTTAAGCTGAGATCACAGGCTGTTATTTTCTGAGGAAAAATATGTGCAAATGGAGTAGCACAGAATCACATGGAAAAAGATAAATAAACAACATAGTGTAAACTATGTAAAAAGATAAACTGTGAATCAAATACAAGATTATAGAGGCACTCATTAACTAGGTGGCATAATGTGCTTCTTAATAAATGATTCTGCACCAACAGATTCTGGAAAGACATATTTTAATGGAAATGTGTGTGTGTGTGTGTGTGTGTGTGTGTGTCAGTGTATAAATGATGTGTGTATTTATGAATAACAAGTACCGTATGCCTGAAAGTACAGTATACCCTAGTACAGTATAGGCTTCTGGCAAAACAGGCTGGCTGCCAGCATTTTATTTTGTTTTCAAATCAGGAATGTCTGCCAAAGCCTTGAGGGCTTTGAGTTTAATGTGCTAAATAAGAGCACAAGTACATTACATAGTGCAGGAGGTTACGAACTTTTCTACAGCATTCAGTCTGTTTTGTTAAAAGAAAACCACAGGCATATAAAACATTATAAAGCCAAGCAGTAATATTTATAGTAGCCATAGGACCTTGAATGCCGGGGTGTTGTCTACATTATCATACCCATGCATATGTAATTCATACCCATGTTTAACATATAAGAGTACGACTGCCATGTGTAATGTATCATCCCATCATCCCACACCAACACATAGTCCTCCAACCTTTTCTTCCCATGTATTTTTTCACATTACTTGCCCGTTGCATATTGTTACTTTGGCCAGTGCCCAGAGTGCACACAAAATAAGGTCTAGACATTCAGCAATGCCACGGTCACACTCTGGAAGTCTACGTCCCATTGTTTGAACAACAAAGACTTAAAAAAATAAGGCTCCAGACTGACCTCCCTATATTATGAATTCAGTTAGTACTGTAAACACGTTGCTAAACAACAAGAAAAAAACAATTTCACAAAATATAAGTATTCCGATGACAAGCCTCTTGTACTACTCCACTTGCTCCCTCTCCATTTCCTGTCTTTGCACCTTGCAAAGACACATAAGCACATTCAGCTCCTGTCTAAAGTGCCTGTATGTAATTGTTTCTCAATAAATTAAATGTTTCCTTTACACGAAAAGGCACTGCAGGAACACTTTTTGTTTTCATAATGGCTGTCTGACAAGAGTACTCTTCATTTTCATTATAATCCAGCTATTAAAAGGCAGCAAAGTAATTGCATAGCATTTAATTAACATAATAGGAAGACGCTATCACATGGATTTTTAACAATTAACACATCATTGAGATTTGTAAAGACTTCTCTCGTTTTATTTTCCCCTAAAGAAGTGATTTTCTGTGAGTGTAAAACAGAAAACGGACAATAATATTGAATGAAAACAAAACAGAGAAGCCAAAAATGCCTCACTTTACTCTGCTACAGAGAAAGCCTCTGAGCACGGGTGAGTAATATAGCAGATTGCAAATTATAATGAAAGGCCTGCAGCTCGAGAAAAGCCTTCACCCACTGCTAAGACTCTTTACATGGCTGTCTCCAGGTAACCTCCTAGAGCCAGCATTCACTTTTTCACGACACGTGTGGCAGATGGAACAGCAGGATAACAATCACGTTTCCAAAGAAAACGTGGATGCAAAACCATCGATTGGACTGGAAGAAAAGATGTATGAAGTGGGTCATTTCAGATGTGGGGAGAAATATAAATAAATGAACCCACCCACTGTATAGACCAGGGCTTGACAAATCTAATTTGATTTTAGGAGCCAGACAATCACGCATGCATACACGCAATTCATTAACACACACGCCTACTTCAAATATATACACACACACCTACTTTACATTTACACAAATATCCAAACACCTCACACACACCTACTTTACATATACACATATATACAAACACCTCACACACACCTACTTTACATATACACATATATACAAACACCTCACACACAAACCTACTTTACATATACACATATATATACAAACAACTCACACACACCTACTTTACATATACACATATATACAAACACCTCACACACATACCTACTTTACATATACACATATATCCAAACACCTCACACACACACCTACTTTACATATACCCATATATACAAACACCTCACACACACCTACTTTACATATACACATATATACAAACACCTCACACACACTTACTTTACATATACCCATATATACAAACACCTCACACACACACCTACTTTACATATACACATATACAAACACCTCACACACGCCTACTTCAAATATATCCACACACACCAACTTTACATTTACACAAATATCCAAACACATCACACACAAACCTACTTTACATATACACATATATCCAAACACCTCAAACACACCCCTACTTTACATATACACATATATCCAAACACCTTACACACACCCCTACTTTACATATACAAATAAATACAAACACCTCACACACACCTACTTTACATATACCCATATATACAAACACCTCACACACACCTACTTTACATATACACATATATACAAACACCTCAGACACACCTACTTTACATATACACATATATACAAACACCTCACACACACCTACTTTACATATACACATATATAAAAACACCTCACACACACCTACTTTACATATACACATATATACAAACACATCACACTCACCTACTTTACATATACACATATATACAAACACCTCACACACACACCTACTTTACATATAGTTATATATCAAAACACCTCACACACACCTACTTTACATATACACATATACACAAACACCTCACACACACCTACTTTACATATACCCATATATACAAACACCTCACACACACACCTACTTTACATATAGTCATATATCAAAACACCTCACAAACACCTACTTTACATATACACATATACACAAACACCTCACACACACCTACTTTACATATACACATATATACAAACACACACCCACCTCACACAGTCTTTTCTTGGTGTGTCTCCCCCTCCCTGCTTCTTTACCTCATTGCAGGGGAGGGGGACATTCGTGCTGCAGCATGTCTTCATATATCGGCCAGCTGAGTGCCAGGATGTCACGTGACGACACCCGGTGTTCTGACAAATTTCTGGAGCAAATTCTCCTGCGCAATCGCAGGAGAATTTGCTCACTGCGCATGCGCATAAAGTTACAGCTGATCACTCAGCTGTAACTTTGTGACCACCGCGCATGCGCCAGCTGCGCAACCCACCTCCCGCCCCCCGCACACCCCTTCTTACCAGATGATCGGACACAGCGGTACAAAGCGCATGCGCGCGGCTATCAAGCCGTGTGGGAATGCGCGCGTCCGTGGCTGGATTCAAAACGCTGGTAAGTAACACGGAGCGGGGGGACATAAGGAGCCAATGAAACTAAGGCAGTACCTGAGGGGCTGCCTCATCTTGATAGGAGTTGTGATCCCCCTGCTGCATCAATAATACAGCAGGAGGATCACAACTCCCATGAAGATGAGGCAGCCCTCACCAGGGTGCTTACCTCTCTGTTGGCTCCTTATGTCCCCCCCCGCCCCGTGTTACTTACCAGCGTTTTGAATTCAACGGACGCACGCATTCACAAACGGCTGGATAGCCGTGCGCATGCGCTGTGTACCGCTGTGTCCGATCATCTGGTAAGAAGGGGTGTGCGGGGGGCGGGAGGCGGGTTGCGCAGCTGGCGCATGCGCGGTGGTCACAAAGTTACAGCTGAGTGATCAGCTGTAACTTTATGCGCATGCGCAGTGAGCAAATTCTCCTGCGATTGCGCAGGAGAATTTGCTCCAGAAATTTGTCAGAACACCGGCACTCAGACAAGCGTTGCGTGAGGGGGCCATACGCACAGACTTTACCCCCCTCGTGTTCCGAAAAAATAAAAAAAATAAAAATCTGATGGCAGCGGCAAGGGGAAAGGGAAGGTAACTTCACCTAGGCGCCAGGTCTCATTTCCTGGTAGCCATGGCGACCTGGGGTTTGTCGAGCCCTGGTATAGACACAGTATGGAACAAATATCTTGTTCAAGCCTCAAACATGTACGTGGCTCTCAATAAATGCTACAAGTATAAATGCTGACAGGTTTGCTCATGCCACCAAATATTTCATACAGATCTATAGCTCCTCTCCCCATAAATTATAAATAAATAAAATAGTACATGAGATTCTGGAAATGCTGGTTGGTAGGTTGCTACACACACATTCAGATCAACTGATGTTTTGGGAGTGGCGCCTGGTAAAATGTAAATAACATTATATTGAAAATAATGAGGAGGCACTGGAAATGCAGTAAGTATGCCTTTCCAGAGAGGTGTTTAGAAAACAGGACAGGCGCTCTCTGGTAGTAGAAAAATATAATACATTTTATTTTAATCTTCTAGCGTTAAACAGCAAAGTGCAAAAATGGTATAAAAATTCACATGACAAGAGGTGAACCTAACATGCCAGCTGCCTTACGTGTTTCACGCTGAGAGGCACTTAATCATAGGCAACCTAACAAACAACAAATGTACATGTATATACTGCCTCTCCCCTAACTGTGCCCATCCAATCCTATCTTCTCAGGTTTGCACAGGTGTAGCACATAATAAGATCAAATTAATTAAAATCAAGTGACTACCCAGAGTACCGTATTTGCTCGATTATAAGACGACCCTGATTATAAGACGACCCCCCCAAATTTGTACATTCCTTTAGGAAAAAAACTAAAAGCCTGATTATAAGACTACCCTATAGGAAAAAAGTTTAACTTGTATATATGTAAATTGCTTTTTAATATTTAATAAAAAATGTATATTATACAAATGCATTTCTTGTTTTTATTTCCTTTTATGTGCCAATGCGGCTTCTCTCCCCCTCCCCCAGCTGTCTCTTTCACCCCCCAAAACTTCTCTCTCTCCCCCCTTCCTTGTCTCTATCTATCCCCCCCTCCCCTTTTCTCTCTGTCCCCCTCCCTCCCCTTGTCTGTGTCTCCCCCCCCTTGTCTGTCTGTGTCCTCCCCCTCCCTTTGTCTCTCTCTATCCCCCCTCCCCTTTTCTCCCCCCCCCCCCCTCCCCTTGTCTGTCTGTGTCCTCCCCCCTCCACCTCACCTGGTTTCGTTCTGTGGTGGCTAGTGGGGGAAGCCGGGGGATGTCTGCACGATACGTGCAGACATCCTCCATGCTGCCCGACAAGGCAGTCTATTATGACAGACAGCTGGTCCGTCATAATAGACTGCCGTGTCGGGCAGCATGGAGGATGTCTGCACGTATCGTGCAGACATCCCCCAGCTGCCCGATTCTCCCTGGTTGCTAGTGAGGCATCAGAGGATGTCTGCGCGATGAGCGCAGACCTCCCCTGCTGCTGCCCGGCACGACCGCCGGGACTTCTGTGACTTCGTGCCGGGCGGCAGCAAGGGAGTCTGCGCTCATCGCGCAGACATCCCCTGCTGTTAGAGAGGGGGATCCAGGTCCCTTGCAGCTCTGCTGGGGACCTGGATCCCTGTCTTATAATCTAACCTCAATTTGAGGTCAGATTATAAGAAGACCTCGAATGTAAGACGAGGGTTTTTTTCAGAGCATTTGCTCTGAAAAAACCTCGTCTTATATTCGAGCAAATACGGTATAATTAACAATCTCATTCAGCAATCGAAAGTGAAACAAGCGTGAACAATAAATATACATGTAAATGTATGCAAGAATATTTAAAAATGCTTAGTTTATAATTCATAATACATATTAAATATTCATAAAATTAAAAATTCTCCTAAACTTTAGTTGTATTACCTTCTTGCAGAAAACACACATGAATTTCTGTTGTTTTAACATGCAGCACATGGGCATTATACAAAAGGTAAAATATAGCATCAAAAGGTTTAATAGAAGAAGGGGTAAATATCTACCATGTACCTCTTTCAAACTGCTGAACACTTTGTAACACATACAGGTCACCAGGAACCTATACCCTAAAGCAGTGTTTTTCAACCTTTTTTGGGCAAAGGCACACTTGTTTCATGAAAAAAATCACGAGGCACACCACCAGTAGAAAATGTTAAAAAATTTAACTCTGTGCCTATATTGACTATATATAAAGTAATTCTCTTGAACCCAGTAATATTGTGCCACTCAGAGCCCAGGAATATTGTACCATTCAGAGCCCAGTAATATTGTGCCAATCATAGCCCAGTAATATTGTGCCACTCAGAACCCAGTAATATTGTGCCACTCAGAGCCCAGGAATATTGTACCATTCAGAGCCCAGTAATATTGTGCCACTCAGAACCCAGTAATATTGTGCCAATCATAGACCAAGAATATTGTGCCACTCAGAACCCAGTAATATTGTGCCACTCAGAACCCAGTAATATTGTGCCAGTCAGAACCCAGTAATATTGTGCCAATCAGAACCCAGTAATATTGTGCCAGTCAGAGCCCAGTGATATTGTGCCACTCAGAACCCAGTAATATTGTGCCACTCAGAACCCAGTAATATTGTGCCAGTCAGAACCCAGTAATATTGTGCCACTCAGAACCCAGTAATATTGTGCCAATCACAGCCCAAGAATATGGTGCCACTCAGAACCCAGTAATATTGTGCCAATCATAGCCCAAGAATATTGTGCCACTCAGAACCCAGTAATATTGTGCCAATCAGAACCTAGTAATATTGTGCCACTCAGAACCCAGTAATATTGTGCCAATCAGAACCCAGTAATTTTGTGCCACTCAGAACCCAGTAATATTGTGCCACTCAGAACCCAGTAATATTGTGCCAATCATAGCCCAAGAATATTGTGCCACTCAGAACCCAGTAATATTGTGCCAATCATAGCCCAAGAATATTGTGCCAGTCAGAACCCAGTAATATTGTGCCACTCAGAACCCAGTAATATTGTGCCAGTCAGAACCCAGTAATATTGTGCCAGTCAGAACCCAGTAATATTGTGCCAATCATAGCCCAGTAATATTGTGCCAATCATAGCCCAATAATATTGTGCCACTCAGAACCCAGTAATATTGTGCCAATCATAGCCCAAGAATATTGTGCCACTCAGAACCCAGTAATATTGTGCCAATCATAGCCCAAGAATATTGTGCCACTCAGAACCCAGTTATATTGTGCCAATCATAGCCCAAGAATATTGTGCCACTCAGAACCCAGTAATATTGTGCCAATCATAGCCCAAGAATATTGTGCCACTCAGAACCCAGTAATACCCACACACACCTAGACACCCTGACACACACACACACACACCTAGACACCCATACACAGTCACACTTTTTTTTTTTTACTTACTTTGCACTTGGTCCGTCATCCAGGACCATCTGCCGGATGTCCGTCCACCTGACATCCGGCAAGCAGCTGACACAGCGCGACGGGGGCGGAGCTTGCACCTGTCGCGCTGTGATCTCTATGGCCAAAGAGGAGAGGCTAGGGAGCGAGCTCCCTATAGCAGCCTCTCCTCCCGATCGGCCCTCACCCCCGCGTGAGGTTAATCCTCCGATTCTGGGACTATGTCCCAGACGGAGGAAAGCTCACCGGGGGATTTTTTTATATATTTATAGCCCTGGAGTCTCGGGGCTAAAGAATACTTTAGCCCCAGAGTCTCCATTCGGGGCTATGAAGGGGGGACTCGGGGCTATAGCCCCAGTAGCCCACCCATAGCGACGCCTCTGCCCAGGACACAGTCCGGCGCCCGCCTAGTGGGCGAAAATTTTACTTTTTTTAATTAAATTTTGCGGATTTTTAAATTTTTCCCACGGCACACCAGGCAACATCTCGCGGCACACGGTTGAAAAACACTGCCCTAAAGCACATATGTCAAGCACTTAGGACCATAAATACACTATATACATAAAGTGCATTAGAAGAATATTAGAGTAAATATTAGAGTGATATATTCAAAATACATGCCCCTAGGCCTCCTATTTTCCAAATGAAAATCCAATATACTTCTCTTTTGCGCAATATATTGTACCTATCTCCTCACCGTTTAGATTTTTTGATTCTCTCTATACCCTGAAAAGAGAAGTAACTAAGATAGCCCAGTTACATGAAATTACGTTTTAATACGTGCAATGACATAGTGGGCTATTTTATGCCTAATCCTGTTTCCTTTAGTCTGGTTTGGTATCATGGGCCAAAAAAAATCATGGGTGAAAAACACCTGTAAGACAGGAAATTGCAGCAAATTTTTTAAAATTTAATTCTATCCTCCTCCCTGTCAAAATGGTTTGGTCTGCTCTCTCAGGGCCGTTTTTACCACTGAGCAATAGGCAAACTGCACTGAGTTTAGACACACTGCAGGGTACACTGAATCTGATACTTGAGACCTATAGTTTATGAATCCTATTTTTATATTCTTACTTGCCAGGGTAGATGACAATATACTGGTTTAAATTATTATTCATTTTATTGTTTCCCTCGCTCACCACTAAACCCCTTTCATAATGGTATTGCCTAAGTTCCCTTAACTTCTTTCAACTGCCATTCATTCATTCATGGCCACTAGCTGTCTGTCTTTCACCCTATTGGCCAGCTTCCCTTAGATCCCTCCTTTCATCCTATTGGTCTCTGTCCCAGTCACTCTAACTTTACCTTGGGATTGGCTGGTTTCTGTTTATTCCTCTTTATTCATGTTTCTTCTACCTGTGCATGAGCTGTAAACTGGTTAGAGTCTTATATTATAACCCTTTTCATGACAAACCAACTAGAGGGCTGAATTCTAAAATAAGAAATGGTTAATAGCATGATTGCTCCAGATGTTAATACTACATTTCCCATGACTCTCACCCAGTGTGTTAAGTATCATGATCATGGGAAAGAGAGTACTCACAGGTTAGGTATTACATGATGATGGATTGGTACTGCAGCTGCTGTGGAATGCACATCTCATGATTCTCAGCCATCCATTTGGTTGGGCGAACATCATGATACATGTAATAAAAGCACCTGTAGTACCAAAGGTTACTAACACTGCTTCATAACTACTAAGTGTCCTTTTTTGGAACCAGGCCTTTATGTCCCTTTTTATTGCCTCTAAATACCCTTTTTATAATGCTTCCCAATGTTTGCTGTGCATCACAGAGCTTCACTACACAACGCAACCTTAACTTTTGTTGACTGCAACTCCCATGATGTTAAGCAAGTAACATTGCTAGTTGCTAACTGTGGATGGGGCTGTGTGAGGAGGGGAGCAATGGGGTTGCAGTAAGTGTACAGTACAAACACTAACTGTTGTTGACTGCATCTACAGTAATATTCAACCAGCCATATTACCGTATTTGCTCGAATATAAGACGACCCTGATTATAAGACGACCTTAAACTTTATATATTCCTTTAGGAAAAAAACTAAAAGCCTGAATATAAGACTACCCTATAGGGGGGGGGGGGGGGGGGGAAGTTTAACTTGTATATATGTAAATTGCTTTTTAATATTTAATAAAAAATGTATATTAAACAAATGCATTTCTTGTTTTTATTTCCTTTTATGTGCCAATGCTGCCTCTCTCCCCCCCCCCCCCCCAGCGTTGTCTCTCTCTCCCTCCCCCCAAAATTCTCTCTCTCTCTCTCCACCTCCCTCCCCCTCGTCTCTTCCCCCCTCCCCTTGTCTGTCTCTCCCCCCTCCCCTTGTCTCTCTCTATCCTCCCCTTGTCTTTCTCTATCCCCCCTCCCCTTGTCTCTCTCTCCCCCTCCCACCCCTTTTGTCTATGTCTCCCCCCTCCCTCCCCTTGTCCATGTCTCCCCCCCTTCCCTCTGTCTCACTTTCCCTGGTGGCTAGTGGGGGCAGCATGATACGTGCAGACATCCTCCATGCTGCCTGACACCTCCGTCTATTATGACGGACAGCTGGTCCGTCATAATAGACTGAAGTGTCGGGCAGCATGGAGGATGTCTGCACGTATCGTGCAGACATCCCCCAGCTGCCCATATCTCCCTGGTGGCTAGCAGGGCAGCCGGAGGACAGCCTGGCACTTCCGCCGGGACTTTTATGATGAAGCCAGAAGGACCCGGCTTCATCATAGAAGTCCCGGCGGTCGTGCAGGGCGGCAGCAGGGGATGTCTACCGACATCCACCGGCTGTTAGCGAGTGGGATCCAGGTCCCCTGCAGCTCTGCGTGGGGACCTGGATCCCAGTTTTATCATCTGACCTCAATTTGAGGTCAGATTATAAGACGACCTCGAATGTAAGACTTTTGCTCTAAAAAAAACCTTGTCTTATATTCGAGCAAATACGGTACTAGCTTAACTTTATTAGATTTGTAGTTACAGACTGAGATTGTTACACTGCACACTAACTTTTTTGTTGTTGACTGCAGCTCCCATTATATACAGCCAGCCCACTACCATAGGAATTGTAGACTGGGGTAATAGTGGCTAATCTTTACCAACCCAGCTATTGTAAACTTCCCATGATGCTGGTCTGTTATTACCATGGTTTTATAATTGTCCTATTAATGGGTAACTTTTGTAACAGCTGTCTCCCACCAGTAAACCCCTTTCCTGAGTCAACAAAAGTAAACAATGGGGAGGAGGTATTGGGGGTACTAGGGAGGATATTTTGTTCTAATAGCATGAAATGGGTTGAGCTGTCAGAAGATGAGTTCTGCCTTCTCATGATAACCCTTTTGAGTGTTATTAATTCTATGAATTTGTCTCACTAATTTCCTTCAATAAATTGCAGATTTCTACACGCCGTAAGTCCATTCCTGCTTTGATATTTTATCGTCGTCCCACACTGTAAAAAATTGTGTGGACGCTCATGCTAGGTATTTATAAAAATGACAAGAAAGGGACAGAACTGCGCCTTATTTGGTCTCACTTTGTGACTGTTTGTTCAGTACAGAAATTGCCAGATTCGGACTGGTGGAAAATTGTGGTCCAATTAAGTGATCTACAATACGTGCTATTTTGCGACTTTTTTCCTTGCATAGCATACAACAAAATTCTTAAATAATATTTTTCTATTTTGCCACAGGTAGTACATTTTCAATAATCTTTTTAAAGAGCTCCTGAAATACATGCCAGAGGAACAGTCAGATTATGGCATAATGGCTGTAATTTTCTAATAATATGTTTGTGTAGTTAAAAAAAAAGTATGCTTACTTAATCATTTCTCCCACACCTAGCCTGCTTTCAGGTATTATTACAACAGATATAATGACTATACCATTAACCTACTAACCTAGCTCTGCTGTGATTATATTCCATCAATATTCTGTAATATAATTAGCCAGATTTAATCCCATTAGAAAGACATTTTGGAAGTTACATGTGATGTTATGTCTACAACTATCTCTATAATTCTAAGGAGGTTTTTTTTTACCACATAAATACATAGCATTAAAAAAAGCAGTAATGATGAACATTGACATATAAAGAAAGAAATCGAAACGTCCCATTTTTAGAGATTCTGAACCCGCATTACTGTGCAGCTAGGAGTGCCTCCACATTTCTATCCATATTATACCTCAGATTTAGATATGGAGGAATCAGCAGCAGCAGTGCCATGGATGGAGGCATCAGCCTGCTGATCATGACATACAGGAGGTTAACACCTCCTGAGATTGCAGCCCAAATAAAAGGAGACACTGCACAAATATATACGACTTCAGTCCCAATTCAAGACAGTTGGGAGGATTGCGAAAGGAACTTGTATACTATTTATTTAAAGTCACACATACTGCTGGTACAGATACTTTGGTTATGCAGTCAGCCATAATATTACCCGGAGGTGTTGAAGCTGCACAAAGGTAAATAATATTTTGGTGTAATCCCACAATGCTCAAAAATGCCATTTTTCATGACCGGTGCATTTAGTCCGCTGTATTTTTTAGAATAAAAAATGGACTAATACTCTGCAATGGGTATAGCAGAGGGGAGTTTCCTTCAGTAAACATAGCAAGGAAATGCCAAAAAACATTGTGAACATTGTGCAAACATGTACTACATTCTTTTCTGATTACGGTTAGTCCACATCATTGAGTGGCTGAGTTAACCCCTCAGCTTTCAAATGGAAGTGTATGCGCAGTTTCTCAATGTATTGTGTATTTTGCTGCCAGTTAACCACAAAGTCCACTCAAAGTGGCCTCAGCTGACAGGTGAGATCCCGCTTCAAGTCCCTGCAGCTGGATCCAAGCACATCTCATTGTAGGGAGCCACGATGAGCTGTTAAACGCAGGACGTTCAGTGCCGTACTTGCGTCTTTTGCGACCAAAAACATAGGACGGCATAGACCGTCCTAGCGCCATGTGGATGTATTGATCCATGAGACATATTTTATTTTTAAAGTTAGCTACAGGAATAGTAGATTTACATGTCAAAACAGTCTGCAAATAACAAGCAACATGCTAGACCTTCACAGTGCACAATAATTTGTTGCTGAATGTCACCTCTGGTTATTGTGGTCATTGTGAGCATTTTCTTTTTGCATAAATACAGCATGAGCAGTGTTGGGTAATGCATGTCACCTTTCAGTGTCCTTAGCCTCAGAAAACTATAGCTAGAATTGTAACTACATCTCTCTATTCAGATGAATTGGAGAATTTTTCCAACTTTTCCTACTTTTTAAAAAAAATTCCCTGCAATTCTGTCTTTCATGAATAATGCCCTCTATAGCTCTGCTTTATCTTAAAAATGCAGGAATGCCAACCTCAGTGATGGTGACAAAATACACATCAACAAGATCTGACCTGGAGTGAAAAGTAAAACAAAAAACTTTCTACAACAGATTTTTTATTATTTCTCCATTGTAATACAGATTTACATATCATTTACTAATCAGCTCTCTATGTTCCAATTTTCTAAATTTCATCTGTAAATTGCTCCATAGTAATATGTACAAAGAAGGATAACAAATATGCAACCACCAGCACAATAGACTTACGCGTTCTAGAGTCTATGAGTAAGTGCCCTAAAGCACGAAACGCATAAGGCTAATTATGCTGGTGGTTGCATATTTGTTATCTGTCTTTGTACGTATTACTATGAAGTATTAACGCACCTACTTACTTTAAAATTGGATTGTGAACTCTCTCCGCTGTTTTTTCTCCTGTTTGTAGATTATAGAAAATTAAATACTGACAGGAAGTGAAGTTAGAAAAAAGGTAGAAAAAAAGTAATTTTTCAGCATGTCTAGTGAGGCTGTGTACATTCCCTAATTAACATGTAGCGGAAGTGGCTATTCAGAGGCATGCTGAGGAACAGAAGCTTCTCCAAGCTCAAACAAGTGTCCAATGGAAATTTCAGAGTGCACTTGATCAACCCACATCCATTTTAAGCTTCGAAATAGACAGTTTTAGGCAAAATGGCACCAGTACCGTTGTGGCTCCTCTACTATACACCAGGGTCACCAAAGTAAAGTGGGAGGAAAAGGGGACTGAATAATCCATATATGTTTTGTGTGAATGAAATGTTTCATAAGGGGTTCATTTGTATTATCCTCTCTAATACATGGTGATGATAAGGATGTTACCCTGTTCCGCGGTTTGGTGCACTAAACCCCCGGGTCAGTGTCCTCAATGTACCCATGATAAAAGCAATAAAGAAATAGAGTACAAAAATAGTTTTACAGCGAAAAAAAACCAAAAACTTTATATCATGGCTACAGCACTTTATCAGTCAGTTTTCAGGGGGGAAAAACACAGATTTGTTACATTTTACATGGTCAAACAACATTATCAGCTTAATCACAAAAGCAGCTTATCTCTAGTAAGAAAACGTGAAAAAAGGACTGCACCGGGTGACACCTCCAGCGGGGGTGACACCCATGCTGCAGGCATCCCCCAGCAGCGAAGTTAAGTTAAGCATCCGCTGGATTCTGCAGCCGGAAAAAAAACACCAGATGTGGCGTTACGTCATATCCGGTGTCAGTGTTTCCCTCCTCCGTGCAGGAGGAAACACTGCACAGAGACGTCCGGGACTGCACGGGACATGGAGCAGAAGCCAGTCGGTAAGTGATGGGGAAGGGGGGGAGGGGAAAATGGGCAAATTGGCTGGGGCATCTGAATTGGCTGGGGCATCTGAATGGGCTCTGAATGGCACAATATTACTGCTATCTGAATGGCACAATATTACTGGGCTCTGAATGACACAATATCACTGGGCTCTGAATGGCACAATATTACTGGGCTCTGAATTGCACAATATTACTAGTATCTAAATAACACAATATTACTGGGCTCTGAGTGGCACAATATTACTGGTATCTGACTGGCACAATATTACTGGGCTCTGAATGGCACAATATTACTGGCATCTGACTGGCACAATATTACAGGCATCTGAATGGCACAATATTACTGGCATCTGAATGGCACAATATTACTCAACTCTGAATGGCACAATATTACTGGGCTCTGAGTGGCACAATATTACTGGCATCTGAATGGCATAATATTACTGGTATCTGACTGGCACAATATTACTGGGCTCTGAGTGGCGCAATATTACTGGTCTCTGAATGGCATAATATTACTGGGCTCTAAATGGCACAATATTACTGGGCTCTGACTGGCACAATATTACTGGTATCTGACTGGAACAATATTACTGGGCTCTGAGTGGCACAATATTACTGGTATCTGAATGGCATATTACTGGGCTCTGAGTGGCACAACATTACTGTTATCTGAATGGCATAATATTACTGGGCTCTGAATTGCACAATATTACTGGTATTTGAATGGCAATATATTACTGGCATATGAATGGCACAATAATACTGGCATCTTAATGCCACAATGGTATTGGCATCTGAATGGCACAATGGTATAGGCATCTGAATGGCACAATAATACTGGCATCTTAATGGCACAATGGTATAGGCATCTGAATGGCACAATAATACTGGCATATTAATGGGCAAATTGGCTGTGGCTTATTAATAACAAAATGATACTGGCATATAATTGGGCAAATTGGCTGTTATAAAGAGAGAGCGATGTCTGTATGTATAGATATGTATTGTTTTAGAATTGTACAATTGTCACCTTGTGGGGCTCCTGTGTGTTGCATAATTAATGGCTGTCCCATGTCTGGCATAATTATGGGGCGCTTGTGTGTGGCATATTTATTGGGCCCCATGTGTGGCATAATTAAGGGACTCTTTTGTGTGGCATAATTATGGGGCACCTGTGTATGAGTGGCATAATTATGGGGCACCTGTGTGTGTGGCATAATTAATTGGGCAGAGGTGAGGCATCAATTGTGGGGCTCTGGTGTGGCATAATTTATGGGGCTCCTGTGTGTGCGTGGAATAAATTATTGGGCAGAGGTGAGGCATAAATAGTGGGGCTTTGGTGTGGCATAATTTATGGGGCTCCTGTGTGTGGCATAGTTAGGTCATCTAACTGGCATTTCTAAGGAATCTGTTTGGCATTGTATAGGAGGAAATCTAGTGGAGTGACACTATGAGTTTCCGCACCGGGTGACACCAACCCTAGTGACGCCCCTGATGAACACTTTTATCTTGTGTCAGATAAAGGAAAGCGATATACTGTGTCCCAGAAAAAAAAATCTATACAGTAAACACAGGGTTAAGTGTCAAAAAAGTGGTTTCAAATTATAGCCTTAATTGTCCTTAAAACAATTATATATAATATGTGGGGATTCATTTAAGAAGCAAGCATGCACTTTTATATAAACTTAGCTAAATATGCAAAATAGCTAGTGTCCAGTCAAAATTACAAATAATACTAATTTCCATTTTCAACTTAAACCAACATTTGCCATCACTGCCTATGTATTACAATTCTTTAAAACAACTCTCTTTAAATCCTTTCATGCCAAAAAAATAGATTGGTCACATGACATCAATAAGATAACCTTTTTGTACAATGAGTACAAAAACAGCTGCCGATATGATCGGGAATGGATATTTATTTTTAGAAGCAGTCATGTGCATTTTGTGTACCTGCCAGAGTAACATTTGTTTTTCAATAATTATTGGTCTAAGTCAGGGGTCCTCAAAGTACGGCCCGCCGCCGCCGGCACCCCCCGCTCCCCACTGTTTACCTTTTTTTTTTCTTTTTTTTTGGGCAGCCGCAGCGGATGCGGCTGCAGAAAGAAGAAGAAAAAAAAATTTAAAAAAAAACCACCTGTGCAGGAGGGAAACTCTGCGAAAGACGTCCGGCGGGGACACAGCAGCTGGAGGTAAGTGATGGGGATGCGGGGGAGGAGGGAGGTATAACGAGCATCTGGCTGGCACTTTATTCCTGGGCATCTGACTGGCACAATGTTACTGGGCACTGACTGGCATAATATTACTGGACATCTGACTGGCATAATATTACTGGACATCTGACTGGCATAATATTACTGGGCACTGACTGGCATAATATTCCTGGGCATCTGACTGGCATAATATTACTGGGCCCTGACTGGCACAATGTTACTGGGCACTGACTGGCATAATATTACTGGACATCTGACTGGCATAATATTACTGGACATCTGACTGGCATAATATTACTGGGCATCTGACTGGCATAATATTACTGGGCATCTGACTGGCATAATATTACTGGGCTCTGACTGGCATAATATTGCTGGACATCTGACTGGCATAATATTACTGGGCACTGACTGGCAAAATATTACTGGGCACTGACTGGCAAAATATTACTGGGCAACTGACTGGCATAATATTACTGGGCACTGACTGGCATAATATTACTGGGCACTGACTGGCAAAATATTACTGGGCATCTGAATGGCAAAATATTACTGGGCATCTGACTGGCAAAATATTACTGGGCACTGACTGGCAAAATATTACTGGGCACCTGACTGGTATAATATTACTGGGCACCTGACTGGCACAATATTACTGGTCACTGACTGGCATAATATTACTGGGCTCTGACTGGCATAATATTACTGGACATCTGACTGGAATAATATTACTGGGCACTAACTGGCATATTACTGGGCATCTGAATGGCAAAATATTACTGGGCATCTGACTGGCATAATATTCCTGGGCATCTGACTGGTACATTATTCCTGGGCTCTGACTGGCACAATATTCCTGGGCATCTGACTGGCATAATATTACTGGGCATCTGAATGGCACACTATTCCTGGGCTCTGACTGGCACAATATTCCTGGGCATCTGACTGGCATAATATTACTGGGCATCTGACTGGCATAATATTACTGGGCATCTGACTGGTACAATATTACTGGGCATCTGAATGGCATAATATTACTGGGCATCTGAATGGCATAATATTCCTGGGCATCTGACTGGCATAATATTCTTGGGCTCTGACTGGCATAATATTCCTGGGCATCTGACTGGCACACTATTCCCATTGAAATAAGTAAGTTTGTTGATTTAACTTTACTTCATTTTAAATATTGTATTAGTTCCCGATTTGTTTCAAAATAAGATATATTCAGTGTGCATAGGAATTTGTTCATAGTTTTTGTTTTTACTATAGTCCGGCCCTCCAACGGTCTGAGGGACAGTGAACTGGCCCCCTGTTTAAAAAGTTTGAGGACCCCTGGTCTAAGTTCTAAAGCATTGATAAAATCCAAAAACAACATAGATTTACCTGAAACTGAACTGAATGTTCATGAAAGGCATTGCTATATTAAGCTGTTTTTAGAATGTGACCTATTATAGTGAAACAGAGCAAGTGCAACCTTCACAAAACAATTACACGGACTGCCATAAAACTGGACATCATGTACAGCCAATATATGACCAAATATTTTGTTTACCACCTTATTAAACCCACACATTGAGTCAAAAGTTTGACTTTTAGAGGTTGTGTTTCATTTAGATTGTCAAGACCTTTATTTAGCCATTATAGGCGGCTCTGGTCTAAGCACCCGTCTTAAGCTAGCGCCACAGGGTGTTTTTTGGGTTCGGAGGTGGAGAGAGGGAAAGGACTACACTGGATAGGGCACTAAGCCAAAAATAAAAATTAAATCCCCAAAATGGGATTGCTTCTGTCAGCTTCTTAAGACAGGAACAGAAGGCTGGTCAAAAAACAAGAGTATCATGCCTGGATGAAACCAAACTAATGGCCTAATGCACATGTACAATCGCTATATTCTATCTCTAGGCTTCCACTGCAAGTGATCCCTTTGTTACAGGCACCAGGTGCTCTATAAACCTAATCTAAACAGTTGTCCTTTACTCAACCTTGTCATTATCTTCTTGCCCTTTTAAACTGGCATCATTGCACCTGACCACAGATCTCATTAAGCCTAAGACCCTAATCATTGATAAAAAAATATATGCAGTCGAGGCTACAAACTGCTGTTCTGCCTGTTAAGAACAGACACCTTCAAGAAGATGCCTTAATTAGTCAGACAGTTAATACCGTGTTGGTGATGTCAAACACTGAAATCCCCGTCTGTCACTAAGCTCAGTGTGTTAGCATATTTCTACTGTTGCAAATGAGACCACAAAAGAACAAAGGTTAATATCAATTTCACTATACCCAACACGATGACATCACCAAAAGAGTTTATTTTTGTGTGTGTGGAGGGTATGAGTAATTTATCAACAGCACTGTATGACATATCCAAAGGGGGAAAATTAAACAAACAGAACACAAACAACCTACATGTTGCAATTCTCTAGTGTACATTTTCCATTATCTAGATCAGGCGCCTGCAAACTACAGCCCGTGGGCCAGACTTGGCCCTCAGTTACTGGGGCCACTTTGGGATGCGCCCGTTTTAAGGATTGGGGGCACTGTGGCCGCTTTAAGGTTTCTGGCAGCGGCGGCCAGCTTAAGTATTTACACAAGCGCCGTTGCTTTAAGAATACTGCAGAGGCTTTGGCACCGTCGCCGGATATGTGAGGAGACACATGCTATTTATTGGCCGGTCCTGGACTTCCAGGTTGGTACGCCACTATTAAGACCAACCCATACAGTACTTTGCAAAACAGGTGTGAACATTTTTTGTAACGCAAGAATGCTTTCAAAAATCGAAATGTTAATAGTTTAATTTTATCAATTAACAAAAAAAAATTTGCGATCAGCAGAAAAATCTAAATCAAAAGTTGGTGCATCTTGGAGAACTTCAGTAGATTTAGGCAGCACCAGTTGCTTTTCTTCATGTAATCCCATACAGACACCATGAGGTTGAGATCGCATATCTGTGGGGGGGCCATGCCATGAGTTCCACTTGTTCTTCTTTACCCTAATGGTAGTTATTAATGACTTCAGCTGTATACTTGTTGTTGTTAAGCTGCAGAATAAATTTGGGGCCAACCAAGTGCCCTGGAGGTGTAGACAAGTACTACTAGGCACCACTCCCCCCTGCAGCTCTGTAGATGCAGTGAACTCCATGGAAATCCTTGTTAATTGGAAACAGGTGCTTATAGAAGCAACCTCTCTTTGTTAGCTGAGTTTGGCTGTTCCTCACCAGATTTTATTTCTCATCAGATTTTATTTCTCATACACAGCTGATTGTGTTTCAACCTGCTTGTATAATTGTTTAATCATAGATAGCCTATCTGCCTACAACAGGGCTTGACAAAACTCAGGCACCAGGTCACCACAGCGAACAGGAAATGAAACCTGGTGTCTGGGTGCTGCAATCTACATTGTGCCTGCTCAAAAAGTTTTAAATAAGTGCAATTGTTGTAATTTTATGTATGCACCTTTTCAGCACAATTCTAGGTGTCATTCTGTTGGACTTTTTATATGTACAATCAGTCACATACACATACACACACATATTTCCCCCCACTCCCGGCTGCTATACCTCATTGCAGTGAAGGGGGACTGCTGTTCCAGTCCGGTGGAACAGACCAGCTACAATTCCAGTTCTGCTGAGCACACCAGGTGCTCAGGCACTATAGTGCGGTGCACGAGGGGGCAGATCAGAAATTCTGTGCATCCATTGCTCCCTCCGCTGGATTAAAAAAAGAAGAAAAAGAACCATCCCTGTGGCGAGGGCACCATATGGGGCTAACAATATCTGTGCACCAGCTCTGATTTCCTGAACGCCTTGGTAACCTGTCGCCCGGGTTTGTACAGCCCTGATATAAATCATTTATTGCTTATTTTATACATACCTAATGCTCACTGGCATCATGTATATCCTTTATATGTCCGCCCAAGCATGTGCGCTTCCTTACATTTCTATCTGCTCTAGTTCCAGATTTTTTCAAACCTAGCAACACTCCAGGTGTCGGTTATACAGGCCATCAGGTCCGCCCCCATGCGCATCGCACTTTCAAGTCAGAACACGGCGCTCAGCAGTATGAGACGATGGTCTGTGCCTGGCACATTGACCTGCTGAGTTAAAGTAGCAGGTCAATACTACCTTTTTGAAATGTTTATATGTTTGCACAAAACACATATTACACACATGTTAAATTAAAATGTACAGTTTGTGTAAACCTCTCTTTACATGTCACCTCTCCAGTTCAATGCAAAAACACGTCTTATCCTTAAATACATTTTTAATTTTACTTAATACCAGATTAAGAGAACATCTATTTAAGCAATTACACACATTTACATAATGGAGTTGTTTTTTCAAATCCAGATTACCAAGGTGAACAGAGTTTGTTTCCATACAGTTCCTTTTAAAGTGAATATAAATAAGTTTCTAATATGGTATGTTTACTTAACCGTTATGATTCCCAGCAATGTACATAGTTGTTGACAATCTTGCCACATTGAACACAGAGACTGTAAATAACTATTTGATAAAGCTGTGTACAATAAACCAAGATAGTTGCTTAAACTAGGCAAAAGGTAAAAGGGAGTCATTGCACTAGAAAAAACTAAGGTCAACATAGTTCATTTTTTCCACATGCATCGGCTGTTACATACTGACGTGACTCATTGCATGCACACCCACAAGGACACTGACAAAACACGATACAGAGAGAGCACAATCTAAGACATGTTTGTTACTCCTATTTCAAAAGAAAAAGTGTTCAAATGTAAAAAAGAAAAGAAAAAACACAGTGGAGTGGAGAAATCAAACATTCAATTTAAAGAAACAGACTAATAAAACATGCTGTTTCGTGCAAGTGCACCTGCAGATCACAAAAAGTGGGCTGCACTGCACCTTTAAATTGACTTTAAACTTTTTTTACACTTGTGGTTCTATACGTGGGAATTGTTTAGTAGTATAAACTGGAATGTACTTTTCATGGTGCGTGCCAAATTATCCTCTAACTGGTAGCCTCCGTGCTTCCCTGAGAAGCAGACAAGCGGAGGGAGAGACCCTCGTTTTCACACGCTATGAACAGAGGGATCTCAACTAGATGGCACATGAGAGACCACTACACACAACAGACAGTGATCAGACGTGACAGGGTTAGCATGCGCCAGCCTGCAGCAACTGAGAATAAAGCCGTGCAAACCTCTCTAGATCCACATCGCTTCTAAGGAAGCAAGGGTAAAAAAAAAACCACTTTGAATTTTCCCTTTAATAGCAATATTCATACCAATAGGTGTTCCAATTCACACTCCTTAACCATAAGCCTAAATTAGCTTTATACACTTTAAAACTGTAGTCAGATTACACTAAGTCACCAACTTTCAGAATCCTGATTTAAGATGTGTTAGCTGTGCAGGTTGGTTATAATAAAAAGAGCTGCATTTTAAAAATAATGTTTGCTTCTTCAGTAGAATCAATTTTGGCCCCTGATCTGCAGAGAAGAGGCATATGATTTGTAGTTTTTTTCATAAAGAATACAGTCGATACAATCAGATGGTGGAACATTGTGTCTTTTTTATGAAGGGTATCATATTATACAAATATGCAATCACGTTATCTTTCAGACAACAAATATATCCATAAAAATATATACACAAATTATTAGATAACTTTCTGGCATTTGTGAAATTATCATATGGCATTATATACAAGTGAACAATGAGAGTATAGGACAGCGGTGGTGAACCTATGGCACACGTGCCACAACTGGCACGCCAAGCCCTCAGTTGTGGCACGTGGCCAGGTTCAGCTCTCACCACTTATCTGCTCTGTCCAAGAGGAGCAGGCATCAGTGGATAAAAGAAAGGCGCCACCGTTCATCTGATTCTTCTCCAGATGATCGGGCGCATGTGCGTTATCTGTAGAAGCTTTCAAGTCATAAAGCAATTAACATTTATTATATCTGTAATAATTGCATCACTCTATCTTAAATAGAATTAAATGCTTAGTTGTTGGTTTCATCTGTGATCAGCTTGAATGGTCAATCAATCCTACTATCAGTGTCTGAGACCCACTCTGCTGCCAGCCAGGGGGCCCTTTCCTGAACCTGAAGCTCCCCAGTCCTCCTCTGCCTGCGGGTGAGTGGTCCACGACGCGCTAGGCCACATCCCCAGCCGCTAGTAACAGAGGCACAGGGAATCGTGGGTGTCTGTGTGTTGCGGCCGTAGAGGGAGTGTGGCTTAGTTCCGACTGACGCAATCTCATTGGTGGATGGGGGAGAGGAGGGGAAAAGGCTGGAAACTTTCTTCATATAGTACCATCAAGTAGGAGGAGTTAAGGTGTCACTCTAAACTGGTGGGAGGGGTTTTGGTCTCCAGCCCTTTATAAACCCAGCAATTAGCTCTGCTATGCTCAGCCCCTGTTAACCACTTGGGTCATATTGATTATTACCGATTACTTGTCTACAGATTTCCCTGCTTGTACCCTGCCCCGACTCTGGATTGTTATACCGTTTTGCCTTTACGCTGCCTGCCCCGACTCTAGATTGCTATACCGATTTGCCTTTACGCTGCCTGCCCCGACCCTGGATTGTTATACCTTTTTGCCTTTACGCTGCCTGCCCTGACTCTGGATTGTTATAAAGGTTTTCCCTTACTGTACCTACTCAGACTCTAAGCTTTGTGTGTGCTCCTTTATCCTTTGGGCCCCAGTTATCCACCCTGCTAAGTAGCTCCCTTTCCGAGCCGGACACCTACCTTTTTGAAATGTTTACATGTTTGCACAAAACACATACTAAACACACATTAAATTAAAATGTTCAGTTTGTGTAAACCCCTTTACGTGTCACCTATCCAGTTCAATGCAAAAACACGTCTTATCCTTAAATACATTTTTAATTTAACTTAATACCAGATTAAGAGAACATCTACTTAAACAAGTACACACATTTACATAGAATAATGGAGTTGTTTTTCAAATCCAGATTAACAAGGTGAACAGAGTTTGTTTCCATACAGTTCCTTTTAAAGTGAATATAAATAACTTTCTAATATGGTATGTTTACTTAACCTTTATGACTCCCAGCAATGTACATAGTTGTTGATAATCTTACCACACAGACTGCAAATAACTATTTGATTAAGCTGTGTATAATAAACCAAGATAGTCGCTTAAACTAGGAAAAAGGTAAAAAGGTGTCAAAACTAAGGTCAACATACTTCACTTTTTCCACATGCATTGGCTGTTACATACTGACATGATTCTTTGCATGCACACCCACAAGGACACTGACAAAACACGATACAGAGAGAACAATCTAATGACATGTTTGTTACTTTTGTACAACTCCTATTTTAAAAAGAAAAATGCACAACAAGGAAGCAACGGTAAAAAAACAACTTTTATTTTCCCTTTGATAGCAATGTTCATACCAATAGGTGTTCCAACTCACACTTCTTAAACATAAACCTAAATTATCTTTTTAGAATCCTGATTTAAGATGAGTTAGTTGTGCAGAGAAGAGGCGTATGATGTTTAGTCTTTTTCATAAAAGTATGGTCAGGGTTGACGAAGCTAGTTACTGACTAGCGAAACGCGCGTCCGGTTTAGATTTCTGACAGCGCCTTCCAGTTTCTCTTGGCTGAAAGATTATTTCATTAATTATTTTTATAACTGGTGATTGTGGAGCTGGCTGACTGATGTGAGGCAGTGGTTGATGTTTTCTTTGGGGCTGCATATGAAGGCAATAGGTAGCAGTCAGTGCAGACAGTAAAGGTTTTTATTCAAAGCACGATTCTGAATACTTTGCAACTTAAGGTTACATTGCAAAAGACTGATGTAATTGGAAACCAGTTATTTATCGGTCCAGTTATCTAATCAAACTACAGCAATTATTTATTGTTTGAATAGAAGATGGAACACAGAGTAATTAATCATAAAACGTTGACGATTGGGAATTTTCCTGTGACCTTATCTATTGCTGCATATAATGAAATTATTCCTGTCACTCTAATACTGCATACTTTCTTATTAGAACTGTGCAAGAAAATGATATCAAATATCTGCTTATATAATTTTTGCACCAAATGTGCTGATGCATGATGCAAATGTCTGCTCTGTAGGCTGCACATTAAGATTGATAAAAAAATATATACAAAACCGTCACTGTCTGCTACACAATTTACTAAAATTGACATCAATCCCCTCTTTTTAATCAATTTCCTTTCTTGGACATATAGAGAATCTAAATAATTCCAAATTAATACACACCCTGAGGTAATAACCTCAGTTAGGAAGCACTGTATCTTTAAATCCACTTTTTCACCTGTTTTGACCAGTCCCATTCTAGCTACAAGTTAATTTAGAATATTGTATCTATTTGATCTCCTTCAACAGTCTGGCACCTATTAACATTAACATGTTGCATTAATAATTCTCTGAACATTTGCATCATTACATAAAACAAGGTTATTATGGTGCAAACTAAGTTGCACTTTTAGACACACAGACCATTTTAATTTATCAATTCCACGTTAGAGCACTTTTTTCACTTGTCTTGTTTGTATACCGTATTTATCGGCGTATAACACGCGCCGGCGCATAACACGCACCTCATTTTAAGAAGGGAATTTCAGGAAAAAAAACTTTCATTTCAAATAAAGAACTTTGAAGCCCAATATGCCATTTTAATATGCCAGGATATTGCCCCCAATATGCCATTTAATATGCCAGGATATTGCCCCCAATATGCCATTTAATATGCCAGGATATTGCCCCCAATATGCCATTTAATATGCCAGGATATTGCCCCCAATATGCCAATTAATATGCCAGGATATTGCCCCCAATATGCCATTTTAATATGCCAGGATATTGCCCCCAATATGCCATTTTAATATGCCAGGATATTGCCCCCAATATGCCATTTAATATGCCAGGATATTGCCCCCAATATGCCATTTAATATGCCAGGATATTGCCCCCAATATGCCATTTTAATATGTCAGGATATTGCCCCCAATATTCCATTTTAATATGCCAGGATATTGCCCCCAATATGCCATTTTAATATGCCAGGATATTGCCCCCAATATGCCATTTAATATGCCAGGATATTGCCCCCAATATTCCAGGATATTGCCCCTTAGTATGCTCGTTATGCCACCCTCCTCCCCCCCTTCCCCAGACCCCAGTACTTACCTCGTTCCTGCTCTGTCCCCCGGTGCTCTGAAGGTGCGTGGCTGTGAGGGAAGCGTTGTGAGCTTCCCTCCAGCCGCGCGGAACAATAAAGTTTGTTTAAAAAAAACACACTTTGTTGACCGCGCGGCTGGAGGGGAGCGCACAACGCTTCCCTCACAGCCACGCAGCTTCAGAGCACCGGGGGACAGAGCAGGAACGAGGTAAGTTTTAGATTTTTTTTATTTGCCCCCTATTTTCAGGGAGAAAAAGTGCGTGTTATACGCCGATAAATACGGTATATTTAAGCTATTTTATCTATATTATTAAATGATAATTTTTCATTAGAGACTTCAATTATTGTTAATGTTGTTGTTCCTTCTGGGTTACCCCCATTTTTGAAGTCTCCTATATAGTGAGGCCTCAACCTCTAGAATAAAAGATGCAAGCTCAACTTTCTTAGAAATTTAATGTAGAATACAGACATAATTATTGTTTTAAAAAAAAACTCTGATGCAAGCTTTTTTTTAAATTAAAAACAACAGAAAACGTCTCATTATTTCTCCTTCTTTCAGACAGCTGTAAACAGACCATACAGGAGCAAATCCAAACATAATCACATGATTACATAACTGTTTGACTGGCAACAGATTTAAGAATTGGCTGCAGGATAAACACTGTTATTGGTCAAAAGGAAATTAAGTCCACAAGCTGCTGGTCTCCCTGTACTGAAAAAGAAATAAGACTGTCCATCTCCTGAACAAAAATAGGTTTGCAGGAAACCAGCTTCACCAAGATCAGACTGCATTAAAATAGCCTATCATGTAGTATGGTACCCACAGAGCAACAACTCACAAATTATCTGGATCGCTTGTGCCACTACAGAGGAAACTTTTCCATGTGAATAGAGTAGATCCTAGGTGGGTAACCTTTTGTTTATTGTAACCACAACTGTGGCGAATGAGAAATGAAATTATCCAAACCATGCAAAAAACTGGGTAGCTAAATCAGATAGATCTTTCTACTGACAATCCTGTGCACTGTGAAGGGATCAATGATTACAATGTGCCATATATGACACCATGCCCAGTGTATCTTTAGTTTTGGCTCACTCATACTGCAATGAACGGCCAAGTAAGCAGTTGTGGTGGTATGGGGTGGCCGCAATGCCATGAGCCACACGTTGATGTCCAATTAGTCTAATCTTGCCCATGAAATGGGTGCTGATCTGAAGTGCCAGCAAGATGCCGCTGCACAGGGGAAAGTGGCCCATACATTGTGACCTATTGGTGTTTGCTAATGGGATACAACATGTGTGTAAAAACTGGGAGCAAGTGATTCACGTCTGTATAGATAATAGATTATGGTTAGAAAATTAAATCTTTATGAGGCAGATCTATCGAGATAAAATAGCACTAAAAATAGCCTATCCTATGGGAAGAAACAAACTCTAGATCATTTCAAAAGTTCTTCTGCCACTACAGAGAAGAATTTATAATGTGGCACTTGAAGGGGACATGCATCTGGGCCTATCCTTTCTCCTGAACAAGCTGTGTATTTTGTTAAAAGTAAAGTCCACACTAAATAAGATAAAATACATGAAATGTTATTTGCAAAAAAATAAAAAGATATTACAAGTGACAGATTTCCAAAATCCAACAACATCAAAAGATCCAAACAATTTGAGAGAAGAAAACATAGGAGTTAAAGCCACCCCTAAATAAAGAAGTTTTCTTTTTAAATGGAAGTAACCTTACATGGACAATAATCTACAAAGGAATGGAAGGGAGCGCAGGTACATGAAAAGGAGAGAAGCAGTAAAAAAGCAGACAATAAGTCTTCAGGGATTAATGATGCAAATCACAATATACACAGAAGCTTTGCCCCGGCACTTATATCACAGCTTTTCTGAATGAACCAGATCAAAGAGAAAAGTTGGAACAGCACTCATAATCTCACCACCAATGTCCTGCATACGTTATACTCTCTTTCTGTCATTTTTAAATGTATGTAACCATTTTGAGCTTTAAGAAGATAACATTGTGAATATACTATAGCAGGGCTTGACAAATTTGATTTAAATGTAGGAGCCAGCTGCAAATTTTAGGAGCCAGTACCAAAAGCTGCCTCAGAAAGCAAAATGTTTGAGTATCTGCTGATACACTTAAACATGTTGGCACAAATACATACATACACTAACACATACATACAATCTGCTGAAACATACACTAACACATGCTGGCACAAATGCATACACACTAATCTGTTGATACATAGAGTAACACGCGCTGTCACATACATACATACATACATACATACATACATACTACATTTGGTTGAGGAAAAGGGATCGTCCTCATAGCCCCTTATTAGCAAGTACATCTGCTATGATTAAAGTTTGGGATGATTGTCACATCGAAAGTCACCTATCCACATGGTGAGGTCCATTCTCACCTCTATTTGGCAACGGATTATTGCCTGCCCTACGAGACTCTAGGAGTCTCTAAATTCCAGGAGTGGACATGTCGAAATCTTACTCGTATAGAAAACGTATGGAAGGCAGGGAAACCTTTGCCCTGGAAAGATTTACAAACAAAGACAGGGCTACCAGAATATGAATTAGCAAATTATATCACCATATCTAAATCAGTTGGATATATTATGAAAAATAGTGAGAGAATGACTCCAGTTACACCATTTGAAAACTTACTGAGACAAGGCTTCTCAAGAAAAGGCCTCATTTCTACCATTTATGCTACATTACGAGAAACAACTAATGACGCAAACTGCAAATTCAGAGATAAATGGTATTGTTGCTTCGCTCATTTAACAGAAGATGATTGGATCAAAATCATTAAAGCATCATGTCAATGTTCCACCATTGCAGGATTCCAAGAGCAATCCCTTAAAATGCTGCACCGCACTTATTTAACACCTAAAATAATGAATAAAATAAACAATAATATCCGAAATCAATGCTTTAGGGGGTGTGATAGTGAAGGATCATTTATGCACATTTGGTGCGATTGCCCGATGGTTAAATATCTGTGGACAAAGTTTGAACAATAACTCTCTCAGATTTTCCTCCGTCAAGTACAACTGTCAGCTGAAAACTGTTTCCTAAATCTACCGCTGCCTTGGTTTTTGATGGAAAATAATATGATGATGCGACTCGTCATAATGGATATACATTGCCAGCAAATGGAGAACACTACATCTATCCTGGCAGAAGTTTGTGACAGAATTACGAAAAAAGTACGCTTGAAAAAGTTTGTGAGATCGCCTCAGGTCTTCATGACAATTTTGAAAATATCTGGGGTCCTTGGATACATGGCATACATTATCAGCCATATAAGACTGTTTTGCTTTGAGTCTTAACAATAAATTATAAAAGTGACAAAGGGACAGGGCTACTTCTTTGTATATGTTAGTAAGGAAAATGGTCAGTTTACCTCTATTTTATTGTATTGATCTCTCTTATTTTTATCCTGTATTCGTATACTCTGTATCCCTTAAAAAAAAAACATACACACTAATCTGCTGATACTCTAACAAATGCTGTCACACAGAGATTCTAATAGACACATTCATAAAAACAGGTGCTGAAGCCAAACATACATGCTAATACATACACTATTTCCCTTGCATTTGGGGGTTTAGTGGGGTCACTGGGGCTCCTCATCCTGAAGATGAGGCAGCAGTAGCTGTAAGGAGTTCCCATGACTCTTCACTCGTGTCTCCTACTGCTGCCTGTCTATTTGTCAAGACCTGTACTATAGTTAAGTATGTATGCACACTACATTTTTGGACTTTAACTCTGTTAGTAACAATTTCAATTAAATCTGTATTGCAGGTCATTTATTTTATCTGGACACAGTATAGATAGTGCATAATTCCCCCCATTTACATGGCAACATGCTCAGCTTCCAATTGACTCATGGCAGATTTTTATTTTTAAACAGCAACTTCCTCTGAATAGGGAGTAATGCCAAGGTGGTCATCTTCCAAGTGAAAATAGTCATAACATGCTAATTACAGCTAGATTTCCAATAATTTGGATAGAGGAAAATAGTGACCTGTTTTTTTTTTTCTCTTTTCATTATTGATTCTTGTAAAGGAACCGATACAGGACAGATCTGAAAGTAAAACTTTTTTTTTTTTTTAAATGATTACTTCCTTAAAAGGATCTGTCAGGTCCCATGTTATCTCTCTGCTTGTGCAGAGACAATCACTTTCAAAGGGTGTACCCCCCTTTGAAAATGAGTGCCTTTCTATGCACCAGCTGAAAGAGATAATCGCCATCCAGACTGTGCAGGCTGCTACCCACGCAGCATGGCGAATGCCAGTCAGAGGATAAGCTGGCATGTACTATCAAAAGTGCATGCCAGTTCATCCTCATAGTAGGGGCACTATATCAGGTTTGTGTTCAGCTGCGAGAAACTGTCATTTGAAGTTGTAACACGTGCAGCTGTACACTCACTAACCATTAGTATATTTCTGAATCGCAATCTAGAAACAGACATACACACACAGCTATACAGAGAAAAAAAGAGATACACATCCAGAAAGACAAAGCAGGAGACAAAGCCAGAAAAAAAAGACTTCTGATGGCCACAGAGAGATCACACACATAGCAAAGCACTGACAGGAAGTTTCTAGCCATGTACTAGGAATCCCTGTAAAAAATATGATGTCATCACCAAGATCAGTTTCAGACAGCATTCATTAATTATCAGATCAAAACCACATAGCACAGTTCTTCAGTATACAAATAGTTCAACTTTTTCAATTGAAATGAAACTGTCTAATATTACTGTATGTTTTATATGCATAAATGAGTTAGAAAGGAATAAATATTGTCATGTATTCGTTGTGACAGCAGATTGTGTTCAAGCAATTGTATATTATACATAATCCACATTTCTTGTGTTTGGAGTTACACCAGTGTATCACTCTTATGGTCAAGACCCATGGAATTCAGCAATTTTACATGAGAATTATCAGTGTGTAAAGATCAATTTTAATTTCATCTACATGTTTGGTAGCTTCACGGCTACCAAGTGGATAGTTTAGGAGATATAATAAAATAACATTTATTGACCTCCTTCCGCATCCAGTTATCCTGTAGCAAGAGGTGCTGGCTCACTCACCTGGCCTACTGTGCAACCGCTCCTGGCACATTTTGCAGAGAGGCTGATTGCACAGCATGCTGGGAGACTGCACAGGCACAACATCCACTTCCTTGCGGCTTGTGCCACAGGATCACTGGATCCGTAAGGAGGTAGAAAAAAAAGTTATTTCAATATAACTCCTGTTAGGACTATATTGCACAAGATTTTCACTTTGGTGCATGTTGAAGATTACTGCTTGCATAGTGCACAGGCCTTTTCCCAGTGTGATTTGATGCAGGCATTCTGCATAAATCACTTTTTTAATATTTGACTCAAACTCTCCCCAGTGATTACTCTGCATCTTTACTACAGGTGCAGCAGCACTGATTATATAGACACTAAGGATATAAAGTTTTGTTACATTGAGTCACTTCCTGTGCTGCTAGAAAATAATACATTGTGTGGTCTGTGATAAACTTGCTTTTGTACACAGTAGGATCTTAACTTTTACTCAGCTAGTGCTCACAGTATCAACTAGCTGTAAGTATTTTAAATTGTAAACAATGCCACATGTAAAACATGCATTTTAAAGTACTTTAAGGTTGATGGCTACTCTTTGGTGCAGAGGTTAATTTTTAGGAGATGAAAATGGGCCTACTCAAACACATTGCAACATTTTTGGTATCAGAATAGCCTGCGTTGTGTGCCTACTATGTAGTTGTCCTGTGCCATGTTAAACCATGTGGAGAGTGAGGTTTAACACAGCAGTTTAGCTCAATAAAGATTTGGCAAATTCATAAAACAAACATGGGAGGGTGAGAATGCCAGACAGGAAGGAACTAAGAATGTTTCATGTTCTGCTAAAAAGTTGCAAAACACCAGCATGGATGGTAGTTTTTTAAATAAAATGTGTTTAAAATGTTTTGCTGATTTTAAGACTGACGGGTCCCATTAACAGAAAAGGTGATTTAAGCAGTTATTCTCCCATGGGCAAAAGAAAATAAACCTTACACATGATTTCTTTATATTATTTGCAATATTCCATTTAATAACAGAATGAATGGAACTGTCTTATGACCAGAACTTTATTTTAATATCACAAACTCTTTTGTGACAGGAATTACTATATAAGTAATATGATGGCGGTTACCCAGGTTATTCTGAGTAAGGTAATGTCCAATTTCATGCATACATGACCACCGGATTTATACGTGATGTGGTTTGCCAGCTTGCCCATTAACCGGTTTACATTCATGGGTATCCCCAAATTGTGGGCATTTAAGGGTTTCAGACTGATGGCTTTGATGGATAAACAAAATCAATATCAGATGACATCACTTACCAAGTTCCAGAGCTGTGTTGAATTTCTCTAATGCTCCAGTGAGATTACTCTTTTGGCGCAGATTCTCACCATCCACTGACAACCTTCTAATAACAGTCTCTTTACCATGCCACTTCTCCAACAGGTTTCCCAGCACAACATTCACTTTCAGTCCTTCACATGAGTCTTTGTTGCCCTCAGTTATGCCCCTCCCCCTACTGTGGCAGTGGGTACACATGAGTGTCTCTTTCTCACACAAGCATCTCTTACAGAAAGTGTGCCCACAATTCAAGGTGACAGGGTCCAGGAGCAACAACCTGCACATGGGGCAGGAGAAGGAGTCCATCCAAAGAGATGGTTCAGGAGTATCTTCTGGGTTTATTGTGGTGGAGGGTGCAGCTTTATGTTCACTAAGGTAACTGCAGTCACCATTTGTTTGGAAAGAGGGGAGCAATTTTAGCTCCTTCTCTCTAATGCTGAGAGCAATACTTCCTACTAACACTCCAAGCTCTTCAGAACAAAGTTTGCCCAGCATCGCTGCCTTTGTGTAACAGTCCAGGGCATCAGTTATTTTGCCAGCCAAAGACAAGGCATCTCCTTTTCTAAGATATAGAGACCTCTCAGGCTGGGCGAGTTCATCCAGTTGAGAGCCATAGATCTCCGCTGCCAGCTCAAAATTACCTGATCTGAAAGCTTCCTCTGCCACCCCTAGCATTTCCATGCATAGACCAGGGGGGTCAGAGGACTGAACAGATGTCACCTCCATCATGGGAGAGCAGATCCAAATATCTCCCTACATTATTTAGCCTAGTGAGGGTCTTCATATGAGGACACAGGGATTCCAGAGAGCGTAGAGAAAGTCATATTGTACCATACAAAACCTTGCTCAAGTCACAAAGGCATCCTGCTACAATGCATGGACTGTGCTAGTGTCACACACAGTTGTGGCACGGTGACAGAGTTCTGTTATTGTCACAAGTGCATTCTGAGAGCCGTGCTGTTAGAGAGTACAGGATTAAAGTGTCATTATGCTGAGTGGGTCTGCACAATGACACCAGAGATGGACACTGAACGTGCCTCATGCAAACCAGTTCCTTAATGTGCCACACTTGACACTGAATGTCACGTAGACAAGGGGATCCCTATCTGACACTCAAAGCGGGGGAAACCCCGTGTAAGCCCAGAGCCTCTCTCTCCTGCTTACCGACTCCACGATAGCTTCTTCTTCGTAGTATTCTGCAGCTATGCAGTAAAACGTCCAAACATATATGTCAGACATGTAAAGAAAGCAGACTGACGAGCTTAATGTACTAGGAGGACGTGCATTACGGGTCTTGTTCTCTTCTTCTTGTACTGCCAGGTGACGGTAGATAGGATTAATATTGGGACACTACTAGTGGGTGATCAGTGACCCCGTAGCATGCGGGCGTTATAACCCTAAAGGCTTGGATCATAGCAGGCTCCAGTCAGTGTAGCTTCTCCTCCCTGCCCCGGCAGCAGCAGAGCTGTGAGCTCATCACATAAGGAGGAGACAGACGGCCTTCCTGGGCCTGCCCAGTCTCTTAAACAGATAACACAAAGCTAGCTACTACACAGGAACAAAGAAACGTGCAGGAGACTAAGCAATACATAATCGAAAAATACATTATATACAGAGGCAAGAAAGAGTAAATGAACTATTTGGAATTATACACAATAATGAACAAACACAATTTTTTTAAAATCTAATAACACATGCTGTGTGCCTGCTGTAAAACTTTAATAACCAAAACATTATTAATATGACAATAAACCACAACACATTTCCTTTATTCAATTATTTTATCTAATAACATCACTTTAACATTTGGAAAATGGCTGTGAATGTTTATTAGAGATTTTACAATTCAATTTAAAACCTTCATCCATAAAACATACCATAGCTTTAACCAAAACCCAATTTTTTCCGCCCATAAAGCCAGGAGCCATAAATATCTTATCAACTTTAAATCCAATCCACCCGACGATGATGCACAGGAGGGTGACTTATACCCCATAATAAATCACAACAATCTATTAAAATAATAAAAAAGCTGTAGGTGGGTGTGAGCTGCAGCTACTAGCTCTTTTGCACACAGCCAATCTTATCAGTGTCAGGCACAGTCGGAGTCAAAACATTTTGGCCCTGTTCCAATTATACAGCCGTTTACCGCCACTGAAAATGTCTAGCAATGCCAACTATCAAACCTGATCCCTGTACTGAGCGCAAGCTACCTAACAACTACAGCACACATTGCTTCTATAAGGAGCCTCGCTATTAACCCTGTCCTGCCTAACCACTTGCTATTCCTCCATATGAGGTCTGTTTGCCTAACATGGGTTTTAAATACTGCATAACTATAGTAACCAAAACGTTAATCAGACAATAAAATACATTTTTTTAAATTCTTTATTTAATAATATCACTTTAACATTTGGAGAATGGACATTCATTTTTATTAGGGATTTCACGATCCTAATTTTATGGCAAGACAGGAGGCTTCATATTTGCATAATCCTTCTTTACTGAAACCTCCAGCAGCAAAAGAGTTAACAGAGTTGTAAAGATGCAACCAATAGAAACAAACACAGGATGCATATATAAACCCCCTCAGACACTTCCTCTTCCTTTAAAACAGCCGAACTACTTAATTCTCAAAAATAACCGATCACCACAAAAAGTCGGAGCACTGGAACCGCACAGATGCCAACTCAGAACACCATGCTGGAAGGCAAAGAGAAAATTGTGAAAGTAAACTGGTCTACTAAACAGATTCATAATAAGACTGCAAACAATTAACAGAGAGACAGTCGTAATATATAATACAAAGTCTTAATAAGACTTCAAAATAAAAGTCAGATACACAATCATAATATATAATAATACCCACTGATGTAATAAGGGTTGGTGAAAAATAAATAAACTGGGGGGGGAAATATTCGCCTCCTGTCTTTAATAAAATTAAGATTATTTCTTCACCAAGGCTAGAATAATCCCCAATTTTATGGCAAGACAGGAGGCTTCATATTTGCATTTTTAACGCTCATTAAGAGAAAATGATACCATGCACCAAATTAGCAAGATGAAGAACTCCATCTATCAACTGTAGGAAAACAGGTTTTAACAGATTGATGTAAGAGATCAGCAGCGGCCCGTTAGGCACTGCACGAAAAATGGACTTGGCTGACAAATACCTATGGACACAGCTAGTCCAGAAAAACACCCCTTTTTTTTCCGGGTACAAGGAAAAATAATCCATAGAAAAGCCAGAAATCGTGGATTAACAAGGAGGAGGAGGTACTATCAGCATAAGTTGGGGGGGGTTTGAAATAAAAAAAATAAATAAATGTGTGGTAGTGTGTCAATGTGTATAACTGTGTGTTAATATGTGTGTTACTGTCTGTAAGTGTGTGTATCCTGTGTCTAAGTGTGTAAAGGTGGCTGTGTATGTGTGTGTGTGTGTGTGTGTGTGTGTGTGTATGACAGTGTGTGTAAGGGTGGCTGTGTGTGTGACAGTGTGTATAAGGGTGTCTGTGTAAATGTATGTCTGTGAGAGTGACTAAGTATGTAACTGTTTGTGTGACTGTATGTATTTATGTGTGACTGTGTGTAAGTGTGCTCTTGCCCGGGACCCTCACTGCGCTCATCAATTTATCACATGGAAGGCACCAGTCCCCAACCAGCTGGCATCTATTTCCCGCCTCCTGCATTCAGCGTGCGTAGAGGGAAGACTGTGCAGAGGAGACAGACGAGGACAAGAAAGCAACAGCAAGGTGAGTACTGGGGAAGGCAGGAGAGGAGAATGCTTTTATTGGGGAAACTAACCATGGCATATTGGCTGTGGCCTATTAATTGGCAAACTAGTATTGGTATATCAATGAGAACTGTCTGTGGCATATCAGTGGGCAAATTGGCTGTTGTATATTAATTGACAAACTGGCTGTGGCATATTAATGGGCAAAATAACTGGCATATTAATGGGCAAAATAACTGGCATATTAATGGGGAAACTGGCATATTTTAATGGACAAACTGGCATTTTTATTGGGCAAACTGTAAAATTTTTAATAGGCAAACTGGCTGTTGCATATGTTAATGGCAAAGTGACTGTGGCATGTTAATTGGTACCTGACTAATTTAATGAATGGAGAGAGACAGACAGACATGGTGTATGAGTGGAGAGAGAGACGGACATGGGGGTATGGGAAGAGAGAGAGAGACGGACATGAGGGTATGGGGAGAGAGAGAGACGGACATGAGGGTATGGGGAGAGAGAGAGACGGACATGAGGGTATGGGGAAAGAGAGAGACGGACATGAGGGTATGGGGAGAGAGAGATGGACATGAGGGTATGGGGAGAGAGAAAGGCATGAGAATATGGGGAGAGAGACGAGCATGAGGGTATGGAGAGAGAGAGAGAGAGAGAGAGAGACAAGCATGAGGGTATGGGGAGAGAGACAAGCATGAGGATATGGGGAGAGAGAGAGACAAGCATGAGGGTATGGGGAGAGAGAGAGACAAGCATGAGGGTATGGGAAGAGGGAGAGAGACAAGCATGAGGGTATGGGAAGAGAGAGAGAGACAAGCATGATGGTATGGGGAGAGAGAGAGAGAGACAAGCATGAGGGTATGGGGAGAGAGAGACGGACATGAGGGTATGAGTGGAGAGAGAGATGACATAAGAGTATGGGAAGAGAGACAGGCATGAGGGTATGGGAAGAGAGAGACAGGCATGAGGGTATGGGGAGAGAGACAGGCATGAGGGTATGGGGAGAGAGAGAGACACGTGATTGACATGGTGAGCATGGTGGAATCTTATTTATCACTCCTTGTGTACTTCTTTTCCAATGATGCTCAGCCAGACTAATGAAATACTTTTTCTGGTTGGACATCATGGGAACGGTAGTTAAAACTCACTCTGCTAGCCAGCAAAAACTCTCCCATGTTGCTAGCTGAGCATCACAGAAATAAATAAAACCTCTACACAGTATCATGGCTAAATATATATCTTTATTTGAAATACAAATTTGTGTTGGTCCTTTACAGCAAAATAAAGTGTGTGCTCTCCTCCCCCTCTCCCCAATAATAAAATGGGCATATAATATAGCCACGCCCACCTGGGGGCGCCAAAAGAGAACCCGTGACCCTAGGATCGGCCCTGCCCAGGAGGGTGACTTATGCCCCAACGCGACCAAGTTAGGGGGGGGGGAGAGGGGAAGAGAAAGACAAGGGGGAGAGAGAAAAGTTTGGGGGGAGGGAGAGAGACTGCGAATGGGGGGGGGGGGGGGGGAGAGGCAGCATTGGCACATAAAAGGAAATAAAAAAAGAAATGCATTTGTTTAATATAATTTTTATTAAATATTAAAAAGCAATTTACATGTGAATATATACAAGTTAAACTTTTTTTTCTATAGGGTATTCTTATATTCAGGCTTTAGTTTTTTTTCCTAAAGGAATATCCAAAGTTTGGGGGGTCGTCTTATAATCAGGGTCGTCTTATAATCAAGCAAATACTGTCCAGTCCTTTGGATTTAAATGAATTCTAGTCCACAATTGATTTTAATAGGATATTGGAGCTATGCCATAATATTTGGATTAAGTAGCCTTTATACTGGAGTTTTTATGTTATATATTTCAGCCACTCTGGATTAAACACATCTATTTGATAAGTCCCCAACCATGTTTTTGTTATGTTATAAATAATTAATACACATTTTGATATAAGAATTATATTTACACATGCACTTTTAAAAGCACTTTTGTTTACTTTATACATGTTATTTGATGCATATATGAATTTAATTACCGTTTGGTAGCACTTATTTCAGTGCTGTTGCACTTTGTATAGTAAGCACTTTACATACTTAGCACTTTACTTAGTTCTTGTTTGCACTAGCATTTAGTGCAGGGCATTTGTACTATTTGTGCAAGTTGTTTTTTCCTCCACTGAGTTTTAGGTAGCAGTCAGCGCTGTATTTAGCGCGAGGCATTCTAGGTCAGTCAATCATTACCGGTGGAGCCCGCTTGTCCTCGTTCTTTTATGCATTCTAGGTCAGCCCTTGCTTGGAAGTCTAAAAATGCCGCCCTTAAAAATTTTAAAAGCTTACACTGGCTGGGGAAAGTATGGTTGATTTTTTTTTTTTTTAAATGCTATTCTTTATTATTGTTCTGTTCCCACATGAAGGCGAATGAAGGTATAACTGATAATAGCTGTGTGACTTCTTACCTTCGTATCCAAGCAGTGGGGCAGACAGGACCGGCAGATATTCAGGTTAGATGGATCCAGACTCAGACATGAAGATGAAATCAGCGTGGGTTTATTCAATCCAGATAAGACAACAAACGGTGATACAATACTGTTCTGTAGTAGTGGTAACAATGCTGACTTGTTAGAATGTGTCCTGAGGCTAGCTGCTGTGGCTGCAGAGCTGCAGCTGAGCTGCTGCTAACTACTGCTGACTTCTGCTTACTTCTGCTGACTTCTGCATGCTTCTGCTGACTTCCGCATGGTCAAAAACTGATGCCTTCACTCGAGCCCAAAAATGTGGAGTGTCTAGTCACACAGCCATGAGGAGAAAAAAGAAAATGGCTGCTCCCAGTGAAGAGACCTGCCCAGCAAGAGCCCACGCCTCCGAATAGAAAAAACTTTACTAACAAGAACAGGGACGTGTGGCATGCAAATTCTGGCCAGCAGATGGCAGCAGTGAAAGAAATGCACGGAAACAAACATGTAGAAATAAAGATTAATAATGTAATGTACAAATAACTATAAGGAGAACAGCATACTCCCCGTCTGAAATTTACGTAAGGAGATTTCACTATGACGAATGTCCATAAAAATATAATACAACCTGTAACAAAGAACGTGTGAAATGCAATAAACATGACATAGTGGGTTGGCTGACCCATAGCGGGTAAAACTGTGAAGTTCGAGTTCAGTCCTTTTTCATCCTTCATGAACGTTCTCGATGGGTAATATTAGAATGAGTTCGTTAATCGGCCTTGCAAAAGTTTTAAGCTCACCCTTCCTGAAGATCTTCAGCTCCACCTTTCGGACCTTGCCATCCTTGCTCGGAAGAACCTTTGTAATTAGTCCCATAGGCCAGGTGATCCTTTCGGTTTGTTGCTCCTTCATTAATACAAGGTCTCCTTCTTTCAAGTTTGGTTTTTGATGTTGCCATTTCCTCCTTCCTTGAAGAATATTGAGATACTCTTTACGCCATCTGTTCCAGAAGTAATCTGCCAGGTGTTGTACACGTTTCCAGTGTTTTTGGTAGATATTCCCATGGGTAAATTCTCCACTAGGCGTGAGCATATTGTCCGTTTTTTGGGTAAGTAGAATAGCCGGAGACAGTATGGCTGGTGTTTCAGGATCCATAGATACTGGCACAAGGGGTCTTGAATTGATGATAGCTGAAACTTCAGCGAGAAGAGTGACGAGAGTCTCGTGCGTAAGTCTTGAAGAGTTTACATCCATCAACATAGAATTTAAGATGTTGCGTGAGATCCCGATCATTCTCTCCCAGGAACCCCCCATGTGGGAACTATGAGGAGGATTAAAAATCCAGGTGCAACCTTTTTCCGCCAACTGATCTTGGATAGGCTTAGTGTCGATGTTCAGTTCTCTACAGGCGCCGATGAAGTTACTTCCCTGGTCTGACCTCAACTGTTTCACTGGTCCTCTGATGGCGAAGAACCGTCTTAAGGCATTAATGAGGCTGGATGTGTCCATAGATTCTATCACCTCTATATGAACGGCTCGCACACTCATGCAAGTAAATAGCACAGCCCAACGTTTACTGTTTGCGTGACCACCACGGGTTCTACGTGCGGACACCATCCATGGTCCAAAGACGTCTAGGCCAGTGTAGGTGAAGGGCGGCTCTGTGCATAGTCTATCCGCGGGCAAGTCGGCCATTTGTTGGTGTAGCTGTTTTCCTCTGGCTTTACGACAGTGCACACAGTCATGCAGTAGTTGGGCTACACGTTTCTTCATACCTATAATCCAAAGACCCGCAGACCTTAACTTGCCCTCAGTGATTTGTCTGCCCTGGTGTTCAGTCTTTTTGTGGTAATGTCGGATCAGCAACGTGGTGATATGATGTTTGCTGGGAATAATGACAGGATTTTGCTCCACAACTCCTAGGTGGGCTTGATTCAAACGACCACCAACTCTGAGCAGGCCAAAAGTGTCCATAATTGGATTTAAGTTAGCAAGAGGTCTTTTTATAGGAATCTGCTGTCTGTTGTTCAAGCACTTCCATTCTACGTTAAATTCCTGCTGCTGGACATGACGTATTATGAGAGACTCGCTATGAGAAATGTCCTCAGCAGAGAATGGTTTATGACAGATGTGCCAACCGTGACAATCTTTATCTTCTTGAGTGTTGTGATAACATCTGGCGATGTGCACTAACCTTGCAATGGTTCTGACAAGTCTCATCCAACTGGAGAAATGTTCAAAACGATGACAGTCGAGCCTGGAGGTCTGCTTTGTTTCAGTGACTAATGCGCTAACTTCGGCGCGGATTTCTGGATCATTATCCGGATCCTGGATGCTGTAAACTTCCTGTTCACATTTGTCTGCCCGTCCTAGCAGAAACTCTGGGCCTGTAAGCCAAGTAGATTTAGCAAAGGAACCCACAGACGTAGGCCTGGTGGCGTGATCTGCTGGATTAAGTTCGGATGGTACATAGTGCCATTGTTCGGGTTTGGATGACCTCCTGATTCTCTCAATGCGGTTACTGACGTACACATAAAATCGTTTTTTCTGATTGTAGATGTAACCTAGAACTACCTTACTGTCCGTATAATACTGGACTTCGTCTACGTCGACTTCCAATTCTTGTTGAATGAAGTCTGCGATTTCCACCGCTAACACGGTCCCACAGAGTTCGAGTCTGGGAATAGTATGATCAGGCTTGGGGGCTAACTTAGCCTTACCAAAGACGAACCCGATGTGACTCTGAATGTTGGCGTCTGTCACCTTCAGATGGGCAACCGCTGCTATGGCCTCCGTGGAGGCGTCCGAGAACACGTGGAGTTCCTTCTTTACGCTGGAGGCAAGTGAGGTTTTAACATAGCATCTTGGGATGCGGATCTGGTCCAAGGCGCACAAAGATTGTTTCCAGGCTTCACATTTTTGCTCTTTGTCAGAAGGAAGAGGGGTATCCCAATCCTTGATGGTTTCTGAAAGCTGTCTCAGTAGGGATTTGCCCTGTATAGTGATGGGTGCTACAAATCCCAGCGGATCGAATAGGCTGTTTACCACTGATAGGACGCCACGTTTCGTGAACGGCTTGTCTGCGCAGCTTATTTGAAACCCAAAGGAGTCGGCTGAGAGATCCCATCTGAGGCCCAAGCTCCTTTGAACGGGTGGACTGTCCAGTCCCAGGTTAATGTCCTTGAATCCGGGTGCATGATCACCCGACTCAAAGGCCTGCATTACGGCCAGGCTGTTTGAAGCAATTTTGTGTAGTCTAAGTTTAGCTTGGTACAGCATGCTTTGAGTTCTTTTGAGCAGATCGATAGCCGCTTCCTCAGTTGGTAGTGATTTGAGTCCATCGTCTACGTAAAAGTCTTTCTCTACAAAGTCTCTGGCGTCTGTACCGTACTTTGATTCTCCCTCTAACGCAGTTCTCCGAAGGCCGTACGTTGCTACAGCAGGTGAAGGGCTATTTCCAAATACGTGTACCCTCATTCGGTACTCCACCACTTCTGCGTTAGTGTCGTTGTTTTTGTGCCACAGGAACCTGAGGAAATCCCGGTGGTCCTCCCTGACTACGAAACAATGGAACATCTGTTCGATGTCAGCGGTGATGGCGACAAGCTCCTTCCTGAACCTCATCAGCACTCCCACTAGGTTATTTGTCAGATTAGGACCTGTGAGGAGGACATCATTAAGTGATACGCCTTGATGTTTGGCGCTCGAATCGAAAACCACCCTAATTTGATTAGGTTTCCGTGGATGATACACTCCGAATGAAGGCAGGTACCAGCACTCTTCGCTCTTTCTTAGGGGTGGAGCTGGTTCTGCGTGGTTGTTACGGAATATTTTGTCCATAAAGGCGACGATGTGTTCTCTCATCTCAGGCTTGCTGTTCATGGTACGCTGAAGAGAGTTAAATCTGGATCGCGCTTGCTCCCGATTGTCCGGGAGCCTTACCCTGGTGGTTCGGAAGGGTAATGGAGAAACCCAGTGATTGGTTTCATCTTTAAAGAACTCACTGTCCATTATCTTAATGAACTCTCTGTCTTCTATTGATAAGGCTACCTTATCATCATCCTTGGTTGTGCGAAAGACTGATCTCCCCAAGTCGTCAGCAAAGAGGGGAGAAATTATGTCAGGTGGTTGTACGAGGTCTGGAGACTTCTCTTTCACTTCATAGTGATGAGGACACGGCTTAATGCAAGTTGTGCGTCCGTCTCCACGCACGTACGTTTTGAAGGAGTCGATTTCTGGTTGATCCAGGCATACGTTTCCTATGACTACCCATCCCAGGTCCAGCCTCTGGGCATATGGTGCGTAGTCGGGACCATTACACTGTTGGCGCACCTTGTGCACCCTTAGATTGTCTCTGCCAAGCAGGAGTAGAATCTCAGCATTGTTGTCCATAGGTGGGATAACGTTGGCTAGGTGCCTTAGGTGCGGTTGGTGAAACGCAGCTTCTGGGGTAGGAATCTCGTCCCTATGGTTGGGTATTTGATCGCATTCAATCAGTGTTGGTAGGGGTATTTCGGTATTCCCACTGATGGGGGAAGCAATGAATCCTTGCGCCCTCCTGCCGCTAGTCTCAATGCGGCCTGAGCAGGTGTTTAAGATGTAGGGTTCTGATGGTCCCTTTATCCCGAAGGTTTCGAAGAATTTAGGTCCTGCTAGGGACCGGTTGCTTTGGTCATCGATGATGGCATACATTTTTACTGCCTTTTCTGGTAGTCCCTCTGGATAGACCTTGATTAGGCATATTCGGGCACAACATTTTTCACCCTGGCCCTCGCCACATACTTCCAAACATGAGCAGGAAACAGCGGCGGCTGCGTTAGCGTGGTTCTGGGGCTCCCCGCCATGACTTGGAGCGGGACTGGTGGCGACGGCAGCTGGTGAGTCTCTGTGCAGTGGAACTGGGTGCATAGCCGAGGCATGTCTTTCACTATGACACTCCTCGCACTTGATGATGGATTTACAGTCCTTAGCCATGTGCTCCAATGAAGCGCAGCATCTGAAACACACCCCAAGCTCGCTGAGGAACTTCTTGCGCTCCTGTATGGGTTTGGATCTAAACCCTCTGCATTTGTTCAGTGAGTGTGTTTTTTTATGAATGGGACATTCACGATTGAAGGACTTGTCTCCTGATGAGGTATTGTGCTGTTTACCCATGGGTGCTGCAGAAGATGGTAGGTTAGTCTTTCTAACACTCACGCTGCTCTTAAAGTCTCTGTGTTTATGCATGGCACTCTCATACCTTGGTGATGGTGTCGCTGGAGCTGTAGTGTTGAACTCCAGGAAATCGAGGCTGGGGTCATTCCTCATCTGGGACTGTTCTTCAATGAATCTGCAGAAATGAATAAATGGGGGGAAGGTGATGTCATGCACCCTTTTGTACCTTGAGACTGATGCCGCCCACTTTTCTTGCAGACTGTATGGTAGTTTCACGACAATTGGGTTCACTCCATGGGCTGTATCCAGGTAGCATAGCCCGATGAGACGAGGGTCTCTTTTGGCAAGCTCTAGTTCCATGAGCAGGTCACTCAAATCCTGAAGCTTATGGACGTCCTTAAGATTGATCTTTGGAATGTTCTGCAATCTCTTAAATAGGGCCTTCTCTATAGCTTCTGCACTGCCAAAGGTACGTTCGAGTCTCTGCCAGGCGGCAGCGAGACCTGCTTCTGCTTGTCCCACATAGACAGTTCTGAGGCTCTTGATGCGATTTGTGGAGCTTGGACCCAGCCATGAGATCATGAGGTTGAGCTCCTTCTCTGCGTCTAGTTTGAGGTTGGCAATGGTGGCCTTGAAAGTTGCCTTCCAAGCTCTGTAGCTCTCTGCACGGTCATCAAATTTTGAGAGACTTGTGTTAATTAGCTCTCTGCTCGCCATAATCCTGGCCAACTCAGACATATCTGATTTCTCACTGCTTGTTGTCACGACAACCTGTGGTGCCGCCGGGGCGTGTAGGCTTTGCGGCGTGAAAGGGTGAGATGCATCCAGGTAGAATGATGCTGCTGCAGGGTTGAGCTGTGATCTAGTCTCTGTAGATCGTGAGGACTGCTGCTTGAGCTGTGGAGGTAGGCCAGGAAACGCCTGATGGCCCTTTTTGTAGTTTTGTAATAACTGTCCTTGAGAGGGCACATCTGGGTGAACATCATCAGATTTCTCGGGTGCTGTAAGTGACACTGGCACTGTAGGTGGAGATGACTTTGAGGTTTCGGCGTTGTCGGCTTGGACGGTACTGCATACTGGGGGTGATGCAGATAATTGTTTCAGTACATAGTCGCTGGTGCGGTCAGCTGAATCTTCTACCTCCTGTGGTAGCGAGCAGACTGGATCAAGACCATGGCTTAATGCTTGCTCAAGTAGTCTTACTTTAGCTAATGCAACTTCCTCTTCCATCTCTGATTCAAGAATCTTTATTCGAGCCTCTGCTTCTGCCCTCTTGGCCTCTGCTTCTGCGTCTGCCCTCTTGGCCTCTGCTCTTGCCAGAGCTTCTTTTTCAGTGAAGGAACGTCTGACTTTGGATTGCTCTGCATTTATGCGGGCTTCTAGTAGTCTGTCGCTTAGGGTTGAGCTTCTTGAGCACGATGATCTGTATGACCGAGAGGAATGTTTGGATGAATTTGATCTGTGTGATCTAGTTTCTTGCAAATGGGAGATGCGGAGTTCCGCTTTATCTTTAGCAAGCAGCACCATGGTGTCTCTTTGAATGTCTATAGATTCTGCCTTGCTCAATTCTGAAAGGGCCTCATCATTATTAACGTTTTTTAGAAAGGTTATATACCTTGTGAACAGTCTCTTGTATCCTTCATGAGCTGTGTTCAGCCGCCTGATGCCAACTTGTAAGCATGAGGTATCACCGGAGGATTTGAGTCCTGACATGAGGGAGGAAACTCGCTCCCATAGTTCTTCCAGGTTATCGCATAGCTCATCTTTTGTGGTTTGATAGTTTTCCCTGACCTTTATTGTCGGTTTGAGGGAGCGTCTTGGTCGCACGACTTGGTCTGCTGGAAGTGTGGGTTCTTCTTCCTGTACTTCTTGGTGATCAGTATCGGGCTGCATTAGCTCTGTTTCATCACTGGGGAACTGTGCAAGGTCCTTTTTGTCCATTTTGATTTAAGGTGCGCTGTCTCTTTAAGAAAATAAACTTTTGAATTGGGGGCTGAAAATTGCAGTGTGGCTGCGCTGGGGCACTCTGGCAAGGTTCCTCAGGTGTTTTGAGTGATTTGCGGGGGTTTAGGTTAGAGAGGGACCCCGTGTGCGTTAACAGTTCTGCTATGCGAGCAAAGGTTGATATGGGTTATATAAAACGGCTTGATGAGTTGTGGAGGGCTTTCAGGCAACAGTAAAGATACTGTGGGCATGCGGGGCTTGCCCTGAGACTTGTGGAACATGCACTGTAGCTGGGCAGATTCGCTGCAGATAGGCCTGTTGCAGGGCGATTCCTTAGTGTGGTAACTCTGAGGGAATCTGTGACTGGGGTGTGGGCATTAAGGCAGTTTTTGACTGTTCTGTTCCCACATGAAGGCGAATGAAGGTATAACTGATAATAGCTGTGTGACTTCTTACCTTCGTATCCAAGCAGTGGGGCAGACAGGACCGGCAGATATTCAGGTTAGATGGATCCAGACTCAGACATGAAGATGAAATCAGCGTGGGTTTATTCAATCCAGATAAGACAACAAACGGTGATACAATACTGTTCTGTAGTAGTGGTAACAATGCTGACTTGTTAGAATGTGTCCTGAGGCTAGCTGCTGTGGCTGCAGAGCTGCAGCTGAGCTGCTGCTAACTACTGCTGACTTCTGCTTACTTCTGCTGACTTCTGCATGCTTCTGCTGACTTCCGCATGGTCAAAAACTGATGCCTTCACTCGAGCCCAAAAATGTGGAGTGTCTAGTCACACAGCCATGAGGAGAAAAAAGAAAATGGCTGCTCCCAGTGAAGAGACCTGCCCAGCAAGAGACCACGCCTCCGAATAGAAAAAACTTTACTAACAAGAACAGGGACGTGTGGCATGCAAATTCTGGCCAGCAGATGGCAGCAGTGAAAGAAATGCACGGAAACAAACATGTAGAAATAAAGATTAATAATGTAATGTACAAATAACTATAAGGAGAACAGCATAATTATAATTAATAATTTATAAAGACATGGAGGATCATATTATGCATATCTTTCTTTCATTCACTCAGCTGCAAAGAAGAGATTGAATAAAAATTTAACCAAAGGTAACACAGTAACTAAGCCCTCCCCTCCCATATATATACCGTATTTGCTCGATTATAAGACGACCCTGATTATAAGACGACCCCCCAAACTTTGTATATTCCTTTAGGAAAAAAACTAAAAGTCTGAATATAAGACTACCCTAAAGGAAAAAAAAAGTTTAACTTGTATATATGTAAATTGCTTTTTAATATTTAATAAAAAAATTATATTATACAAATGCATTTCTTGTTTTTATTTCCTTGCGGCCTATCTCCCCCCTCCCTGCCCTAGTCTCTCTCTCTCTCTCTATCTCCCCCCTCCCTGCCCTAGTCTCTCTCTCTCTCTCTATCTCCCCCCTCCCTCCCCTAGTCTCTCTCTCTATCTCCCCCCTCCCTCCCCTAGTCTCTCTCTCTCTATCTCCCCCCTCCCTCCTCTAGTCTCTCTCTCTATCTCCCCCTCCCTCCCCCCATAGCATTTGCTCTGAAAAAAACCTTGTCTTATATTCGAGCAAATACGGTATCAGTGTCCATATAACCACTTCCTCTTTCTTTGTTGCTCACTCAGAAGATAAGTACCATTATTTACAGTTTATGTTTTTTATGGTCACTGTTGCTGTTTATCTTACTTACAGTTATTCATTCTCCTCTGGGGTCGGTTGTGTCCCCTTCCCTCCCTCTTATTTCCCTACTGTTACTTTGCTCTCCGTTTTCTATCCTGTCACAGGCGTTTTCTGTGGGTTTTTTTCTTCAGCCTCCATCCTTGTTTCTGTCTATTTCGGGTGAATTCGGACGTCGTGCATGCGCAATTGCGCATTGCGGCGGCCATTTTGGTATAGCCTCCAGCTCCAGGCTTTCCCTCACTCGCGGCGGCCATTTTGTTGTAGCCGCACCGCGATTTCGCTGTTTTTCGGCTTTCATCACTTTACTCGTTTCCTAACTACTCCCAGTGCGGTTTCCCGCCACTGGTGCTGTCATAGAGGTGTTCCCATCGCATTTGCTCTAAACTAACTGCGTTTTTGCTGCTGTTCTTCCTGTATACTGCTGGTCTCTATTAGAGTTGAGTGGACACCTGGATGTTCGGGTTCGAGAGGTTCGACCGAACTTCGGGAAAAAAGTCCGGGTTCGTGCTCGAACTTGACCCAGAACTTGACCCCGAACCCCATTGAAGTCAATGGGGACACAGACTTTTGGCCACTAAAATGCCTCTAAAAAAAGTCATGGAAATGCTAGAGGGCTGCAAAAGGAATTAAAATGTGGGTAAGAGTAGGACAAGTGCCCTGCAAACAAATATGGATAGGGAAATAACTTCAAAAAACATAAAATACATACAAATTAAAAATACTGTACTATTTAGCACCCAAAACTATTAGAATTTTTCAAAGTGCACTGTAAGCACAGTATTTGACGGTTCTATTTGACTCTCAGATATGAAGTACACCGCAAGACGCAAATGTACTATTTACCACCCAAAACTATTAGAATTTTTCAAAGTGCACTGTACGCACAGTATTTGACGGTTCTATTTGACTCTCAGATGTAATACATGTAATGCTATTGCTATTCTATAAACTGAAATAGAGTCCCCATTCATAAGAATAGGTCAATTGACCTATTCTTATGAATGGGGACGCTATTTCAGTTTATAGAATAGCAATAGCATTACATGTATTCCATAAACCGAAAGACATTCGGTTTATAGACTTTCGTTTTATACAATACATTTAACCCCTTAGTGACAAGATATTTTCACCTTGACTTTTCCTTGGTGACAATGGCTGTTTTGACATCTCTAGGGTGTTTGTGTTTAGCTGTAATTTTTTTCTTTCTCACATACAGTACCCACACAAATTATGTTGTTTTTATCGTCATAAGAAGGGCTTTCATTAGATACCATTATGTTCATCATATCTTATAATTTACTACAAAAAAAATCATAAAATATGATGAAAAATTTAAAAAAAAACACTTTTTCTAACTTTGACCTAAAATATAATTTACACAAATAAAATCATTAAAAAAGACCCCATCTAAATAGTTTCTAAATGTTCTCCCGAGTTCAAAAATATGCATGTTTCCATATTTTTCGGTATTTTTTTGCGAGTTATGGGGCAAAAACCAAAAATAGTGTTTTTTTCCTATATTGTTCTTTTGACCCCAACCCGAACCCAAAATTTAACCCTAACACTAAATTTAACCCCAACTCTAATCCTTATTATATCCCTTAATATTTTTTAACTTTAATTTAATTTTAGCCCTATCCCTTATGCTAAAAAATATTTAATTTTAACCCTATAGGCTAATATAGCTAAATAACCTGTTTTTAATTAATTAAATATTTATTTTAAATATTTCCCATTGCAATGCTACTAAACTACCACTAGGGGTAGTCAAGTAGCATATTCAGAGCGACGGAAGTGAAGTTACTTTCACTTCCGAAGCTCAGACCGGCAGAGGACTTAGCCATATTGACGGAGCAGCATGCTCCGTCAATATGGCTCGCCACGATCGCTCCGTGGGGCGATTGTGGGGGTCCGGAAATAGACATTTCGGTGCTGGCTATTGCCTCGATGTCGAGGCAATAGACCAGCACTGTTAAAGCGGTTTTCGCGATCGTTGATCGCGAAAACCGCTTCATTCAATGCAGGACGTGCCAGGCACGTCCTTTGTCGTTAAGGGAGTTTCTCCCAGGACGTGCCTGGCACGTCCTTTGTCGTCAAGGGGTTAATGCTATTGCTATTCTATAAAAAGAAAGTCTATAAACAGAATGTCTTTCGGTTTATAGACTTTCGGCTTATGGAATACATGTAATACTATGCTATTCTATAAACCAAAAGTCTATAAACCGAATGACATTCTAGTGTTGAGCGAACCAGAACCGCACTGTTCGGTGTCAGTGTCACGAACCCGGACATTTCACTGTATGTCCGTGTTGGAGTTCGAGGTTCGGCTATAAACCGAAAGTCTTTAAACCAAGTCATTCGGTTTATAGTCTTTCGGTTTATAGAACAGCCAATAGCATTACATGTATTCTATAAACCGAAAGTCTATAAACCGAACGACTTTCGGTTTATAGAATACATGTAATGCTATTGGCTATTCTATAAACCGAAATAGAGTCCCCATTCATACGAATAGGTAATTTATAAAAGACCTCGGCTCATTTGTCTCCACCTTCACGGCTCTGGACAAGGCACAATCTAGTCTCAAACGTGTCTTCACGGAGGGGCCAGAAGAACCAGAAGCCGTCTTGCCCGCTGTGTGGATCCCTAGGCTTCTCTGGATTTAACTCCTCCAATACCTCCAGAGCATCCTACCAGGACTACAGGTCGACACAGCCTGCTGGCTTCTTCCCCCAACGAGGGCGTTCGTGGCAGAACAGGGGAGTCTGAGGTTCATACCAGTCTCATCGCCCCTATGGTAAGTACCCAGTTAACTCGCCTTTCTTCCCAACCAGGTGTAGGGGGCAGGCTACGGCTCTTTCAGGATGCATGGGAGACACTAACTACAGACCCTTGGGTACCACAGACTGTAGCGGGTTACCAAATAGAGTTTATCTCCCATATTTTTAAAACCCATTTTCCTCAAAGTATTCATTTTTCAAATGCACACCGCCTTTTGCTCTCAAAAGAAATCGCAAGTCTGGCGGAAAATGGCGCTATCGCCCCTGTCAGTACACTTTGTCAAGGCTTCGTCAGCAATATTTTCCTTGTCCCCAAAAAAGGCGGCAGAGTCCAACCTGTTATCAATTTAAAGCCCCTGAATGCATTTGTGGCATACCACCATTTCAAAATGGAGGGCATTCATTGCCTCAGAGACCTACTTCTCATTGGGGATTGGATGGTCAAATTAGACCTACAGGATGCGTACCTAACTGTAACTATTCTCCCAGACCATCAACGGTTTCTTCTGTTTCATTGGGGTTCCCAAATGTGGCGTTTTAAGTGCCTTCCCTTTGGACTCTCCTCAGCACCCTGGTGCTTCACAAAGCTACTAAAGCCAGTCATAGGCCATCTCAGAAAGAGGGGAGTTTGTCTGATAATTTATCTGAACGATCTGTTGATCCTCTCCCAAGACATTCACACCCTCAAACGGCATTTACATTGGTGCCTGTCACTTCTTCAGGGCCTGGGTTTTCTGGTCAATTGGGACAAGTCACTATTGGTTCCACCCCAGAATTTGGAATTCCTGGGATTTAAAATCAATTTGATTCAGGGCTCCCTTCACTTACCACGTCCCAAGTTCAAAGCTATCAAAAAAGAAATCAGGTAGGTTTTACGCCAACCACTCATTACTATCTGGCATCTGGCCAGGGTCATGGGTCTTCTCTCTGCGTCAATACAAGCGATTTTTCCTGGTCCCCTGCATTACAGGGCACTTCAACGCTTGAGGAATCACTCTCTTCTCGATGGTCAGTTGTATGATCACTCTGTTCCCCTCGATTGCGAGGCAAAGGAGCAGTTGTCTTGGTGGCTGTTCCACATAGACGCCTGGAACGGCACGGTAATCTTTGGCGAGACACCAGACTTAGTCATAGATTCAGATGCATGTTTAACAGGTTGGGGCGCGCAATGCGGTCCTATCTCCAAGGGCGGACAATGGTCCGAGAGGGAAAAAGATCTCCACATAAATTGTCTGGAGCTCCTGACAGGAAGTTTTGCAGTGCGCAGTTTTGCCAGGGAGTTGAAGAATTGTGCCATCCTTCTGCGCATGGACAATGTCTCAGCCGTCAGATACATCAATCATCTAGGCGGCACGAGGTCCGAAACTCTGTCCTGCCTAGTGACGGAGTTTTGGCATTTTTGCCGCCTTCACAATATTTCGGTTTGAGCAGAACATATACCGGGTCTCTCCAACTGCGACGCAAATTGGAACTCACTATATCTACTGGACTCCAGCGATTGGCGTTTGGATCCACAGACTTTTCATCATCTAGTAGCCATGTGGGGTCCACTCGACATGGATCTATTTGCTTCACGACTCAATGCCCAACTTCTGTGGTTTTTCAGCTGGAAACCGGATCCAGAGGCATTGGTGATGGATGCTTTCATGCAATGCTGGTCACCAACCAGACACTACGCGTTTCCACCTTTTTGCCTGATCTCTCGAGTTCTAATCCATGTCAGGCGTCACCGGTGCGCAGTGGTTCTGAACGCTCTTTGGTGGGAGACTCAACCATGGTTTCCTACTCCTCATGGAGCTCTCAGTAGACATGCCCCGGCTTCTGTTAATGTCCCCCGGAATTGCTTATGGATCTACACGGGCATTCTCATCCGCTGTTAGCTCAAGGTCAATTGCAGCTTCTAGTTTGGCTAATTTCATCCCAGGAGTTCCATCTTCTACTTTGGCGCTCTTGGAAAGCACTTGGGCACCAGGAACCAGACGAGCCTATAGTGATGCCTGGAACACATGGGATTATTGGTGCATGGAACGGTACATGGATCCCGTTTCTGCGCCCGTGACGGTCATCCGCAGTTTTCTTACTTGTCAATTTTTTGACCAAGGTAAAGTCTGTCGCACCATTAACGTATATCGTTCAGCCATTTTGGCCGGTCATTGGGGATTTGATGGTGTTCCTGCCGGTAGACAACCACTTGTCAGCCGTTTATTGCGAGGTGTTCGGTTGAATCGGGTGCCCTCACCTAGATACTCTTCTTCTATCTGGGACGTTAACTTAGTCTTAAGGTTATTTGAATCTTGGCCTGTGAATGAGGACCTTTCCTCACGCCAATTGTCGGCTAAATTGCTTACACTCTGCTGTCTTATTTCGTGTAAAAGGGTCTCTGACATACGGGCATTAGATTTGTCCTCACGGTCTTTTACTCCTACAGGAGTTTCCTTTTAACATATCTCTTCGGATAAAAATTCTATTACCTCGGTTTTTTATCCTTCCTTTCCGCATAATTTGAAGCTATGTACGGCTGCCTGCCTCAAGGAGTATGAACTCCGAACTGCATCTTGGAGGGATCCAATGTTTCAGGACTTGTTTTTGTCTCTCAGGAGACCTCATCTGCCCATTTCCACTCCTTCTTTAGATGGGTTAAGTGTATTCTCATGGAAGCTGGGGTAGACATCTCTATTTTTGGCCCACACTCAACTAGGGAGGCTATGGCCTCTAAGGCTTTCTCTTCTGGATACAGATTAGAAGATCTACTTAGGGCTGCTGATTGGTCTCGGGAGTCTACATTCCAAGAGTTTTTTTTATTTTAGACCTGATACTCACTTTACTTCTAATGTTATTTCTCGACTTTGAACGTGCATAATATGAGCCTCTGTGTCTATATAAATTCTCAGATTTTACTAATACATGACGTAAAGTCATGATTTATAAAGACACAGAGGCGAATATTATTCCCACCCGGGTTATTAATTAAATGCCATTATTAACACTTTTCCCTTACCCATTTATGTTTGGTGAACGTTGTTCCCTCTAGTAAGATTATTATAAGTCTATTGATATTCTGTGTTCTGAGATTCTTATGTGATTTCACATTTATGTTATCATACAGTTTATTACAATTATTACGTATTTTTTTCTTCTTTCTAGCTAGAGCTGCTGGATTCAATATCCTGGATGTCCCTCGACTGAGTTCCTGGTTCAAGTACATGTTCCAGTCTGGTTGTTTTTTCTTCTCAAATCTACTGTTGGATTTCGCTCAGCGTCTTCTGAATTACCAAAGAAAGAGGAAGTGGTTATATGGACACTGATTATATATATATATATATATAGGAGGGCTTAGTTACTGTGTTACCATTGGTTACATTTTTTTATTCAATCTCTTCTTTGCTGCTGAGTGAATTAAAGAAAGAGATATGCATAATACTCGCCTCAGTGTCTTTATAAATCATGACTTTACGTCATGTATTAGTAAAATGAGAATTAGTCTGTGTATTTGCTTGCAATTACAGTATTCTAGCACAATGTATAAATACTTTTTAATACTCTACATTGTGACTCTGGATGATGGAGTTTTTTGGATTCTCTTTCAAACCTGGTAAACATTTTGTATAACATCAAATAGATCTATGAGACAGCAAGAGGAGATGCAGTGATCTCATAATGAAACAGTGGTCCAGATATGCTATACTCTGTAAAATGAGTTTGTCTGCCATCTAGTGGAAATATTTGGTATATTTTCTATTTGCAGTGGCAATCGTAAGAGGGACATAACCCATGCTTATCTCAACATGAGAACTATACTGCCTCCTCATGTCTCAGAGCCTCCAGAGCACAGCATGGGAGAATACAAATTGGAAAAGTTCACCTTTGTTTTATTCAGGCAACAGAGACAGACAGCAGAGTAACATTCTGGAGTCTGTTTACTAAACAGTGAACTGTGTTGAAATACTAAGCAAATAGAAACAATCTGGCCAAAATATCAGAGCTGGAAAAATAGAGTTAAAAAAATATTTCCAACTTGGCTATTAATGTCTGATTTTTTTTCAATTCCTTTGATAATTCACCATCATGCTTTGTTTTGTGAATAGACCACTTTGATTTCCAAAACTCTCCTACCTTAGTGGGTAATCAGTAGGACCTCTTAATAATTAGCATGGGTATTTTACTTTTTTGTTTTTTTTCTTAAACTGCTTTATTTCATTTTTAATATTTATTCTTTAATTATTTTCGACATATATAAAAATACATACCAAAGAGAAAACATACGTTGTACATCAATATGTGCAAAAATAGCAGTTTCAAATCGAAAAGCATTCATCAGTGGAGAATAAACTTTAAACTTGTAAGTGTTTGTGCAAAAAAAGAAAATTCAATTAAGATGCAAACATCAATGGGTTATACTCAAAACCCTTTCAGTAGAAACATTTCTAAATGCCATTTATTATTATACTTATTTTATAGGGCTGAGTTGTGTATTTTAATAAAGTGGTTCAATTCCATCCCATAGTGTTTTTTTTTCTTTAAATACCTTTTATGTATATAGTTGCATTTCTATAGAAGAAAGAACAGTGCCAAATTATCTTATGTGTCTACCAATGAACCTAATTATACCATAATTTATATAAAAACATAATTAAACTTAAATAAGGCCTTGTAATTTAAAATACATAATACTGCATCGCTAGCAGTCATTGCACATACATACGGAGGTCGAGTAGCTGGATGGGGCGGGGGATGAGAGAGGAAGCCTCTGTACATAACTATTTATTTAATTCATGCCAGGGATGCCAAACTCCCATATATTTCTCCACTGACCCATTCTGGCGAAAGAAATTAATTTCCATTTACCCTGGTATTCAATCTATCTTAGGATCTCTTGATAGGAGAGTGGTCTCTCTTTTTTCCAATTTCTAGCTAAACATATTTTTAAGGCCGAGTAATTTGGATCAGCAGGTATTTTTGGTTTGTAGTTCAAGGGAACTGAATATGGAACAGGAATTCATGGGCCTTGGGTGTCGCCATAGCTGGAAAAAAGATTCTGCAGTAGATTTGTCAATTGAGTAAAAGTATTTTTTAATACCGGACATTCCCACCATAAGTGCAAGAAAGTACCAATATTACTTTCACATCACCAGCATGTGGAAATATTTTTGCTACCCTCAGTGGTGTATCTTGATTTTGTGCTGCCCTAGGCAGACAAAATCCGGGCACCCCCCTACCCAAGCTGCACACTCACGTTACACACATAAGACATGCCCCATCATTCAGACTCACATCAAGCTCACACTCCCATCACACTCAGTCACACACTCCTACTCCCATCACACTCAGTCACACACTCCTACTCCCATCACGCACACTCTGACTCCCATCACACTCAGTCACACACACTGTCTCCCATCACACACACTCTGACTCCCATCACACTCAGTCACACACACTGTCTCCTATCACACACACTCTGACTCCCATCACACTCAGTCACACACACTGTCTCCCATCACACACACTCTGACTCCCATCACACTCACTCTGACTCCCATCACACTCAGTCACACACAGTCTCCCATCACACACACTCTGACTCCCATCACACTCAGTCACACACAGTCTCCCATCACACACACTCTGACTCCCATCACACTCAGTCACACACTGTCTCCCATCACACACACTCTGATTCCCATCACACTCAGTCACACACACACACACACACACACACACACACACACACACACACTGTCTCCCATCACACACACTCTGACTCCCATCACACTCAGTCACACACACTGTCTCCCATCACACACACTCTGACTCCCATCACACTCAGTCACTCACACACACACACACACACACACACACACAGTCTCCCATCAGCACTTACCTTTCCCTGGCAGGCAGGCAGCATGGTCACTCCATGCTGCCTGTTCGGCTTCCCGGCGATTGTGCCGACAGGTCACGTGACCGGGCGCGCGTATGACATCAGCGCGCCTGTCACGTGACTGTCGGCACTTCCGTGTCGGCACACTGCACGGGGAGCCGAACAGGCAGCACGGAGGTTTCTCTGTGCTGCCTGTTCGGCTCCCCGTGCAGCCTGGCAGGCAGAGCGATGGTGAGGGGGGATCTTCCGATCCCCTCTCACCTCCGTCTCTGCCTGCAAGCGCGGTGGGGTTTTTTTTTTTTTTTTTCCCAGTGCTTGGGGGGCGCTGCCGCCCCCCAAAATTTGCCGCCATAGGCATCCGCCTAGGATGCCTCGCGGTAAATACAGCACTGGCTACCCTCTCTGGGACCTTATACCATCGATTTATAATTTTATAGTGAGTCTCTACTAAATTAATGCAATTAATATTTTTTGTTGTTGATTGAATTCCCCTGATCCAATCTTCCACCGTAAATGTTCTATCCAAATCAAACTCCCATTTTAACCAAGGAGATACTTTTTCTGCCGGGACAACTGTTCCAAATATAATTTAGATTGGCCCGATTGTTTTAATAAACAGTCTAAAGGGTGTGCTTATGAATTATTCTGGAATTTAAATAACTTTGAATTCTTAGATAGTTATATATGTTAATGGATGGCAAAGAGTACTTTTCTTGGATTGAGGGAAAAGGCAGGATCCTTCCGTTCTCCAGAATATCTGTTAAAGTCGTTACATTACTCTGTGTCCAATTTTTTAAATTAAGATCCTCTATAAGATATTCAAGGCTTACGACAGTTGTAGAGCTTAGTAAATGTCCTCTACAAGCTGTTTTAGTTTTTATTTTCCTTATTGAGGTCTTAAGGTTTTTTTTAATATTGAATTGGTTACTGGAGGATCATTTAATCTAAGGTCATCTATCCAAAATAGCTGAAAAGGGTCAATGTTTCCCAAATCCTGTTTTTCCAGATCTAACCAGATCGGTCAATACCTAGAAGGATTACAAACCAGGGCATGGGAAAGCATACATGCTGTATGGAGAGATTGTATGTCTGGAAAAGATACGCCGCCCCTCCCTCTAGTCCTTTGAAGTGTGCTCTGTGTCAATCTTGTTTTTTTCCCTGCCAAATAAATCTAGAGAAGAGTTTCTGAAATTTCTGCAATATAGTGTTTTCTATTCTCAACGGAATGTTCCTTAACAGGTAAGACAGCTTAGGAATAAGATAAGAGTTTGCGGTTTCAATTCTACCCAACCAAGATAAGATCCAGACCCTGCCAATTCCTAATCAAATTCGCTATTTCTTCATATTTAGAGAAATAGTTTATTTTAATAAGTTTGTTCAAGTCTGTCGTAAGTTTTATGCCTAAATAGTCAATATGGTCTGCTGCTAGGTTACTATTATATCTGAGTTTAATTTCGTCTCCATCTTGTTTAGTTGTGTTAAACAACAAGCCCTGTGTTTTGCCCAAGTTTACCCTGTACCCCGAGTATCGGCCGAACTCCGCAATCAGTTTAAATAAGCATGGAATGGAATTTATAGGGTTCATGAGGGAGAGGAGCACGTTGTCGGCAAAAAGAGATATTTTATTTTCGGTTCTATTTATCACCATCCCCTCAACCTCAAGGGTTCTCCTAATAAGTTCTGCTAGTGGTTTTTTTGTTAGTATATATAGGGGAGGTGCCAAAGGGCATCCCTGTCTTGTTCCGTTTCGTATTGAGAACCACCTAGATTGTAATAAATGACCTGAAATGTTAGCTGTGGGAGTAGAACAGAGGGCCATTACAGCATCCTTAATACGGCCCTCGACGGCGAATGCACCCAAAACCGATTCTAGGAAAGTCCTGGCTTCTGTCTCATGCTAAAAGTGACTACAGGCTTGAAACCTGCAGTCTACCTGGGGAGTGAAAAACACCAGGTCAAGTATTGATTTTAAATGTGAAAGTTTTCTTTTGGATGGAATACTTAGGAATGAATACATAATTAACATGAATTGTGCTGTTTTTACCAACTGTTTTGTATATCTTAATTAAGCAGTACCTGCACCTATTGGTTCATGTGTTCTTATTTAAGATGTGTCCCAATATCAGTGTTTGTCTCCGCTGTTATGTGTTTTACTATAATATAATAAAGCTGATTTATTTCACATTAACCGAGTGTGCAAAGAATGTGCTCTGTCTGTATTTTCATATTGGAAGCCTGTAATTAGCAGCACATGACTGCCTGGGGAGCTCCTTTTATTATTTACAAACTGGATTGTGTATGCCTGACCTGAGCTGTCTTGACAATATTGTAGGTTTCTGGGCAAGCCAGACCAATGGGGCCCCATAACCCACCCCCTAATCCACCACCAACCAAAAAATATTATGTGTAGCAATGATTAATCAGCAATCCCCACAGCAAGTCCAACTCCAATCACTGTGTGACAGATCTTTTTCTAGAATAATGTGACTAGTGACTTGCTTGTACAACTAAGAGATTATCAATAACAAGCCACTCGTAACATTTCCTCGAAGCAGAAAAACTATCATAACAAGTCACATATAATATTATTTGCATATATATATTTGCACAGAATATCAATGCACTCTCTACTTGCTAGTTGTGTGTACGGGTGGGTGCCAAACATTGTACACTTACTGACCATTGCCACAGCGAGTCCAGCACAAATCACAGTGTGAGACAGTGATTTTTTCTTCTTCTAGAATTATGGGACTAGTGACTTGTTTGTGATAATCTTTTAAGTGCACACCCACTTGTGTTTTCTGGCATCTCTAAAACATGTAATTCTAGCTAATTGGAAATCTACCCCTAGTGAAGGCCCAGTTTTGGTACAACATATATTATGAGTTTATATGTTTATATGAATATTAAACTTGTAGATTTTCGACTTGTGATTTATTTCTAGCTTATTATTTTTTGTTTGGGGCACTCATGCAATGTATTATGGATAACCAAGGGGATATGTCGTGCCATACAGACATTATAATTTCAACTACAGGACATATGGATTATACTGTGTATTAGTCTAATCTAAATTAACAGAAGTGAGCTCTCATGAAAACATTTCATATAAATACTGTTCAATGAAGTGAGGACATTGGGTTCTAGAAAGAGGTAGAAAATAGTAGCACCCCTGCTACTGTCAATCATAGGTTTTAAAATAATCTAGATCACAAGCCTGGCTACTAGGAGCCATGAATTAATCTAGCATAGCTTGTAATTAATGCAGTAATGATATCCAATTGTCAAAAGAGAACACCATGAGGCCCACTTTTAAGTTTCCTAGGGCCCTTATCCAAAGAAAAGGGTTAGACACTAGAGGTCAAGTGTAACTTTTTATCAGGATGTGCCGTGGAATGAAAAAAAATACCACTCAGGAATTGTATCAGGAAATTATTATTATTTTTTGATACTTTTGGTTTTATCAAAAATGACTGCAGTTTAAATCTAAGACCTGATATTGATATCACCATAAAATGTTTTACTCAGGTAACTCCAATCTGACCCAAAATGGCATAATTTCCCAGAAGACCTCCCCATAGGAGTCTATGAGGACGACCAACGCTGCTGAAATGTCTGAAACGAAAACCGTTTTTTGTTCCAATTCACAACCAAGTTTCTGAATAACAAAGGATGGTCAGCCTTTACACTGCAGATGTTTGGATGTTAAATTTCCCATGATGCTCACTCAGTAATAGGTCTGACTGAGCATCATGGGATATGTAGTTCCCAAACATCAGCAGTGCCAAGGTTAGCCATAGCTGCCCTTGTGGGGTTGTGAATGTAAACCCAGACAGGTGCCTGGACATTCTCACAGATTAAACCAAAAAGCTATGGACAACCTCTAGATTTACAAAGGGTCATCCTTCAGCACACAGGAGAAGAGAGCCTCTTGTTGGGAAAACCTTTGCAGAAATTAACAGGCAAGGTCTAAATACAATCTATTCCTTCTTTAAACTTTATTATATTCACTTTCTGACACCAAATATGAACACTCCCACTAAACTGAGCTAACTTCAATGTACTATTGCACCGCTATCTGCCTGACATAGCTTTTGTAGCGTTATTCCCCTGCCAGAGATTCGAGGAACACTGAAAATTAATATGTTGCTGACTTTTCTGCCAAGGGATTATCATCCCACTAGAACTGCACAGGTGTAGGTTAGATATGTGTTCGCAAGAATGCTCTTAGACGCTCCATATAGTTAATTCACTCTTTATGGTCATTCATTCAAGTGCTTCTAGACATGGTGATAGAAATGTAAGAAGATTTTGCCTGGGAGTATATCACCTATTACCTATAGCACTTTTATACATAGTACCTCACAACTATTGAAAGCCTATTGAGGCCCAATATGTGAGCTTACAATCTAGAGGAAATGAGATAAGTAGAAAAATTCTGATTTTTAAAAATGTAATAATTTTTTTAATTGAAGTGAAACTCTGGACTTTACATTCTGTTAGTGTCTAACTTGTTAATTGTCCAGATTGTTGTTTGGGTTTTTTGTGCATACAAATCGTGGAATCCTTATTAATCAGTTTTAAAGTTTCCAGCTCTATAACAAGGAGATCTCTTGGGGTGTTGATCATGTGCTGTGACATCTTTATTCAGAAGCTTATCACTGACTTTTCTTTGACAACAGTGATTTTTTTTTAAACTGTGCTTTGATCCAGTTATCTTGCCCATTCTATTCTCACCTTTTCCCGTGCATGATCTGGGAACAGTTATTCCCAGTCTGGCATGCAGATATAATCTAATGGAAGTTCTTACCCCTGACGATGACCATGTTGGGCCAATGAGTTGGCTCAAAGTAGTGTGATTATGATTTCATTGGAGAATTACCGGTATAACAATATGGTTTACTCATTACAGAAGGCTTAAATGTCTAATTTTGTATAAATCCCTATTTCTCGTGTATTTTCAGTTTATGAATCTAGTTTCTCTTTGTGATGAATCCTGGGGTTTTACCATGGTGAAATGTGTTGCGAAGTGTCCAAAAGTGGGTCAGATGTCGGCTTGATGATTATCTGAAAGATCATTTTGATATTTGATTTTATAGCACCCCTGCGATTTTTAAATGTCTTTCCAAGGATTTTTTTCAAGAAGGGATGAGATTTCACCTCTTCCCCTCTACTGCCCGAATACTTTCTCAACTTCTCCCCATTGCACATGTTAGCTTGGGAAATAAGTTCGCTGCTGCAAGGAAAATGTGAGTTCTTTCCATTAATAGAAAAGAAACATGATGTTAGAAGTAGTGGACAACAGTCCCTATGATGCTCAGCCACTATGATGCTGAGCATCATGGGAACTTTAGTTTACAGTAGCTGTGGTGGTAAAGTGTATCCACTATTGCTCCAGTCTACAATTAACTGCTATGATCATGGCGTTTAGCCAGTAATGGCTGGCTGTATATCATGGACCTGCAGTAAGTGTGTAATGGCCTCCACAGCCCCCAGTCTAACAGCAATATGGATGACTGAACATTGTAGATGCAGCCAGCAAAACTTACGACTTTATTCATGGAAGAGTCCAAACATATGCCCAAAACAGTGGAGTTTGAAATATAGTTGAACTGGAGAATTTGAACACATCTACTTGGAATTTGAAATTCCCTTCTTAATTCTATCTCTTATGACTAAAGCCCCAAGTGTGGGCTTTTCCACAACACCGTCTACAGTTAGTTACAGTTGCAATGATTATAAACCAGCAATGTTGCTGGCTCAACATTATGGTATTTGCAGTCAACATAAGTTGGTGTAGTGTAGCTCTGTGATCCACAGCAAACATTCTGAACTATTACAGTTATTGAGTATGCACTTTCCCATAATGCTTAGCAAGCCAAATGGCTGGCTGAGTGAAATTGGAAATATAGTCTCAACAGTTGGATAATTAACTAACCCTAGCTGTAATACATGTTTTAAATAAATTACATTGTGTCTGCAGCATGCAAGCTGGATCTCTGCCTAGGCAGAGACTCTGTGTCTGTGAAACAGCAAACAGAGTAAAGGGGAGGAAAACAATAACATACCTTCCAACTGTCCCGCATTGGGTGCCATGTCCCTTTTTCAAGACAGCAGCAAGGAGGTAAGTAATGGGGAAGGGGGGGGGAGGGTGGTGCATAACGAGCATACTAACGGGGAAAATCCTGGTATATTGAGTGGCTAAATCCTGGCATATTGAGGGGCAAAATCATGGCATATTAATTGACAAACAAATGGCATATTGAGGGGCAAAATACTGGCATATTAATTGGCAAATTCCTGGCATATTGAGGGGCAAAATCCTGGCATATTGAGGGGTAAAATCCTGGCATGTTAATTGGCAAATTCCTGGCATATTAATTGGCAAAATCCTGACATATTGAGGGGCAAAATTCTGGCATATTGAGGGGCAAAATACTGGCATATTAAATGGCATATTGAGGGGAAAAATACTGCCATATTAAATGGGAAAAGAATGGCACATTGAGGGGCAAAATCCTGGCATATTAAATGGCAAAATACTGGCATATTAAATGGCAAAAGAATGGCATATTGAGGGCAAAATACTGACTTATTGAGCGGCAAAATATTACTGGCATGCTTGTGAGGGAAGGTGGGGTGAGTGGGAGATATTGTCGGGGGGGGAGGCAGAAAATGTGTTCAGTAAGGGGCCCCGAAATTCCTGGTGGCGGCCCTGGTCCCAGACACCAGAGAATTCTTACTGAGCATGAGCAGCATTGTGCACATGCGCAGTAGCGATCCTGGCTTCAGAGGCCAGGATCAAAAATGGGTTACAGTGTTACCGCACTTGAGCAGTAGCACTGTACCGCCACCTTTCCAGACTAAAAACATTGGAGACTAGGTAACACCATATGGTCATATCATGCTTAGCCTAGCACTGAGTCAAAGTGGGTCTTAACTAGAGTTGAGTGGACCCCTGGATTTTCGCGTTCGGCGGGTTCGGCCGAACTTCGGAAAAAAGTCCGGGTTCGAACTTGACCCCGACCTTGACACCGAACCCCATTGAAGTCAATGGGGACCCGAACTTTTGCCCACTAAAATACCTCTAAAAAAGTCCTGGAAAGGGCTAGAAGGCTGCAAGATGAAGTAAAATGTGGGTGAGTGTCCCCATTCATACGAATAGGTCAATTGACCTATTCGTATGAATGGGGACTCTATTTCGGTTTATAGAAAGCCAATAGCCATGTAATGCTATTGGCTTTCTATAAACCGAAATAGAGTTCCCATTCATAAGAATAGGTCAATTGACCTATTCTTATGAATGGGGACTCTATTTCGGTTTATATAATAGCAATAGCATTACATGTATTCCATAAACCGAAAGACATTCGGTTTATAGACTTTCGTTTTATAGAATACATGTAATACTATTGTCTTTCTATAAACCGAAATAGAGTCCCAATTCATAAGAATTTCTTATGAATGGGGACTCTATTTCGGTTTATAGAAAGCCAATAGCATTACATGTATTCCATAAGCCGAAAGTCTATAAACCGAACGACATTCGGTTTATAGACTTTTGGTTTATAGAATAGCAATAGCATTACATGTATTCTATAAACCGAAAGTCTATACATTTCTTATGAATGGGGACTCTATTTCGGTTTATAGAAAGCCAATAGCATTACATACAATGTAATCGCCGAACCTACATACAGTGAAATATCCGTGTTCGGGTCCGGGGTCCAAAAACCGTAAAGTTCGGTACGAACCCGAACAGTGCGGTTCCGGTTCTCTCAACGCTAGTCTTAACTCTATATTTTACTTACATGGAACAAAGGTCTCTACAGTTTATATAATTTCACTGAATGTAAAATATGGAGCCCCTATGGGTGAATGAGGGATAATAATTTACTTTTTCCAATGCTTTGATAGTCTTGTAAAATTAGTTGGGATTAACAAAAGAGGAGGCCCAATAGGGAAAGCTCTGCCCAGAACACAAGATTTCTTTCAATAAGCACCGCATACAGCCACCATTACTTTTTGCTAGTGGAGAAGATCAGGGAAAACTCATTAGGCCCAAAAGAGCCACCCACCATCTTGGTCACCACTGATCATATCTACCAGTTACAAAACACAGATACATAGATATAAATGCACTCAACATAGCACATTAGTAACAATTAGTACTTTATTTCAACAATACAATAGTCATTGCACTTGTAAGTCTTTTGTATGTCTGTAGTTATCCACAAATCCTATTTAAATGAGCATTTATTATTCAAGTATACAACAGTGTAATATGTATCGACAGTATGAAGCTTATCACTACAAATGAAACCTATGCAACAAGTCTGACATTATTGATTTATTAATTCTTAGAGCTTTAAAAAGGATACACGTAATAGGTTATTAGAAAAATAAATCAATATGTATGACAAAATTATAAATATAAATACATTTTTATATAAGTACAAAAATATCGCCTGATGCTAATATTGTATAAATAGCACACATTTCTGCAGCAAGTGAGGTTTAGAGAATGAGATCAACGAGAGAACCTCATTTTTTGAATAAACAGTACCATAAACAAGTCATTTTCTTAATTTGACTGTAAACAATTGTTGTAAAATAGTTTTAAAAGAAAAATAGATGTCACGTTTCATTAACTTATGAAGCTCATTCATGGCCTTATAAGTATATTGTGCATAGATACTTTTTTTACTTTTGCTAAAAATATCACAATTTACAGGTTTCATCATGAAGAGGTTTTAAAGTAGAAATAGACAGGAGTAGGTTGGCCAGCTCATTCACGCATTGTATTATCTTTGTATTATCTATATTATCTATATAATAAGATTTATTATCTTCCTGGTGATAAGACTACAGTGGCGGATGCTCCATATGTGCAAGATGTGCGCCGCACACCTAGCATGGAGCAGCCGCTTTGTGTATTTCTGGGGTTTGTGTGCTCCGAACAGAGAGCACACAAACCCCGGAAATACATCCGGGTGATGGGCGGCTGCTGTGAATTCGGCAACAGAGTCACTAACTCTGTTGCAAATTCGACAAACACCAAAAGTATACAAATTTTCATGTACTTTTAGTGTTTGTCGGATTGGCAACAGAGTGAGTTACTCTGTTGCCTAATTTTTAGCTACCGCGGGCCACTCAGGGGCACGATACGCCCCTGGAAGACTAATATTTACTACAAGCAGTCATAAAAATTATGACTTTTTTAGTGCAAAGCAAATTGCATTCAAGAAATGTTCTGGACTGTAGCATCTATATTGCTCTAACAAATCATTTTATAATAACTTAGGCTGGACTTAAATTTAAATAAAGAAATAATTATAAATTTTTAGACTTATGGCAATAACAGAAAAAGTCCTGTGCCAAAAAATGTATCTTAGTGTTACCTTGCGGCTACTACACCAGCAAAAGTAGGTAAAAGGGTTTTCAGTCCTTACTAACAATTTCAAACTTTAAATCATCGAACAAGAATAACACATGATTGATTGTACATACATCATATGGGGTAAGAAATAATGCTAATGCATGTTTTTTTTTTTTAAATATGTTATTAAGATTGGTTAGCAACATGAAACTTACTGACATCCATGTGATAAAAAAAAAAGTGAAATTACTGTTCTGGATATTGTTCTAGTTTTCAAGTGTGTTAATGGTCACTTTGTCTTTTTTTGGGGCCCAATTTTTGCAAATAGAAGTGGGCCCTAGTGTCATCTAGTTGCCAATCTCCTTAATTGTCTCCCTCAGGTTATGTGGTGCCATCTAAGTAAGTGGGACCCTATGCACCAATTTATTGGCTTACATGGTAGCACCACCACTGACTACTTAGGAAATAAAACCAAAAATATTTTTAGTTAGACGTTTGTTAACAAGTTTCATCACTTGTTGCACTTAACCTTAATAACTATTTTATTTTATCTACAAAGTTAACACTAGCCTTCTTTTTTATAACTTCCCAAATATTACAAAAAATACTTTATTTATAAAGCACCAACATATTATGCTATGTTATACCACACTAAATGCTAAAGTATATCAAATATAGTGCATAGTTTAACCTGAGATTGATGATTGTTTCTAAAGGTGGCTGTTCCTTGCTTTCCAGTATCTAGGGGAGTGGTCATGTAGAAAAGTAAATTCTGGTGATCCTTCAAAATATCTAATAACTTATCCTGGAGATGCTCCGTAACTCTGGTAACTACTTGTAACATACAAGTCCACTTGGTAATACCAGCTTGTTTCTATTTTTATATTTATACTTTTATATATACTTAATATTTAATTATTTTGAATGCAGCTCTGTTGTATACATTTTTTCATAATCATTTAAGCCAGTACTAGGGTAGGATTGGCAAGTTTGAACTCAGAGTGGCAAATATGGTACAACTTCACCAACCCATTCACTGTCATCAATCATCAGAGGTGCACTATTAGATAAAAGTATTGGGACACGCCTCTTAATTCCTGAATTCAGGAGTTTCAATCAGACACATTGCCACACGTGTATAAAATCAAGCACCTAGCCATGCAGTCAGCACAAAGCAAGGTCCATAAAGGCATGCTTATATGAGTTTGGTGTGGAAGAACTTGACTGGCCTGCACAGAGCCCTGACCTCAACCCCATCAAACTCCTTTGGGATGATCTGGAATGAAGAATGCAAGCCAGACCTTCTCATCCAACATCAGTGCCTGATCTCACAAATGCTCTACTGGATGAATGGGCAATAATTCTCACAGAAACACTCCAAAATCTTCTGGAAAGCCTTCCCAAAAGTGTGGAAGCTGTTATAGCCACAAAGGGGGACCAATTACATATTAATGTCTAGGTATTTAGAATGAAATGCCATAAATGTCCCTGCTGGTGTAATGGTCATCCCAATACTTATGTCCACATAGTGTAGCTATAGATAGACAGGACAGATATGTTGAACACTAAGGTACCGAGTTTGGAAATTGGATAGCAAGAAGCATTCAGAAGTGAAGTTGGCACTGGGAAATTTAGAAGTTCAAAGCAGTAACTGCCCATTGAGTCCGAATAGAGAATAGACTGGGGCCAGTCTCTTGCCCTCTTGCCAGTCCTCCCCAAAACAGTACATGCTGGGCTCTGTTCAGTGATGCATCAGTGATTTTTAACTAACTCAGAATTTTCTATTGCAGTCTATATTATTCACTGACCAGAGATAAACCGCTGTGATTGAATAGTGCCCACTCAGTCTTTAAGTGAGATTGGTGTTGGGGAATTAAAAGTCTTTGTACATAAAATAGTTCAGAAAAAAAAGATCTAAGCCTCATCAAATGTGTGCACAGTTATATATAGATGAGTGAGAGACCTCTACTGGGGATAACCCACAAAAATACAACTTATGCGAAAGGGTGGTGTGGGGGGGATAGAAGTCTCTGCTGATGTATAAAACCTAACTGTTATTAATACATTTCTAAAATGATTTGAGCAAACAAAAAAGGAACAACCACATTCCTAGGATAGTGAGAAATTAGTTCAAGTGCAAAACTGTGATAACAGAAGAACAATTCCAGTTGTATAAAACCTAAAGGTTAGGTTTTATATATCAGTAGAGACTTCCAGTCCCCATGTTTGTATCTAAATTATTGATAACAAATAGAAAACGTCGAGCAAAGTTATTTATGTAGGTTCCAGTAGACACAACAGAGGTTATTGTCCGGAAAATGTCAGCCTCCTGGGGCACTTCAGGTTGCAACCTGTACATATACTGTCAAAGGTAGTAAGAATTAATGAAAGAAAAGAAAATCATTTTTTCAAATTTTAAAGAGAAAATCTAATACTAAGAGGTATACACATAAGAAAATATGTATATTTGACTTAAAATAAATATGGTTGATTTGTATTTGTCTCTTTTTGTTGTGTTAGAGCAAAGGTACAATTGGAATTATGAATATATCATTGTATTCCTTAAATTCAAGTATATTGTGCCAATATTTATAACTTTTAAAGAGATACCTGTAATAAGCCAACATAGTCTGTGAGAACTTTTGGAAGAAAACATTTGTTTTCACTCGCAAATACAATGATTCGGATACTTTAGAGATTGTTAAACTTTTGTACCAAAGTAGAAAAGAGGAAGAACTGTAAAGTGAATGATTGATATAAGCAATTGTGGAACTCAACTTTGATACTAAGTTTGAAAAATACCTAATATATGGGGATCGTAGTATTTTAAAGTGAAAACAAATATTTCAGAACCATTAAAGGAATATATAGATATTGTTGATGTTCTCAAAAGTTTTTTTTTAAAGATTTGAAATACTTTTTCTTGTATTAATCCTGTAGGGTTCTGGCTTTACATTATTGGTGACAGTATATGAATTAATACATGTTGCAATCTGAAGTGCCCCAGGTGACACTAACCTCTGTTGTGTCTCTATCATTTATAACAGGTTCTCATTAGCTGCATTTCTTTTTACATGTGCCTCTCATACTTGGAAATCTAAAAATAATGGGTCTGCTCTGCTGTTTCTTGCCATGTAGGTACCAATCACACACTTTTTATAAAATGTAATAATAGCATATGTCTGTCTTTAAATATTACTCAAGCAAACAAATGAAATAAATTGGAAATGTAAACCTATTTTTCCCACTTCCCCTGAAAAAAATGTGCTAAAGACAATGCATCTGACTCCCCTCTAGTCTTACCTCTACATACCCCCCCCCCCCCTACATTCCTTAAAGAGCCAGCTGCTTGTCACTGCTGTAAATGTATCTCAGCCTTGTGCTATGTGACAGTAAAGCTGGAGGGGATTGTAGGAAGGGTTAGTGGTGAAAAGCACAGGTGAAAGTGTGTTGTGACAACATATACTGATGGAACCAATGCGTGTCCAGGGTCAGGTTTCATCATGTGTCGTTGGGTTAACCGCCATCGGTATCATGCTCGGGTTTAACATTTCTTGCGCAAAAAATAGCAGCAACACCAGGTGCAAACTTCCCGTCTGAGTTAGATTTCAACGACAGGGTATCCTTAATAAACTTGTCCCAAAGTAAAACAAAGTGCACATCAGTTTTTTTTTCTTTTTGTTATGTGCTGTATCTCTCCCCCTCTTCCTGTTCAGCGTAAAGCTCTTTATTTGCTTTGGATGAGTCCAATGTAAACAAAAGAGTGTGCAGAGTGGTTATCTTTAGTACAGTTCTATATTCAGTTCAGGAATTGTGCATGCTGATCCTCTGAGAAAATATCCACAGGCACCTTAAATAGGCAAGTGCTTCTCCCCTTCCCTGTGCTGAAAGAGGGTAGAAGAAAACATGGGTCACAATATGTCTTTCATAAAGTGTCATCACAGCAAATCAAGGTTATTATGTAACTGCAGTTAGGTTACATTAATCAGACCTCTACTCAAGGCTGCACTGGGCATAGCTTCTGTAATTACACTGAGGTCTATTCAGTAAACAGTGAAATGTGGTAAATTGAAAAGTGCAAAAGCAAAACGGGTCAACAAAGTGAAATAATTCTTCTTCAGCAGATACCCCAAACCAATTGTAAGAAATAACTCTGCTTAACCACTTCAAATATTAGTTCTAAAACACATCCCACCATGGGACAACTGACAAACTAAATGGGAAACCCCTACTATATACAATAGTCTTTTATTACAGACATAGATTCAAATAAAAATAGAATAGAGTACAACCCATTCCAAAAAAACAACAAAAAAACCACCATTGACCCCTTGGTATTTTCATCCTTAAGGACAAAAGCACCAAAACAGCATTTTTTGTGTTCCTGGCCCAATCAGAAAGTGATTTTAATAGAACCTGTGGGTTTGCATGGCCTGATGAAGCGAGATTTAGAAATATGGAGCTGGCGCTCACTGTGAGCTTCAGTTACATGTTCATGGTCAGACTGAAGCCATTCAAAATGGCCTCATCTGACAGGTGGGATCCTGCTGCAAGTCCATGCAGCCACTGCAGCAGGATTCGAAGCAAAGCTCACCGTGATGGGCTGACATGAGCTGTTAAACTAAGGACATGCTATGCCATCCTACAGTAATTTAGGAGGGCCGAGAACATCCTGCTGTCATAAAGGTGTTAGCTTTCTGACCCTTTACAAGGGTACACCTTTATAAGTACACCTCAAAATACTAAGGGTCATGTATTAAACAAGTACAGTGGGGAAAAGTAGGTAAAACATAAATAAGGGGCAATTTGCGACTATTTGTAACGTGTTGCGCTCCCCCCCCCCCCCCCCCCGATTTGCACTGTAGTGTATATCTCACTGTAGTAGAAGACCTTCTTGATTGTGAAGGCGAATTAGCATATCTACAGGTCAGCAGCAGATATGATTAACAATACGTTTTCATTGGATACTGTTCTAGGAATATACGTATTTATACAGCAGCATCATATTTTGCAGCACTGTACAATGGGCAGTAAATACCAAAATAGCAGCAGCTGTAACAAGAGGGCTGTGCTCAATGTAACTTAACTTTATAATAAATATGTTACATCATTGATTTATAAGAACATTACAAATCTCCCACTCGAGGTATGTACGAATGAAATTGGATTATATGATGTATTACTGTTGCCTAGCAATGGCATCATCTTGTATATTGACGTACAAACATAAATATCACTAATGGAAATGATGCTTTCTGTGTAAATAAACATAATAAGTTATTCAGCTTTATACATGTTATGATTTGTCTTCCATGCACTGGGGTTGTCCCCTACCTCCTGTGTTATTGGTCGGTGACAATAACATTATGGGGCCAGTTAGATCTGTTTATAGCCTATTAATAGCTAATGGTAATTTATTTACACAAAGTTATTTATATACTGAAGTTTAAAACACACATTTCTCATAGTTTTCTAACTGTGAAGCTTTGTTGTTATTATATTATATTAAAACATTTTTGGTCCATGGACTTGCCTTGGCATTTTGCAATTTTCTTCACTGAAACTGTTAACTTACATATGGTGCAAAGACTGTGCATAGATTTGTTTTTAATACACATTAATGAAATGTCTTCCACATAGATACTGTGATATGTGTGTGTATATGTTTAGCTATATATCTATCTATCTAAATATATATAATGTCAGAGACATACCAAGCTGTCACCAGAACAGGCCTTATTCTCCATGGGCATCTACAGCATGGGGGACCCTCTGTGTCCTGCCCCCCCCCCCCCTTCTGACCTCCAAATATTGGAGCTGGTCCCTGATGGTTCAGTGTAGGGTTTGAACAGTCTGTACCTCTGCTCCCACATGGCCCAACACTGCTCTTTGAGTCAGATTACTGAGATATCACATGACACCAGTACTCTGCTTCTCATTGAAGCATAGGAGTCTGAGGAGGAAGAGGAGGCAAAGTCTGTGCTGATGTAAGAGGCACAGATCTCTCAGACACATTGCCTGGCTGGATACAGCACATATCACCTAGCACTGCTTTAAAAAAACAAGACGAAAGGTTCTAGCCGCCACCAGGAAACATACTGAATGCCTCCTATTACCCTTCACCCTTTCGGCTCCCATGATGTTATTTGTTATTTCAAAGGTGTGTGGATGAACTGGGTTTCAATATTATGCATTTTTTTCGTATTCTTTCACTAAGCTCATATTGACTATGATAATTTTTATTTATAAAGAAAGTGGAAAAATGAATGGCCGTAGTATGAGGATAAACTGGCATGTACTTTCTAAAGTAAGGTAGCCATGATGTTTACCAAGGAAGCTGATAGTGCAGTGAGAGACCTCCATTTTGAAAGGGGATCAACATAAATAACCTTCGTAGAGTCCCTACTGTTGATCACCTTTGAAAATTGAGATCTTTCACTACACTAGCATTGAGTGTCCCTGGTCTCAACATACCCTGATCAGATGAGAGGGGTGGGCCCCTGCTCTGATTGGCTGTGCGCCCGTTGTGGTTGTCAGCACTCACCAGCCCCCTGACCGGTTCTACCTCAGCTCCGAGGCAGAGCCGAGAACTAAACCAGTATGTATCTGTATCCTGTTTGGAAGCAAGGGTTAAAAAATACTTTGTTTTCCTTCTGTTGTTAGTAGTAGGCTTGCCACCTTTTGTACAGAATAATACCGGCCTTGCTACTGTCTCCATAGACTTAACATTGGCCTGGTGCCAATTTTTTTTTACCCTAGTTAGTACTGAGCCTCCCAGTCAGTGTGTTTCTAACTTCTGTATTACAATAGATATTTGTGGTTGAATGCAAGTGAATCATAGCTTTCTCTTGTCCTAGCGTTTGCCATTTTCTGTGGTTTAATGGACATTTGTGTAAAAATGGGGGGGGGGGTCTACTCTCCCCGCTGAATATTTGTGAAGTTTCTACAAGGATTTATATGGATATCTTGGAATAAGATGGCCTTCTGACCCTGAAATGTAAACACTCTAATAGCTTTAATTTTAGCAGGGATTGCAAATTATGAGAAAGAAGTACAGTAGTAACGAGCTACAAAGAGGATAGAATATCATGACATTTGTGCAAAGGAAGTCGGTTCAAAACTGCATAATTCCCACACCCTGAGACTGGAGTTAAAACATGAAACCCATAGTCCAAGCCTAAGAGTTCAAAGGTTTAATAATATTTTTCGGAGAGCTAAGTCTGAGGGTTTCCTTGTATGGTTACACCAGCATGCATTTATTTATATAGGAGGGACTTGAAGGAGTCTTTTGGTAATTATGAACTGTCTGATCTCAGAATTATACAAAGCTTAGATGAGTAAGATAGATAGCTACATCGATGGAGTAACTTACATGAGGAAAAAGATAGTGACATAAATGCATTACTTCAAGTGTGGCAGTAATTTACTTTTACTGATTTTTTGTTATGTTATCTCAGTCTGAAAAGCAGTTCTTAACTCGTGGGCAAATCATTTTTTTCTTTAATTGACTATATAATAAGAAATAACAATATTATATGACAAGAGTTAAATTGTATATTTGTACATGTTGTAGTATTAGTGTAACTAGGTCAGGTGCTTTAAGAGAAATTCTTAGATACAGAGCATATATACTGTGACAATAAAGCAAAAGAGAACCATACAGGGTGTGTCCATTGCATACTGACAGATTGTTTGTTTCTTTCTTGAACATGTGCCCTACTTACCTGTTTTCTCTGATTGCTGAGGCAGAAAGTGCAGATGGGCCTGGGTGCAGCACTTGCCACTGTTGCTCTGTACTGCAGACATGGCTGTCCACCCAAGCAGTCCTCCCCCAGCAGTAAGATGTTGGCTAGATGTGAAATGTAACTGGAAGCCAGCCGCAGAGTTTCTATTTTGGACAGTTTGCGGTCTGCAGGCTCTGTGGGAATAAGTGTCCTGAGGGCTGTAAAAGCAGTGTTCACACTATGCGTCCGGTCTCTCTCCCTGGCATTGGCAGCTTGTCTCTGCTTGCTGACTCCAGATAGTCTGCTCTTCCTCTTCCTTTTACCTCTGATTTCCTCATTTGGGCTACAGTAACCTCCTTCATCGTCACCACCTAGAGATTTGTCAGAACTGTCACTGACACTTTCCAGGTCCTCTGCATCAGAGATAAAACCACTGCTACAATCTCCAGGTTGCCCAATGCCACTTCCCACACACTTCATTGCCTTACAGTCCACCTCAGCAGCCTATGTCTCTATACTAAGCAGCACCAGTCCCCAGGACCCCCATCACTTTTTATGCACTGCAGGCAAACAGCACCTGTTGATAGCGAGCAGCTCCACTTGATCCACTGACACCTCAGCAAGTCATTTTTTGAATGGTTGCTCCTTTTAGACTGGACATGTGGTTGCTCCTAAAGGCAAGAAAGGTGGGGTTGGTGGAGAGAGTTGTGGGTGTTGGGGCAATAGCACCATCCTAAGCAGTGCACCTGTTCCCGTTGTCATGTTGTGGATAACGGCTAAAGACAGGAGTCCTATCTAACCCCCTGTAAGAGTGAGATGGGACAGGCAATGTGCTAACTAGGGTCACAAGAGTGTCTGCCACCTTCATCATATAGAGTAATCAGGGAAAGTGTCTTTTTACCGCTACTTTCAACACTTTGAATGGAAATCAAACCTTTGTGTTTCAGAATATAAATGTAGGTAATGATAACCACATACTGTTATGTTTGATGTCGTTTTAAAATACATCACAGTTCTCCCCTTCATGTCCTTTTTGAAGGCAGTCTTGATATATAAAACTAACCCACTAGAGTTTTCCAATGACCTTCTTCAATCTGGTCTGTCAATCCCAAAATATATCAAAACACACATAACCAAAATACTGAGAAACTTGCTGTGTGCAAATTTCAAATGTTACTTTCTTTTAAGTACAAAAAGTTACCGGGCTGCAGCCCCGGATGGGCACTGGGAAGTGGACACTGTCAGTAGTAGGTGCCAATTAGCTTGGGCACTCGGTGGAACTCCATCCAGTTAAATCCATGTAGTAGTTGTCACTACTTTCTTTTGATCCCCGATATCTTTGTCTCATTTGTCTTGACATGTTATCATCGATAGGTATAAATGTTTCCATCTTGTTCTCAAGTACAACCTCATCACTCCTGTAATTCTCTGGTGTTTCAGACATGACAATACTTGACCATCTTTTCACTTTACCCCTTTTTCTAAGAAATGTACTCCACTCATTTGACTTCCGATGCCATCTCGATGTAGATGACACCTAAACATGCCTATGCTCCCTTGATCTTTTCCCCTCCCCCTGTTGGCCATCATTCCTTGGTGTCTCATTTCTACCTAAAATGCAATCTTTCTAGCACCTTATAGTTGTCCCTAAATTAATATCCTCCTCTGTACCTGTACGGTTACCACTGATATTACCGCTCTAACTATCCAGGCCCATAGTTTGGGTCAAATTTCAATCCTATCTTAATTTATCTCTTAGATCAATTGTTACCAATCTTGTAACCTACACCTTGTGTAAAACCTACACCTTGCATTTTCACATTCCTCACTAACGAGGTCACAAAAACTCTAGTGTACCTTATGACTTCAAATGTTCACCACCATGACTCTCTCCAATACAATCTATCCAAAATGGTGATGCCAGACTCCTCTTCCTCACTTGACACTCCTCATCTGCTGATCCCCTTTTTTTTTAAAACCATTCAAGGATCTAACTTTATATAATCACCCTAACACACAAAGCCATACAATTCCTCCATGGTCACTGTTACTTGACATGTCCTTGATGTAATTCACATACCTACATCCTCGGTCATAACCTTTTCCCAATCACACTTTCAAGACTTGTCTCGGCCTAATTCCTCTGAAACGCACTTCCACGTAATGTTTACCACTGCCATAGACAGTGCTGTTTCCTATGTATCAGTCTATATCTGTTCTTCTGTTGAGTTTGTAACATACCTTTAAATTCTGTACCAATGCATGCATTTTTGTACTATATAAACATAACCTTTATTCTTAATTTATTTTCCTGCTTGTCTATTAGGGATGCATGTATATTACAGATAGCCTTGAACTCTTACAACTATTTCTTGACATTTTTTAAGTATAACAGAAAATATAGAGCAGCACCAACTAGGTGAAATGGAGTACCCTGTCCAAACCCTAAATAGGAATACAATAGCTCCAAAATACATATAATTATGCTAAAAATAAAAAGCTGAACTGTTTATAACACATTTACCAGACACAAAAGGAACAAAACTACAAGTGAAAAGTATATAATACTTTATTATGTAAAAGTAATTTAAAAAGGGATCTAATATAAGCCACGTGTTGAGAAAGACACACCACATTAATACATATACATCACATAAACTGTCATGAAAAACATTAAATCTCCTCACAACCCTCACAGAGTATACAACATAATAACCCCAAGTGGGGGGTGGGATGGTTCATAGCGGCTGCATTAACGCAGCTGCTTCACCGTCCCCTCTCGCGTGATGCCCAGTTCAAACTGTCAGCGGTGAAGCGGCCGCAAAGAAGTGTCCTAGACCCCCCAAGTGCATATGGCAAAGCATAACTAATGAGTAAATTCATGCAGTAATTGGCGGTATATCTGACCAAACTAATGCTGGCCCATCCAAAATGGACAACATAGACACGTGCAATGCTTCAGTAAATTAACTGGATACAATATAACACCAGATAAAATGATAGGCTGCTGGATAGTAGAAATAATAAATGACCAGTGGTAATAGTGTTGCACAAAACTATCTCACAGCTGGCTGAAAATATGTCTAATTTTAGCAGGTAGCCAGGATGATGTCCACTCAGAAAATCAGATATGGCTAATGTATGTTTCCCCATCTCAGGCTTCCTCCAAGCAAGAGCTGTTTTGGGAGCAAACAAGTAGATGGGAGTTGCAGTTCAAACTCTGATGGAGGACTATGGTATATATAGCCCTCAGAAAAGTGCTATTGACAAGGTGTGGCGATATGCCACCTCCTTCCTGATATGGTGTATGCACAGGCAGTCAGGGCCGCTTTAAGACCATAGTGGGCCCTGGGTAAAGTCTAATGCAGTGGGCCCCCCTCTACCCAATTTTTCTAAAGTCCCAATATAAAAAACTAAATGTAATTTTTTAAATATTATATGCAGCTATTTTCATATCATTCAACTATTTGTATTTGTAATAAACATGTAATAAACATTTATTCTCTTTCTCTGTACCCACATTGCACCTAAAGGACTTAAAACTTCACCATACAGTATCCACAGCACTTTCCATGCACTTATATTGCACCCACAGCACTTGACTTGCACTCATATTGCACCCACGTGATTTGGCATGCCACAGTGCCAATTTGCGCCACAGAACATACCACAGTGTCCACCACACTTTCCCTCACAGAAATGGCCCTGCAGAACATGCCACAGCGTTACTTTGCCCCATAGTACATGTTATTTTGCCGCACACAAGTTGCCACAGAATCACTTTGCCAATTAAAATGAGCCACAGTCATTTACCAATTAACATGCTACAATCAGTTTTCCATTAACAAATGCAACAGCCAGTTTGCCCATTAAAATATGTCACAGTTTGTCCATTACAATGTGGCAATGTTTGTCAATCAATATGCCACTGGTAGTATGCCAATTAATATGCTATTATCAGTTTGCCCATTAATATGCCACAGCCAATTTGCCACTTAATATGCCACATGTAATTTGCCCACTAATATGCCACACTGGTTAAAACGGACCTGCATTTGTCACACCCATTCCTTTCAGGTAGCACCCTTTCATTGCATAAACTTTCTACTACACCAGATTGCCCCCACATATCATACAAGAGTGTCAGATTGCCCCCACATTCCTGTCCACAGAGCCAGATTGCACCCCATCCTTTTCCACTGCACCAAGAATCACTTGTAACATAAATTAGCTTGTGACTATATATATACTTTACATTACACTATTTTATTTACATTAACCAATGTGTCTACAAGGGTCCAACAACACTCCCCACACTTCAAACTGGGTTTTTTTATTTTTTATTTTTTACCACTAATGTTCAAACTGATTAACTACCACGTAAAAATTTAAATGTAGGTAAAAGTAACATTCGTAAGGTACTATTGTTGCAAAAGGATCTACACAATATGAACCAATCGTTTTCCGAAATGGATTTGGATAAGATTTTCCTCTTGGATAATAGCCGTATTGATGGGATCCCATTTGACTATTATGGCCATTCGGAAACTGAAGCCTCAGAGGCATTAGGATTGTATTTTCACAATAAAAAAGATAACGTTTTGGCTACATAATATCAGCCCTGAATATAATCGGATTCAGGGATTCTTGCCACATTATAGACATTTCAGTTTAAATACAAAATATATAAAGAAATAATATAAAATCAAAGATTAAAAACCTGCCCCTCAAAAAAATGTGGTTCCCCCATTAGAAACAAGGCTGGGAGCAGCTCACATGGCTCCTAGCAACTACATATATATGGGTTGTCAGGGTATGTAGGCTCGCTAAAATTTATTAATCTAAAACATGACCCCTTGGGGCCGGAGGCTGCTCAAGTCCCAGACCACAAACTAATATAAAATAAATGCCCCTGTGGGGTGTGTGGCTGCCCAATGGCCCCAGATCCTCATATTCTGGCCAAGGGAAGGGAGCAAAAAATTTAAAAAATATTGTGCAAGTTCCCTGTCTAAGCTTCTGTCCCCAGCGGGGAACAGATGAATAATGAAAACCCTGGTCTGAGAGTGGGGATTTCATTTTAAGACAATCCGGCATCTGGTTGATGATGCAAATCAGATGCCTTCAATCCCATCTTCCCATCTTGGGTTTTAAAAACTAGCCAAATATGTAACAATCATAAATGTAACAGGGGGCTGGGAGCCATTTTGGGGACTGTCTGCCCTGTTTCGTGTAGGGGGGGTAGGGCTACTTGTGGGTTCAAGTCCCCCATTATTTCATAAACATTTATTATAATACATTTTTATTATCCATTTAAGGATGAATTCTGCTATGTCCATGATAGACAAATTTGTTCCAAAATGTGTCACTACCATCCTTTAGAAAGGGTGAGTGGAGCAATAATGTATTTGTATTTTGTTGACACAAACCATGACACTGGTGATTCGAGTGCCAGTGTTTACAAGAGAGGAATTATAGCAAAAGCAGTGGTAGCACTTGAACATTGCCAGCAGTCAGAAGTAGTGGAAAAAGGGTGTAGGACTGTTTTTTGCTTAGCTTTCTTCACAGCATCATGGACATTACAGCACTGACAGTTCAGCGAGGCCATTTTGTCGCATAACTGAACCCCTAACCCTAGTACTAACACTAACCCCTAACCTTAAGTTCAGCACACCGTGATTAATCAGCTGTGCTGAACTGTCACCGCAATGAAACTGCCACGAGGAAATCGTGGCGAGGAACAGTCCATTCCGATGGAAAAGAGGTGAACATCTGGTACAGTTCTGGCCTGGAATAATGCAATATATGTAAGGCCATCATGACAGAGGTTTCCTGTCATTTCCCTCACCCTGTCAGTTAAGCCAAGAGCCCAATAATAGCACGACAGGGGGGTGGCAATGAGTGGATAGAGGGGATGGCCTTAGGCTATATATTGCAGGATTTATAGGAATGATTTCCTGTTTAAAGTAAAATGACAAGTTCCCTCCCTCCCATCCCTAGGTGACGAAAAAGGAACTGGCAGCGGGGGTCCCCAAGGTTTTGCGTTTGTGCAGGGGGTTGGTCATCTGGGGTATGGTCAACCCGGTTGGGCAGTAGCTGTGGGAACCTAACTGCACGGGCTCCCCATGGGCTTGTCCCTGGGGAGTGAGGCATGGCTACTGTGCACAGGGACGTCAGTAGCCGTAAGTCATGTGGTACGCCTGCGCCAGATTCTCGGTGTCCTGATCCTAGATGGTCTAGGATAAGGCACACGCTACCGCTAAGGTTCAGTAGTATTGTTTCATGTTGTTTACATTTATGATTATAAAAGCATGTGTTGGTTGGTATATATGTATATGTATATAATGTTTGTATATATATATAATTGTATATGCCTGGTTATTTATTTATTTATAAAGTTTTAACCATATTTGGTTTACAGTAATATTCGTTACTTATTTCAGCTATATTTTAGCTGTCAATTTATGTTGCAGCAATTCAATAAAGACTGCGACCTTTCTAGCCACTCAGTTGTCTGTCTCTTTATTGGTGGGGGGAATGAATTATCAGGTATACCTTGGTCATGAAACTTTGGAAAAGTTCTATCAGTTCTATTTACTATGGAAGTTATGTCAGAAGCCAGTTGTGCCAAACTGTTAGAGAGGTATTCACTTTAATTGCACAATGCCCTCCAGCAAAGCAGTATCCTTATTTTATTGCTTGTATAGAAACTATTTATTTTATTACAATAGCAGACACAAAAAGAACTGTGTGGCAATGATAATGTAAAAATCTTACATACAAGCATTACGTCGCACTATAACAAGGGCATCTTCAGGGGCACCACAGATACAGAAAAGTATAACTCCTTAACTCCTCCTAAAAAGGTATGCCACACATCTGGACCATCAAGAATGAATATGCACCATTGCAGTATTGTAATATAATATAAAAATAGGGTGTAATGTAATATAAAAACTCAATTTTGTTTAGACGGACATATAGAGCCGCAAGCATACCGATCCCAGCTGTCAGATTAGCATCACCTGATGCGTTTCGTCAAACGATCCTACGTCTAAATCAGGTAATCTGACAACTGGGATCAGCATGCTGCAGCTCTATATATCTCCATTTAAGTATCTTAAACTGTCTAAATAAACTTGGGTTTTTAAATTACATAATACCCCAGAGGTTGGTGCGTATTCATTTTTTAAGGTCCACATGTGTGTCATAACTTTTTAGGAGGAGTTCTACTTTTTGTTTTGTTATTTTATTAATCATGAATATTTTTTATAAACCTTGCTCTGGAGGTTTATTAGAATATTAGAAGAATATTTGGGATTATGCATGCATGCTTTGGTGTGCAGTGCTTTCATATATTGACAGCCATCAGCACAGTGTATCTTTTCAGTATGAAGCTACTGCAGTATGATCCCAGCTGTTGTTTTCTTGCTAAAGTTGGTTCTCATAGCCTCTTTAGGCATTTTCCCTATGATGGTACGAAGGCTACAAACAACATCTCCTCTCAAATACTGGTTATTACAACAAAGCCTATGGGCTTCATTCATGAAAGATGAAAATTGTAGGGAAGTCAATTGAACTGGAGAATTTTTCCAACCCTGCTCATTTTGGCCTTTAGTTTGAAATTCCCTTGTCAATTCCCTGCAATACCCTCTTTCAAGAATAAAGAGAATGAAATATAACATTCGATTAATATGGTCATAGTTGAAAGTGATCATGGTTTCTTTTTCAACTCATCACTCTACATTGGTATGCATATATTTAAAAGTATTTTAGTAGCCCTTTTTAAACTACCTATACATGTTCCGTGTAAAATAAAGCTTCCTTTGAAGAACAAACCAACATCATTGTATCTGCTGCATTCTTCCTTTATATGTGTTTAAAGCTTTTGTCATTACTGAAAAAGTAAAACTAGCAAGTCTTTACCTTAATGCACTGTGCAAACAATAATGGGGCCATGATGTCATTGAATAAAATAGGCTGCAAGAGAAAAAAAAAACGGTTAAAAACCAGTGATATTTTACTACACTGAATCGGGCCCAATGCATTAAGGGACTGAATTCTCTGGAGGGTCCATTGGGAGATGAAAAAACCCTGCCCACAAATTATATTAATGTTTATGCTTTTGGAAACAGTGGGCTCAAGGTAAGAGTCAGTTTAATATAATAAACATCATTTTCTAGACTTATGCGCAAACATTTATCTCAAAACAAAATCAGAGCCCATAATCTTCTCCCCCCCCCTGAGAAGGCAGTATGAAAGACAATACAATTGTAATAAAGGTCCATCTTTTTGTAAAGGAAAAAAAAATAGACGCACCAGCATACATGCAAGAGCATTACCTCTTATGTGTCTGATGCACTGATTATTATAATTACTCATAAGGCCGCACTGTACAATGTACAAGCAAAATCTGCAAATATGAGGTAACATAGAAGAACAGAAGAAAAGGGTGAGCTAATAAGCTATTCTATATGCTGTGTGATGTAAAGCAAACTCACACTTTTCACTTGGGATTTTTGCTAGTATCCTACTTAAGTCATGTGTTAGATGGTGCACATGCATGTGTTACACTTTTTTTGTCCCATGTCATAGAGGTGCACAGACATTAGGTTGCATCAATATAATTACACACAATATAAAGACGCATGACAATATACATTATACATTTCACACATTTTTTTCCAGTATGAACGGATCTTTCCTACCTTTATGCTACATTCTTAATTGTGAAGTGACATTAAATCTGCCAACAAACTGACAATCTTCATGCTCTGAATGCAAAGTTAAGATTCGATTTGTATCTTATGTGCTCAGAATGCCAGTTTGGCTGGCATTAATGTCTGTCTGGCTCTCCATGTAATGCATACATGTTTCCACAGAAGATATACTCAATTCAAGGGAAGGTTGTTTCAAAATGATATAGTTGCTAATCATGTTAAAACTCAATGTGAATAAAAACTTAGAAAAGAATGTAGTCATACTCCCTGGATCATATTGTGAGTGTGATATATCTCTAGGCTCAGCAGAGAGAGAACAATGCTGCTTTTAGATCTGTTAGAATCATCTGCTCAGGATCTGACAGTAGTATACACTGAGCCACTCAGTGCGGCTGTCAAACAGCACTGACATTACTAGAAGTGACCGCGTGCATTCTCCAGCTCTGTCTTTACCAAATAACAGCTGCTATCTGTGGGGTTTGAAGTTAAACATAAAATTGCATCTTGCTGAAAGATAAGCAAAAAAGTAATCAGCATATTGATTAAACCACCACTCTCTCTCTAAAAGATAAAAAAAAATGTGTTGCTCAAGCAGTGCCAAAAACCAACATTGTTCATGGTTGGACATTTACTGGGGTCTGTGATGGGCAATTTATTGATTTTCTATGGACCTTTACAGACCTTGCCACTGGTGTCCTTGTCCAGAGACTTTGCTAATTTCTGTGATGAATGTGCCTTCTCAGGGCCCTTCCAGAACAAAATGTCTGGTTGCAGCCCCATATTCAGCATAAGATTTTTAAACCAGCCCTATAGCATAATATATAATTTTTTGTTCATAAAAGGGGAAACCATGCTTTTTAAAAGCACTTCTGAACAGTGTATTATTTATAGATAAGACTGATATATAAGCCTGGCTAGGGAAATATATATACCTCCAGTTATACACACAGAGTTATATGAATTGCCATGTGCAGAGGTATTTATCAGGGCAGGTGTGTGAGACATATCCTTGTGTACATATTTCTGTAGCGTCTCTCCCTCTCTCATTTCTGTAGCATCTCTCTCTCATTTCTGTAGCGTCTCTCTCTCTCATTTCTGTAGCGTCTCTCTCTCTCATTTCTGGAGCGTCTCCCTCTCTGTCATTTCTGTAGCATCTCCCTCTCTCTCATTTCTGTAGTGTCTCCCTCTCTCTCATTTCTGTAGTGTCTCCCTCTCTCTCATTTCTGTAGCATCTCCCTCTCTCTCATTTCTGTAGTGTCTCCCTCTCTCTCATTTCTGTAGTGTCTCCCTCTCTCTCATTTCTGTAGCATCTCCCTCTCTCTCATTTCTGTAGTGTCTCCCTCTCTCTCATTTCTGTAGCATCTCCCTCTCTCTCATTTCTGTAGTGTCTCCCTCTCTCTCATTTCTGTAGTGGCTCTCTCTCTAATTTCTGTAGCGGCTCTCTCTCTCACATTTCTGTAGCATCTTTCTCTCTCCTTTATGTAGTGTCTCTCGCTCTCTCTCATTTCTGTAGCATCTCTCTCTATCCTTTCTGTAGTGTCTTTTCATCCCCGCCCCCTGTATTGTATCTCTCGTATCTCTCCCCCATTCCCCCTGTAGTGTCTCTCCCTCTCCCTTACCATGTAGTGTCTCTCTCACCCTCCCACTTCCCATGTATTGTCCCTCTCTCACCCTCCCCCTTCCCCTGTAGTGTCTCTCTCTCCCCCTCCCCCCTGTAGTGTCTCTCTCTCACCCTCCCCCTTCAACTGTACTGTCTCTCTCCGCCTCCCCCTGTAGTGTCTCTCTCACCTCTCCCCATTCCCATGTAATGTCTCTCTCTCACCCTCCCCCCTTCCCATGTAGTGTCTCTCTCCCCTCTTCTCCCTGTAGTGTCTCTCTTCCCCCCCTTCCCCCTGTAGTGTCACTCTTCCTTCCCTTCCCCCTGTAGTGTCACTCTCCCCCCCCTTCCCCGTGTAGTGTCTCTCACTCACCTTGCTGACTCTTCCTCCACTCCCCATCTCGCGCCGGAACTGCTGCAGCAACATCCGGTGTCCCGCTGCCACTTTAAGCAATTCAGCGGTGGCTGCCACTTTCAGAAATTCACCTGCAGCCGCCGGATGTTGCGGCAGCAGCCGAACTACTTAAAGTGGCGGCGGCCACCGAACTGCTTAAAGTGGCGGCGGCCTCCGAACTTTTTAAAGTGGCGGCGGCCGCCAAATTTCTTAAAGAGGCCAAAGCCCTGGGGCAGGCGGCCCACCGAGAATTTTCCCGGTATCCCGGTGGGCCAGCCCGGCCCTGGTCACAGTGGGGCAAATTTAGCCAAAATTGTATTTCTTGTCGTCGTTAGGGAGAGGGCTATTGGGGTGAGCCCCGAATCTCCTGTCTTTGTGCTTTTTTTTGTTTCTCCCTCCCAGGCATGGAGCTTTTCACCTTCCAGAATAACTGTTCCAGAATTGGAGTTTTAACCTCTTGAGAGACAGCATGCCGCCCTTACTACTCCTTAGCGTGCCCGCTTTACTGCTGGACCAACTGATGAGAACTGCCGCTTCGCCTCCTTTCAGCTGTCTGTCAGAGTAAAAGGTGTCACATGCCATCCCGGTGCAGGGAGGGGTTCACTTATTTAAACATTTATTCTTTTTTGTGTCTGTGTGAGATAGTGTATGTGTGTGTTTGATAGAGTATATGTGTGTGAAAGTGTGTGTCTGTGTGAGACAGTGTGTATTAAAAAAAAAAAAAAGATGTATATAATTATAAACTAATTTTTTCCAAGAGCTCACCCTTGAGGTGTAAAGAAAATTAAAACATTATTATGATAAATGAAATAATGATTTACCTTTCTTTTCCCCCTGTGAATGAGCTCTTGGAAAAATAAATTTTATTGCATACCTAATTTTTATTGATTTATTGGGGGAGCAGAATTTCTTCAACCCAGGCAGCACAATGTCTTGGGCCGCTGCCCCCCCATTCCATTTTTATTGCCTCTACATTCCTTGCCATTGCAGCACCTATAGTACTTGAAACAACACAAGGCTTGCACCCACAGGATTTGCCAGAGCACTCAGATTGCATTTTCAAGTCTTGTCTGAGAACCTAGATTTCCCCCACAGGGTCTTGTAAAGCACCCACCTTGAACCCACTGGACTTGCCAAAGCACCAAGATTGCACACACCAATGACTTGCCAGACCACCAAAATTGCACACACAGGTCTTGCCAGAGGACCTAGATTGCACACCCAGTACATGCAGCACACCCAGATTGCAAGCCAAGGATATACCGCAGCACCCAGCTTGCACTCAGATTTTACACCATGGACACACCACAGCACCCAGAATATGTCCCAGCACCCAGATTGCACACCCAGAACATGCCCCATCATCCAGATTGCACAACCAGCACAGCACTGAAAGGGCTAACCCCATCATCAAAAGAAGGTTTGGCCCCTATGCCCCCCACCCTCTCCCATCAAATTAAAGGGTTGCCTAAGTGGCCCTTGGCCCACCTTTAATACCCTTGCCCAGTATCTAGTCTCCGGTGCCTCTGCAGGTGCGTGGCTAGCACCAATTAGCAATAAAGACGAAAAGGAAAGCAGAAATATCACTCTCAAGACTGGATGCAGTACAAAAATTTTAATAGTGAAATACATGCAAAATTCAAAATACACAGCAGCATATAGGGCGTGATGCAGATCAGATCATAAAGACAGCTTAATGGGTTTCATGCATCTAGTGCTTAGTCACTTTTACTTTCTTTTTCACACACGGTTGGCTAGTGAGAACACCGCTTTCAACTACAACACTAATAATCGATATTACTCATCCAAGGAGATCCAGAACTTCAAGAAGGGACTCTGTATGAAGGTGTTAATGGCTTTGATGTGCCTGTATTTTATCGACATCTTCGACGGTTTTTAATGTGCATCAATTGATGGGTGTGTTAACAACAACACACTATGTCAAGTTTTTATTCTCTTTGATAGCACACTTTCACCACTATACTACTTTCCCTGCGTACACTGTCTGGATTGATGCTGTAATACAGAAGTGAATAAAGCTTTTTTTTTTTTTTTTTTTTTTGCTGTTCACCTTGCTGATATTGGACAGTTTTTCAGATTATTCACTCTGTAATATATGTGATTTTAATCACTAAACAAGACTGCTCATCTTTATTTTTTTTCTGGTTTTCATCTCACATATGAATGTTCGTTTTGAGGTTATGCAACATGTTGCTGATGTCTTGTGATTTGTCAATTATTTCTTTGGTTCAGATGCTATTATTTTATACATTCAAGTAATAATTTGAACTGGTCAGAACACCATTTTTTCATAATCTTTTTAGGTCATTTAGTTACTGACATAAAATTTAATTTGGGAGGACATGAAAAGAAGCCTAAAATGTTTGCACTGTTTTGTTATTGGAATGTGTAATCTTTCCAGATCCTTGCACTTACTTACTGCAAAGAAGGAACTGGGTTCATGCTTATATTTGAAAAATGTGTAACTGTGCCAAAACTATATGGCTCCTATGGCATCTAGCCATAAATCTGAAAGAGAGTAATGCCTGATATAAACCAGTGCTGTTTGGGCCTGTTATTTAAGGACAAGCTCACACAGCTAGATTAATGACTTCTATACACATCAGTGTGTAAATTAAGACCTCTGGGTGGGTTATAAACTGACACATTTCAAGTTAATTTCTCTTAGGCATCCGGAAGTCCTTTTCTAGTTAAAAGACATATAACAAAAAAAAACACATTGTGTGGAGTATTAAGGATTCCATGTAGGGTGACCACATATCCCAGATTGCCCAGAACAGTCCTGCAATGAGACTTTATGTCTGGGGTCCCAGGCAGCCTCAATATAAGACAGTGCAAAGTCCTGGACTGAGAGCCCTGAGATAATGACATCTCAGCCAATCAAGTGAGCCCTCTCAACTCTCCTGATTAACTGAGAGTTCAGAAGCCTTTCCTGATTAACTCAGTCTCTCCTTCACACAGAGCTCAGTGTATCCTGCAGCAGCCTGTCTGCACCATATAAGGTAAGAAACCCATAATCTCTCTGACAGTGTGTGTGCCTGTGTATGTGTGAGTGAGAGACTGTGTCTGTGTGTGTGTATCTGTGAGTGAGAGACTGTGTGTGTGAGTGAGTGAGAGAATTTGTGTGAGTGAATGGGTGAGTGAGATACTGTGTGCATGAGTAAGTGAGTGACTGAGTAAGAAACTGTGAAGTCTATGTGTGTGTGTGTGTGTGTGTGTAATGAATAGTAATCGAGGGGATACATTCTGAAACTGTCTATCTAGTAATAGAGGGGTTGAGTTCTCTGAAAATGCTCCTGACTGATAATATGTGTATAATATGAATACAATCATTATTTGATCTGAAATCTATATGGTTCCCAAGGTTTTCTAATAATGTATTATATCATATAAAATGTGTCTCTTTAATTAATTAATCCTAAAAATACAGTTTATTTTATAAACCTAAAGTTGCATCTATGTTATCTAACAAATTAATAAACCTTTTGTATAAATTGTAAGCTTGATGATTAATTCTTTTTCTAATATCATTATCAAAATGTAATTTTGTTCTACAGGCACATGCAACCATGGTATTCTCTGGAGCTGTAAAGCTATATATGAACCAACTGTGGAAATCCATTTTAACATTGTGAGCTGTGAATTCTAGTGCTCTGCTTTAACACAGCTGATGCACATACATGGTATCTTGGCTGCCAGTACACAAGTCCAGCTGCTAGTATGACCTTGCACCTGTAAGTGACCAATGCACCAAAAATAAAATGACCAAGTGCCTCTAGATTAAAAGACAGTGAACATGTCAACAAACTCTGAACCTTAATGTCTAGTTCACTGTGGTTTATTAAAGAGTATACAGGATCTATGCTATTTCTGTACCTCTCTTCCCATTGTAAGATAATTATCTGACAACATACAAATGGCTCATCTCTGCTTTGAATAAATTCAGATATATTAGGGCATTTACATAATATGAGTAATTGCCATTCTGTATCAGAAAACTGTTGTTCAACATCATAAGTAATTAGCAATAACAAAGGCACATAATCTGTTAAAACAGTAATCAGAAAAACAAGACAAAAAGTCGACAGTGAAGAAAATCCAATTCCAGTTATGATCTTTTATTTTTATGATCAGATGGATATAATAATAAAAATAAAACACATAAAGAATCTCCATCACCTACACACAGTTTATACTGGGATTGTCTGTGAATGCAAAGAATAACAAAATGATCAAAAATGACCTATGCATTAAAGGGACAGTCTAGTCCCCAAACTCACTTTGGTGCAAGATGAAGATTACTGCTTTTATAGTGGACAGGCTATTTTACCCAGTGTGATTTGATGCAGGCATTCTGCACAAATCACATTTTTAATATTTGACTCAAGCACTCCTCGGTGATTATAGGAAATAACTTTTACTCAGCTAGTGTGGGCAGTCCTGGTTTCTTGCAAACTGGTGTAATTTCATCTAGCTGTAAGTATTTGATAATTTAAGCAATGCAAAATGTAAAATGTGCATTTTAAAGTACATTGATTAAGTACTTGGATAATGTATTTTGGGCACTTGATAGTCCCTTTAAGAGAAAACTGTGGTGTCACAATGTAACTTACACATATGAATTACACATTTCCCATTGAAAGTAGTTCATTTCCATATGAAGCCAAGGGTGAAGTCATAACAAAGACCCCATAGACGCATTTAAATGCATTCTCTAACCTAAATATTGCTTATACTGCAAATAAGGAAAATAATAAAATGATACATACATTGTGTTGGAATTGCATCCTAATGCATAGATTAAGAGAAAAATGTGTATTAAATATGTCTGTGGTGACGGGTTCTATATCAAACAATTATAAAGTTATAATAGAAAGCAATTTGTATTTAAAATGTATTGACAACATGGTATAAACTTCCACATGTATTACACAAAATTCATCAAAGTAATGCAATAAGTGTTGGTGATGTTTATCCCAAATTGGTTATTAAGACATTTAAATAGCAGGAGATCATAATACTTCAAATGAACCCCTGACTATGCTGATGCATAGTACAAGGCATAGTTAATGCTGCTAAGGATTTCAAACCTAGATGCTGGACACAAGTGAGGGTTCAAGCTTATAGAGCATGGCTTTCCACCTTTGAGTGGATCCAGGAGATGGAAGATATCATTTTAACCAAACAAGGGAGGGGGACAGAACATAACTCAAGATGGCTGCCTGGGTCAGTAAAAATGGAGAGTGTGGAATATTAAAACCTATTGGAGATTAGATAAGACATGGGAAAAATGGGATAAAATGATCATTTGTTTTGGAACCTAGCCAGGGCCAGCGCTACAAAAAGGCAGCACAGGTGGCCGCCTTAGGGTGCCACAAGAAGGGGGTGGGAAAATCCAAATTGCCCGTGCCCCCAGGCCCGCCATCATGGGTTTAGTTGGTCCCTGGCTGTGAGGGAAGCGTTGTGCGCTCCTCTCCAGCCGCGCGGCTTCAATTTGATTTTTTTTTTTAAATGCGACCGGAGATAATCAGGGAAGCGCACAACACTTCCCTCACAGCCGCGGACCTGCAGAGTACTGGGAGACAGAGCAGCAAAGAGGTAAGTACTGGGGAAGTGGGGAGGAGGGTGGCAAAATCCTGGCATATTAAATGGCATATTGAGGGGCAAAATCCTGGCATATTAAATGGCATATTGAGGGGCAGAATCCTGGAATATTGAGTGGCAAAATCCTGGCATATTAAATGGCAAAATCCTGGCATATTAATTGGCAAAATCCTGGCATATTAAATGGCATATTGAGGGGCAAAATCCTGGCATATTGAGTGGCAAAATCCTGACATATTAAATGGCAAAATCCTGGCATACTGAGGGGCAAAATCCTGGCATATTAAATGGCTAAATCCTGGCATATTAAATGGCATATTGAGTGGCAAAATCCTGGCATATTGAGGGGCAAAATCCTGGCATATTGAGTGGCAAAATCCTGGCATATTAAATGGCATATTGGAGGGGCAAAATCCAGGCATATTAAATGGCATATTGAGGGGCAAAATCCAGGCATATTAAATGGCATATTGAGTGTCAAAATCCTGGCATATTGAGTGGCAAAATCCTGGCATATTAAATGGCAAAATCCTGGCATATTGAGGGGCAAAATCCTAGCATATGAAATGGCATATTGAGGGTCAAAATCCTGGCATATTGAGTGGCAAAATCCTGGCATATTAAATGGCATATTGAAGGGGCAAAATCCTGGTATATTAAATGGTATATTGAAGGGCAAAATCCTGGCATATTGAGTGGAAAAATCCTGGAATATTAAATGGCATATTGGAGAGGCAAAATCCTGGCATATTAAATGGCATTTTGAGGAGTAAAATCCTGGCATATTGTGTGGCAAAATTCTGGCATATTAAATGGCATATTGAGGGGCAAAATCATGGCATCTTGAGGGGCAAAATCCTGGCAGATTGAGGGGCAAAATCCTGGCAGATTTAATGGCATTTTGAGGGGCCAAATCCTGGCATATTGAGGGGCAAAATCCTTGCATATTAAATGGCAGATTGAGGGGAAAAATCCTGGCATATTGAGGGGCAAAATCCAGGCATATTAAATGGCATATTGAGGGGTAAAATCCTGGCATATTGAGTGGCAAAATCCTTGCATATTAAATGGCATATTGGAGGGGCAAAATCCTGGCATATTGAGGGGCAAAATCCTGGCATATTAAATGGCATATTGAGGGGCAAAATATTGGCATATTAAATAGCAAAATAATGGCATATTAAGTGGATAAATACTGGCATATTGAGGGGAAAAATGTAAGTAAGTATGTCACTGTGTCTGTGTGTGTGACTGCAAGGGTGTCTTTGTGTTTAAGGGTTTCAATGTGTGTTAGGGTGTCAATGTGTGACAAATTTAGAGCATGCGAGTTGAATATTTAGATGTATTTATTTTCCACACTATACATTATACTTTTATATATGTAAAATGTATGGAGGGTTGGTGGTGTGGGAGGCGTGGCAGGTCAGAGGAGGAGGGTACCAAAATGCACCTTCGCCTGTGTAGACGAAAATCCTTGCACCGGCCCTGAACCTAGCCAGAGATATACTTTAAACAGGGTCGACATCAGAAATTGTGGGGCTACTTACTGGCCAAATGGTCTGGGCTCTCCCCCTCCCCCACTCCATTTCTCCTTTTGTTATTGCCCCCACATCCCTTGCCATAGTACCACCTTGAACAACTAGGATGTGCCCCGGAAAACACATTGCACACCCAGGACTTACCCAGCCAACACCCACTTTGCATCCATAAGATATGCCACAGCACCAACTGACAGGACATGCTCCATCTCTCACAATCCATCACCTACACTGAGGACCAAGGACATGCCCCCTCACCCACATTACACACACAAGACATGCGGCAGAATCCACATTACACACACAAGACAACCCCCAGCACCCACATTGCATACCCAAAACATGCCTCATTTACCATATTGCACACTCACGACATGCCCCATCACCCACATAGCACACCCACAATGTGTCCCAGCACCCACAGTGCCACACTTCAATTGCAGCAACAGACTTGCCAATGCATTGCCATTGCACCCAGAGTACTTGCATTGGAGTCAATGTGGGGGCAGCGTGAGGATGTCTTTGTTGTGCTCGGTACACACAGTGGGTCTTCTGTGCCAGAACACCGGAAAGTCCCGTGACACATGTGTTCCAGCACAGAAGACCAGCTGGTAGTATTGGGCAGCATGGCAGGATGTCTGTGCGCACACTTTTTCCTAAACTTTCCTGATTTGTTAATAACCGTTAGGTACTGTTTTTAAATTGAAAAGCAGAAATGAGTAGTAGATTTTTAAAAGACAGAAAAAGTGCCTTTTGTGCATTGTTGACCTGTAGTCTCCGGATATGGGTCCCCAATACGACCTTCACGGTAACCAGCTAAAACTTTAAACTTGCATTAATCCGGGTAATGAAAGTAAAACTGCTCCAGTTTTGTAGTATAAAAATGTACTTTTATTCCATATACACTTCTCAATAGATTAATACATTCATGTTAAAATTCAGCTGAGGTAGAGCAGCTATCAAAGTGTGCTGGAGATATTCTGGAGAAATTGTGGATGTGGTCAGAGTTTATATAAAAGGTATTTTATATGGCAGAGATGGTTCAGTGCAATAATTGTGCATTTGTTTCACGTTCCACTTTATTGTAGGTTTGGATGGTGTTTAATCTGTAAACAGCTCTCTTGATTGCAGCAGGAGGTTGAACTTCTGAAGTGTGAAGTTTGTAAATAAATGTTAAACAAACTCGGACTGGGATTGTTGCAAGCCACTGCTATAGAGGCTTCCTAGGAATGGCAGATGGATTACACTAGGATCTGGTAGACTTAGAGTTGTGGATAAACAGCATGTCGCACAGAACTTGCCCAGGATCCCTGGCCCATTATCAATAATATGCCCCCACAGTGATGGGAGGGTTATAATTAACCCCTCCATACACTGGTGGAATAATTATCCCCCATACAATAAACAATACATGTGGGCTTGCCCAAGGCCCCAGAGCATAAATAATTTAAATATTACCCCTCCCCCATCCAAGGCGCCAGGGAAACATAATTGATAAAATAACGGACAGTTCATCACTGTCAGGCACTCCAGCTAAGTATGTTAGTTTTAGGGGGGTGCAGACTAGTTTTATGGCATATTTAGGATAAGTATTAACCCCTTAAGGACAGAGCCTTTAACTATTTTTTTTTTTGCCATTCTGGACGATGGCTATTTTAACATTTCTGTGCTGTTTGTGTTTAGCTGTAATTTTCTTCTTTGTCATTTGCTGGACGCACACAAATTATATATTGTTTTTATCGGGACGAGAAGGACTTTCTTTTGATACCATCATTTTGATCATATCCTATAATATAATATATAAAAAAAAATATTTGGTGGGGGAAAAAACACACATTTTCTGACTTTTATTTGAAAAATCTTTTACTCATCTACAAAAATTAATGAAAAAAAGTATAGGGATACCACCCATGCATAGGTTTGTTGGGTTGTTTGTGGGCTAAAAGGCCACCTTTGGGAGGTGCAGTTTTTGGTTTTCCAACTTGGAATTTTGACATGCAGACAACCTGCGCCCATGTCCCATTTGGGACATTTTTTAAGCCAGCCAATGTATTTTACCCCATCAAACCATATATATTTTTAAAAGTAGATAGCTTAGGCTATTTCAAATGGTGGTATTTTAACACTTTCCATTCACTAATTCTACCACCAGCCTTTGTCAAATTTTGTGGTAGTCATTTTTTTGTGTTTGTTTTTCACATACACTGTACTACAGACATGAATTCACAGATTTTGGTATATGTAATTTCCAAATAATACCCCAATATGTGTTCAACAACATCTCCTGAGTACAGGGATACCACTTGTATATTTAGCTTAAATTTAAAATGTATTATTTTAGGCTGAAAGGTGTAGCTGATATGCGTATGCTAAAATAGGGCCTTGCTGGATCTGGTGATGATAAATATAACAAAGTGAAAAAAATGTGACACTTAGATTAAAATAATTATCCCTCATAAATAAACACAGCTCTCCAAAGTACTCCTCACAGGAAATCAGGACAGGGCTTCTGCGTTTTGTTGAATAAAATGTTTAGGGAGAGGAACAAGTTATGCTGCTTAATTTCTAATACAAAGCTCTACCGCCTCATTACAGAGTTAAACATTGAAAAGTCATGTTGGTCAGCCATTTTTGATCTGCAGAGAAGATAGAGTACTACGTGTACAAACGGCAAACCACAGTAAGCATTTTTTCAATAAAATTACATAATGTGCATGCTTTGCTAAATTCACCTCTTCTATGCAAACATATAATTTATTGTGTTCTCTTTCTTACTCTCTACTCAAATTATACTTAAAATGTAAAACTATAGATATTTTCTATTTCTGCATCATGGAGATGAAATTTGGGATGCACCAAGTGCAAGCAGGTAGCAAAAACCTCAATGTAATTTTCTGTTGTGCCACTAGAGGGCTCCAAACGTTTACCAATTGGCACAGAGAACAGTTCTGAAATGCATGTTATGTAGTTCTGTGGTTAGATAAGAAATGACAGACTTGGCACACCGGTATTAGGTGAAGGTAAATCCTTTAATGTGTAGGTACAGTCCAAACAGTAAGGACTAAGCCTTAGCACGTTTCACGCTGCAAAAGTGCTTATTTATAATGAACAGGCTCTTTTATATTGTGAAACGCGTTTAGGCTTAGTCTTGCACTGGACTTGCACATTAAAGAATTTACCTTCACCTAATACCTGGTGTGCCAAGTCCGTCATTTTGTATCTGCATACAAGTTGTGAAATCGGATCACAATGGTCTGTTTGGCACCTGAAACACCAACAGCAGGTAGGTTATCAAGAGGACGTCTCTACTTCTATACATAGAGTCACCACTCCAGGGATTTATTTAGGAGAATCGCTGATACGAATCATTTTTCATTTAATTTGCATAGTTCTGTAGTTACCAACAACGGTGATGTGAAAAATAAATGGTTGATGAGAAGTATGTCAATATATGCTTACATTAATTAGTAAACACCATCCTGGAAAATAAATTATTTGTTTTCTAAATCAAGAGCACAGCTCCTATAAGTAGACATGTATAGATAGGGTACCAATGGCTTCTTCACTAGAAGGAAAGTTCTGCAGATTAGAAAAAGCTCTCTATATTTTTAGTAAAAGGGGAATTGCCAATCCTGGTAGTCCAACAGGGTTCTCAACTGCACAAACGTAAAAAAGGCAGGAAATTGCTGGCAAATGTTGCCCGGGGGGGGGGGGGGGGGGGGGGGGAGTTGTGATCAATAATACAGCAGGAGGATCACAACTCCCATCAAGATGAGGCAGCCCTCAAGGCTCCCCCCCTCACCAGGGTGCTTGCCCCTATGTTGCCCCCTTATGTCCCCCCCCCGTCCACATATGTTCTGTATTGAGAATACATGCATGGTATTGTAATACAGGAACATCAGTGTGATTCAATCAAAGTGATTAAATATTTTAGTATTAAAATCTAGACATGGAGCACACACCTATGTCCCTACCTGCCTTCTTTTCTGGGTGTTATTAAAGTAGGCCATGAATGTTTGGGCCTGACTCTATTCGAGGGCAGGGTGTCAGTGTCTCCCAGGGGCAGGCTGGGCCGGGGGGCAGGGAGGTAATTGCCTCCCAGGCCGCCCTAATGTTTGTAAAACACGGCCGCTGGGCCAGTGTTAAAAAAAAAAAAAAAAACGCGCTTGCAGGCAGAGACGGAGGTGAGAAGGCATCGGAAGATCCCCTCTCACCTCCGCTCTGCCTGCAAAACTGCACGGGGAGCCGAACAGGCAGCACAGAGAAACCTCCGTGCTGCCTGTTCGGCTCCCCGTGCAGTGTGACACGGAAGTGCCTGACGTCAGACGCGCGCCGATCACGTGACCTGTCGGCAAAAGCGCCGGGAGGCCGAACAGGCAGCATGGAGGGACCATGCTGCCTGCCACTAGCCACCAGGGAAGTCCTCCTGCCACTAGCCACCAGGGAAGTCCTGCCACTAGCCACCAGGGAAGTCCTCCTGCCACTAGCCACCAGGGAAGTCCTGCCACTAGCCACCAGGGAAGTCCTCCTGCCACTAGCCATCAGGGAAGTCCTCCTGCCACTAGCCACCAGGGAAGTTCTGCCACTAGCCACCAGGGAAAAAGGTAAGAGATGGGAAAGGGGGGGGGGGGGGCAAAAAACACTGGCATATTATTGGGCAAATTGGCTGGGGAATATTACATGGCAAATAAGACTGGCATATTATTGGGCAAATTGGCTGGGGAATATTACATGGCAAATAAGACTGGCATATTATTGGGCAAATTGGCTGGGGAATATTACATGGCAAATAAGACTGACATATTATTGGGCAAATTGGCTGGGGAATATTACATGGCATATAAGACTGGCATATTATTGGGCAAATTGGCTGGGGAATATTACATGGCAAATAAGACTGGCATATTATTGGGCAAATTGGCTGGGGAATATTACATGGCTAATAACACTGGCATATTATTGGGCAAATTGGCTGGGGAATATTACATGGCAAATAACACTGGAATATTATTGGGCAAATTGGCTGGGGAATATTACATGGCAAATAAGACTGGCATATTATTGGGCAAATTGGCTGGGGAATATTACATGGCAAATAACACTGGCATATTATTGGGCTAATTGGCTGGGGAATATTACATGGCTAATAACACTGGCATATTATTGGGCAAATTGGCTGGGGAATATTACATGGCAAATAACACTGGCATATTATTGGGCAAATTGGCTGGGGAATATTACATGACAAATAACACTGGAATATTATTGGGCAAATTTACTGGGGCATATTAAATGGCAGAATAACACTGGCATATTATTGGGCAAATCGTCTGGGGAATATTAAATGGCAGAATAAGACTGGCATATTGGGCAAAATGGCTGGGGAATATTAAATGGCAATCAACACTGGCATATTGGGCAAATTAGCAGGGGCATATTAAATGGCAGATAACCTTGGAATATTATTGGGCAAATTTACTGAGTCATATTAAATTGCAGAATAACACTGGCATATTATGGGACAAATTGGCTGGGAAATATTAATGGCAAATAATATTGGAAATGTGTATGTAATGGGGTGATGGAGGCATGTAAATGTGGTGATGGGGCATGTCCTGGTGTGCAACGTGGGTTATGGGTCATGTCGTAGGTGTGCAAAGTGGGTAGGGGGGGTGCTCAAATTTTGGGATATTGGGTGTCTAAATCCTGGCATATTGAGGGGCATAATCCTGGCATATTGAGGGGCATAATCCTGGCATATTTAGGGATAAATCCTGGCATATTGAGGGGGCATCATCTTGGCATATTGAGGGGAAAATCCTGGCATATTGGGTGTCTAAATCCTGGCATATTGAGGGGCATAATCCTGGCATATTGAGGGGCATAATCCTGGCATACTGAGGGGCATAATCCTGGCATTTTGTAAGGGAAAATTCTAGCATATTAAATGGCAAATCCTGGCATATTGTGGGGGAAAATCCTGGCAATATTAGTTATAAAACAAGGAAAAGATGGCCGTGGATGGGGAGGCGATTCGATGGTGCAATGGGCCACTTGACTGGATTTGCCCCCCAGGCCTAAGGCTGCCAGCCCTCCCCTGGTGTTTCCCCAAAACTCTTCATGTGAATTAAAATCAAACCTCTATATTCAAAGAGAGAAACCTGTGAGGAACCATTGCCTTTATTTGTATATGTGTGTGTGACTACATGAATTACTTGCTCATGACACAATGTTATATGCCATCTATAAGATAAATGGCGACTATGTCATTGATAGTGTGAATCCACATCATACATCAAAATCTGTAAATACACAGTTTTTCACTCCATGCCTCCTTCATGCAGGCAGAGGCGGCTCTCTAATTAGGTGAGTTAGGCAGCCGCCTAAGGCCTCGCACTCACGGGGGCCTCGCGGCTGCCTAACTCACCTTACAGCCTTTGATGTAACAGGAGCTTAATGCTGCCGTTAAGCTCCCTGTTACACTAACCTTGGTCGTCTCCTCCGTGCATCTTCCCTCCTGCATGGAGGAAGGAAACTCCGGTCGCATTTTTTGTAACTTTATTGAAGTTGCGCGGCTTCAATAAAGTTTAAAAAAAAAATTTCAACGCAACCGGAGTTTCCTTCCTCCGTGCATGAGGGAAGACTGCACGAAGGAGACAACTGAAAAGCAAGCCATAAGGAGGTAAGTACTGGGGAATGGGGGGGAGGAGGGTGGCATTATTGAGTGGCAAAATACTGGAATATTAAGGGACACAATACTGGCATATTAAATGGCTAAATCCTGGCATATTGAGGGGCACAATACTGGCATTTTAAATGGCTAAATCCTGGCATATTGAAGGGCACAATACTGGCATATTAAATAGCTAAATCCTGGCATATTGAGGGGCACAATACTGCCATATTAAATGGCTAAATCCTGGCATAATAAGTGGATAAATCCTGACATACTGAGTGGCAAAATCCTGGCATACTGGGTGGCAAAATCCTGGCATATTGAATGGCTAAATTCTGGCATACTAAGTGGCAAAATCCTGGCATACTGAGTGGCAAAATCCTGGCATACTGAATGGCAAAATCCTGGCTTATTGAATGGCTAAATACTGGCATATTGAATGGCAAAAACCTGGCATATTGAGGGGCTAAATCCTGGCATATTGAGGGGCTAAATCCTGGCATTTTAAGTGGCTAAATTCTGCCATATTGAGTGTCAAAATACTGGAATGTTGAGTGGCTAAATTCTGGCATATTGAATGCCTAAATCCTGGCATATTGAATGGCTAAATCCTGACATACTGAGTGGCAAAATCCTGGCATACTGGGTGGCAAAATCCTGGCATATTGAATGGCTAAATTCTGGCATACTAAGTGGCAAAATCCTGGCATACTGAGTGGCAAAATCCTGGCATACTGAATGGCAAAATCCTGGCTTATTGAATGGCTAAATACTGGCATATTGAATGGCAAAAACCTGGCATATTGAGGGGCTAAATCCTGGCATATTGAGGGGCTAAATCCTGGCATTTTAAGTGGCTAAATTCTGCCATATTGAGTGTCAAAATACTGGAATGTTGAGTGGCTAAATTCTGGCATATTGAATGCCTAAATCCTGGCATATTGAATGGCTAAATCCTGACATATTGAGTGGCAAAACACTGGCATATTGAATAGCAAAATACTGGAATAATGAGTGGCAAAATACTGGCATATTGAATGGCAAAATACTGGCATATTGACCAACTGCTCCTTACCACCCTTCATATTATACTAGACCTGGATAACATGCTGGTGAGGGTAGGTGGGGCGAGTGGGAGATATTGTCAGAGGGGGAGGGGGGGGTATGGGGCCCAGAAAATTTGTTCAGTAAGGAGCCCTGAAATTCCTGGTGGCGCCCCTGAAAATAAGCATCGGCACTTTAAGAGGTGGCATGGAGATTCATTTTCCTCCAATGTTTGAGTGCGATCGCCCCCTTTGTCACAGTGCATCCGGTGCTGTGAGGGAGAACAAAGTGCCAGGCCTCCAGCACAACATGGTCTGTGAGACCACTTTTAACATTGAGCACCTTTCCTTCTGGAGTTTTTCTGTTAGTGTGTGAGTGTGTGCTGGCTGAGTGTATCTGGGAGTGTGTGCTGGCTAATTGTCTATGAATGACTGTGTGCTGGCTGAGTGTCTATGAATGACTGCGTGATATGTGTTAGTTTTCACATTTAGGACACAGCAATAAGAATGTGAGTTAGTCAGCCACACACTTTTTATCTATACCAAATGTTTATAGATATTTGTAGAATAATTATGAGACAAATACAATTCTAGGTGCTGTAAATTCCTAGAAGCTGGGATTTAAGTCTGATCTTGAAATATGCTATTTATACAGTTCATTTTTATTATCACTTGCATTTATTTTATTTAATAATGCGTGTCTGTTAGCGCCTCATGTTCGACTTTCGCCTAAGGCCTCACAAAGTCTAGAGCCACCTCTGCATGCAGGTCAGTATTAAACAGCATGGTATGAAATATGTTCAGCATTTTTGTGTAAAGCACACATGTTATTTTCGTCCGAAAAACGAATAACGAAAATGCTAAACTAACGAAAGCCGAATGAACGAATGGTTAATAAACGAAAATCATTCGTCCATTCATCCATTCGTGCTATTGGCATACTATAAACCAAAATAGAGTCGGTTTATAGAATACCAATAGCATTACATACATTCCATAAACTGACATAATGAACGACTTTCGGTTCATGAAATAGGTCAATTCGAATGAATGGGGACTCTATTTCGGTTTATAGAATACCAATAGCATTACATGCAATCCATAAACCGAAAGTCTAGAAACCAAAAGTCTATAAACCGAAAGAGATTTGGTTTATAGACTTTCGGTTTATGGAATGTATGTAATGCTAGTGGCTTTCTATAAACCGAAATAGAGTCCCCATTCATACGAATAGGTCAATTTGTATGAATGGGGACTCTATTTCGGTTTATAGAATACCAATAGCATTACATACATTCCATAAACTGAAAGTCGTTCATTATGTCAGTTTATGGAATGTATTTAATGATATTGGTATTCTATAAACCGACTGTAACGGACCGTCTACCGGACGAAGTAGATCCTCTGTCCGTTGTGGGAAATCACCTCCTTAGCCCCCACTTACAGCTCAGCATTCACCCAGCAAGTCTTTCCTGGACCCTTACTCTTAGTACCCAAATAGACAGGACATCTAGCAGTTAGGTCCAGCAAGATTGAAGAACTCTTTTATTTGTGATTTACACAGCACATATACACCAAACTGCAATCAGATAACACTTGATTAAACAATAGAAAACTTAAACACATCACCAGTACAGCAGTATCTAGCCACTTTAATCTGGAGCCAGAAGCAAGGTAGTCAGACTGGGTGTCTGACATAATTAAACAATGGAAGGCTTAAACACATTACAGACAGGGTCCATAATCTACAGGGAGGTGTTTGGCCTTCAGGCCCCTCCAAGAACCCCAGTCAGGCAGGCTGTCAGAATTCACTTCGTGACACTGACTCTATTTTGGTTTATAGAATCATAAACCTGCTGCCCCCTCAAACGCTACCTCTGTCCTAAAAAGCGGAGGTAGAGCGAGATGGAACAGTGGGAAAGACCCCCAAAAAGGGGACTGTGCAAAGCAGGACAGCTGGGGGGTATGCAGCACTGTCCTTGAGCTGAAAGCATGGGGGTAAGAGATGTGTGCAGTGTTCCTATGTGACACAGCAACCAGGATTACCACTGTTTCTCCATAGCAATACCGGCCACGGTATTGTTTCCTTAGATTCAACATTGACCTCAAGATAAAAAATTTTTTACCAGCCTGCTGGTAAAATACTGGCTGGAAGGTGGTCTCATCCATTCACTCTTGCACAATACAACACCTGGCTGTTGTTGAATTTGAACCAGGGTTCACAGTGTTGCTAGGCAAGTTCTTTGTCAGTCGGCCATTAGATAGACTTAAATATCTAGAGCTCTCTGTTAGTGTCCTGTTTTACGTACTTGGCAACCAGCTGCCATTCTATCTGCTATCACCTGCAGACCATAATCATTATTCACATTCAGTCTGTTGGAAAAATATTAAGGAGTATTTTACATCTGAACAAAATACTGTATATTCTGATTCTCATGTTCAATTTACCTTATTTGGTACTAAGAAATAGTTCTTTAGATGTTATTTAATGGCAGTTATCCCTACCATTATGTTAAAAACGTTTTTAAAATGTGAATGACAGGTGAATCTGTAATATTCAGCAAAACACATTCACATATCTGTTCACTGATAACATGTACACGTGCAAACACCTCTCCATATGTTATAGCTAAAGTGGGATTCAGCCTACATTCACATGGATTCTCATATTCAGCAAACCACAATAGCATTGACGACTGTCAGATTAGCATAGAGCACACAAATGATTCACAGTATTCAGTAGCTTCAGAAGGAAATGGGAAACTTACATGTATCTGCTCATTTTTCATACTTGTTCTAGTGGCAAAACATATTTATATAAAAGTTAAAAGATGATTTATAAAAAATTTGAAATATTTTCTATGACCACAGGGCTTCTACCTAACCAGTATTTTATTGATAGGGTGCTAAAAAATTGAATTGAGGCCAGTTTTATCTCTATGGAGGCATTAGCTATGCAGGTAATGTTTGTTTGGAAGAAACGTTAATGACCCTATATATAAACTATGTAAAGATCCGCCTATATAGACGTGAAATATGTAAGGATCCGGCTGTGTAGAGAGTGAAATATGCAAGGATCCGGCTGTATAGATGTGAAAAATCCATGGATCCAGCTGTATAAATGTGAAATATGCGTGGATCCAGCTGTATAAATGTGAAATATGCTGGGATCCGGCTGAATAGATATAAAATATGTAAAGATCAGTCTATATAGATGTGAAATATGTAAGGATCCAGCTGTGTAGATGTGAAATAGGCAAGGATCCGGCTGTAGAGAAGTGAAATATGTGTGGATCTGGGTGTGTAAATGTGAAATATGCGTGGATCCAGGTGTGTAAATCTGAACTATGCGTGGATCCAGCTGTGTAAATGTGAAATATGCGTGGATCCAGCTGTGTAAATGTGAAATATACACAGAGTTAAAAGGATCCAGCTCTATATACAATAAATATGCAACAATAGCATAAGTGAAAATGTTTGGATCCGAGAGTATCCAGCAGATCTGCCTTTTACCCAGTCCCATATATATGACCTAATGCCCTCCATTTGGTGTGTATATTTTATTCACACCATATTTATAATTATTATACATAAAGACTTAACAAAGAGAATACACAAATATATTTATTTATGTTAGATAATGCATTATGAAATAATAAGTATTAATTAAAATGGTTTGCTACTTTTTAATAAGTGATCAAATAAAAACCAGTTGGTGATGGTGGACTTTTGGACCATACTATATATGTATCATAACTTTGATCATAGAGTGCACTTTTGTTTTTTTAGGTACAACTAACTTTTAGGGTGACTGCAATAAAGAAGTGAAGATATTAGTGGTGTACGAATGTGCTCAAGGATGAGGGGACAGGATGTTTCTGGTGGAGTGACAGAAAGGGAGGAGCAGGCACTAACCTCAAGCAGATCAGATTGTCCTCTCTATCCTGGCGCAGCAACAGATCACACCTGTCACGGAGAGAAGCTGGGTACATGATCTGAGCAGGTTACAGGCAGTGTGCATACACAGTACAACTGGGCAGCTTGTTGTGAGAACAGCTGGACCTGTTCTTAGACTCAGTCAGGATGCAGTCAGTCTCTGCAACACCACTGGATGCCATCGGTAAGTTTGTTATCCTTCTAAACCCCATCAATCAATTTTCTACTGTTTTACTATATATGATTTGTTTTCAGTGATGTAACGTTCCAGTCTACTTATGCTTTTCTGCAAATTTTATCGGAGCTTTAAAAGTATTACCGTAGAGAAAACAGGATTGACTTGTAATCAATGATAGGTAATAATCTACTTGATATTGTTACATTTACCTGCCCTCAGTAATACAAATGATAGATGGGTAACGTATGCTATGATAGATGGATCTGCTGCTGAATTCTTTCACTTAAGTTGTTTTGTAACTTTTTTTTAGAAGCTTTATTATATTTAAACCTTTACACTCCAAGACACTGGGCATGGCACTTGTAGAATATAAAAACAGTATATAATGCTTCTACATTTTAATGTGTTTAGTCAGCCCTAGTTATCCCTTCTAAGTTAACCTGTGAGCTGCAAGCCACAACTAAAGATGGACCAATACTATATGAATATAATATAGTGCTTACTAAACTTGCATGCTGGAAGTACAGTGTAACTGGCTGAAAAATAACAGTAATACAGTTGTATCAACTACTATACCATTTCCATGTCTAACACAACCTGATCTCTCAATAAGCAGTTATCCATAGTGTAGCTGTTGATAAAGCAACACAATTTTTTAAGTAGTTCTGTTTCTATATTGCTGAGGTAAATGAGAGTTAATGCCCAGCCTTTTAATGCTCTCTACAGCTATTAACACACCATCGGTTCAATGCATGTGAGATTTATGAGAAAGAAAGAGACATTAATCTCAAAAATAGAGTGCACCCTGCCTTCAGTTGAAATTTTATTTTGACACCTTGCAACTTTCCATCAGTTCTATAAATAAAACAGCATTTCATGCATTTGGATTATAGGTGCTTGGTTTCATGATATTTAAAGGCTGATTCAACCCTACCATTTAAATGAGATTTTGATTGATGTCTATACAGTGTAGATGCCCTTTCACCATAATGATTGCTTGCAAATATTACCCTGACCTGCATTACCTGGAGCTCATACCCTGTGTCAATGAATGAGGAAGAATAAAGGTTCCTGTCTCCGTTATATAAAACTGCCACGTTTAGCATGGATCGTATTATGTCTGTATACCTTTTATTTACTTACATTTTCCCCTGATGGCTTTGATAGACATCCTTAAGTATGATCCTTTAGGCCAGTGGTTCTCAACCTTCCTAATGCCGCGACCCTTTAATACAGTTCCTCATGTTATGGTGACCCCCAACCATAAAATTATTTTCGTTGCTAATTCATAACTTTAATTTTGCCACTGTTATGAATCGTAATGTAAATATCTGATATGCAGGATGTATCAAATGTAATTTAGATTTCTGAGCCAGCAAAAAAATCTAGGAGCCAGACAACGGCACATTCACGCAACCCCACGCACACACAAAGTCAGTCAGGTCACATACATACAGAGACAGTCAGTCAGTCACATACATATAGAGACAGTCAGTCACATACATACAGAGACAGTCAGTCACATACATACAGAGACAGTCAGTCACATACAGAGACAGTCAGTCAGTCACATCCATACACATTACACATACAGAGACAGTCACACACACACACACACACACAGAGACATACATACATACATACACACACACACACACACACACAGGCATACATACATACACACATACAGAGACATACATACACACACACACACTCACACACACACAGACATACATACATACATAAGCCATCAGTTTTTTTTTTTTAAAGAAAATAAAAACAAAAGTAATTTTATCAATGACTGCCACCTCCCTGCTGTTTTACCTCTTTGCACGAGAGGGGGATTTCTGCTGCAGCCTGGTCCATGCCTGTCACACAGGCACAGACCACCTGCACGCTACTGTTGTCACGTGACACCCGCCGGTCCGACATTACATCGCGAGGGGGCGGAGCAGGAAGTGCAAATTCTGCTTACCCTCAACAATTTTGCCATTTAATATATGCCACGTGACAATTGTACAATTCTAAAACAATACATATCTATACACACAGACATCTCTCTATCTCTCTCTCTCTCTATAACTAGTTGCATTTATACTTATTTGAATTTTGTAATATTATATTCAACTATTTTTATATGTAATAAAAATGTTATTGAAAAATTGCATTCCTTGTTTTTATTCCCTTCCTCTGCACTCGCATTGCACCTAAAGGACTTAACACAGCACCATACAGTACCCACAACACTTGCCATGCACCTATATTGCACCCACAGCACTTTGCTTGCACTCATATTGCACTTTGCCCCACAGAACTAGCCAGTGTCACTTTCCTCATAGTACATGTTATTTTGCCTCACAGACCATGCCACAGCATCACTTTGCCAATTAAAATAAACCAGTTTTCCCATTAATATGCAAGTGTTTGCCCATAAATATGGCACAGCCAATTTGCCCAATAATATGCCAGTATTATTTTGTAATTCATAAACCACAATTTGTCCAATAATATGCCAGTATTATTTTGTCGTTAATATTCCACAGCCAGTTTGCCCAATTATATGCCAGAACTATTTTGTCATTTAATATGCCACAGCCAATTTGCCCAATAATATGCCACAGCCAATTTGCCAAATAATATGCCAGTATTATTTTGTCATTAATAAGCCACAGCCAATTTGCCCAATAATATGCCACTATTATTTTGTCATTAATAAGCCACAGCTAATTTGCCCAATAATATGCCACTATTATTCTGCCATTTACAATTTGCCAGTATTATTTTGCCATTCAATATGCCAGTATTTTGCCATTCTTTTGCCATTCAGAATGCCAGTATTTTGCCACTCAATATGCCAGTATTTAGCCATTCAATATGCCAGTATATTACCACTCAATATGCCAGTATTTTGCCATTCAATATTCCAGTATTTTGCCACTCAATATGCCAGTATTTTGCCATGCAATATGCCAGTATTTTGTCACTCAATATGCCAGTATTTTGCTTGTTATATGCTCCTCCCCCTTCCCCAGTACTTACCTTACTTGCTGCTCCATGTCCCTGGTTGTCTCTGCATGGAGGAGGGAAACACAGCCACCGGATATGACATAAGGTCCTATCCGGTTGCATTGATTTTTTTTTTTTTACTTTTCTTCCCTGGCAGCCAGGTCCAGCAGATCGGCTGTCAGAAAAAAAAAAGTTTAGCAGTGCACTGCAGGGGGATGGCGGCAGTACGGGTGTCAACCACGCTGGAGGTGTCACCCGGTGCTGTCCGCACCCCTTGCATCCCCCTCGGGACGCCACTGCTTAAAGGACTACTCCAACTTGAAAGTCACCTACTTTTTCATGCATATTAAAGTTAAATCATTATAAAAAAAAGTACGCATTTATTAAAGCTGTTCGGTCTGTATCTAAAATGTATTTAATCTACTTGCAATTATCAGGTTTGCACCTTCTACTGACTCTACCACTGATCTCTCAGTATTTGTCTGGGAGGAAAAAAGTAACATTTTACAAATTTTGAAATGTGCAAAAAACATAGTTATCATTTTCAAGACTTTACGTGCAATGTGTGTGTAAATATATTGCACAGATTCCTTACCAAGCACTAATTTTCAGGTTATTTTTCCCAGTTGTACAGCTTAAATTGCCAGATTAGCCAGTGTTTTGCTGGACACACATAAGTGTACATTATGAGTAAGCTTTTGGCATGGCTTTTGATGATTTCTGTGATTTGTGGTTTATTGCTTTCATTACCATTAACAAAGGATTATAAAAAAAAGTGAGTGATTTTTATCAATGTAATTTTTTCTGTGATATTTGAAGTGATAATGGTATTTTGTTCTTTTTTTTGTTCCAGTTTAGAATGTCTTTTATTTGAAAACCGTAATTGGTAAATAGTATTGTATAAACTTTCCAAAACAGTTTGGATAATTGTTATTTTGTGTGCATATGAGTGCAAAAGCAGTGTATTTGATTTTTGTTCCATTAGAAGTGTATTTTCCGTTCTTTTTCTTATTACATTGTCAATATAATTAAAGACAATACAATGAGATGTGTGACACCATCAGCACATACTGAGGCTAACTAGCCTGAAACTATGATGACTATGATTTGAAACAAATGATCTCAGCTATGAAACCATTCTTGACATGGTACAATAATTCTCAAAACAATAAACATCAGAGAACACCACCAACAACAAAGATAGTCCCTTGTTAGCATATAAAACTTTTTGTGTCAGACCTAGTAATATGTTTATGAAATAGGCAGAAAGAAGTGTCGGTGTGAGCTGGAGAAGGGACTAGGATCACCTGACACGCAAGAACTGCCATGTCAAGAAATGCGCTACTAGATGACCTGCTGTGGCCCTCAAATACACCTAACTTTATGCATTATATATATATATATATATATATATATATATATATACCCAGGGGGTATATAGAGATACAGAGCTAGTAAAGCGAAAATTACATCGCAAACATAGGGAAAGTGAAATTTAGAGTTACTTATACATTATCGGTTAGTGAGTGAGTCTCGCTCTGCACAGGAGGGGATAGTATTGAGCGTGTCTCAAACCTTTCAGCAACTCATGGATATAAATTTACATAGTTCCAGCGTGTCCACTAGGTCCTGTTAGCAGGGCTGCTTTAAGACCCTACTGGGTCCTGGGCAAAGTCTTTAGCAGTGGGCAACCCTCAACCCAACTTTTCCAAAGTCTCATTGTAAAAAACTGTATGTAAATGTAATCTTTGTAATATTATATGCAACTATTTTCATATCACATTCAACTATTTGTAAATGTAATAAAAATGTTACTGAAAAATTGCATTTCTTGTTTTTATTCCCTTTTTCTGCACCCACATTGCACCTAAAGGAGTTAACACAACACCATACCGCACCCACTGCACCTATATTGCACCCACAGCACTTGGCTTGCACTCTTATTGCACCTACACAATTTGGCATTCCACAGTGTCAGTTTGTCCCACAGAACATACCACAGTGTAATTTTGTCCCACAGAACTGCCCCTGCACAACAAGCCACGGTGTCACTTTCCCCTATAGTACATGTTATTTTGCCCAACAGAACATGCCACAGCATAACTTTGCCAATTAAAATAAGCCACTGTCAGGTACCAATTAACATGCCACAATCACTTTCTCATTAACATATGCAACAGTCATGTTGCCTATTAATATTCCAGTATTATTATGCCATTAATATGCCACACCCAATATACCCGATATTATGCCACAGCCAATTTGCCATTAATATGCCAGTATTATTGTGCCATTAATATGCCACAGCCAATTTCCCCATTAATATGCCACAGCCATTTTGCCATTAATAGTCCAGTATTATTATGCCATTAATATGCCACAGCCAATTTGCCCATTAATATGCCACAGACATTTTGCCATTAATATACCAGTATTATTGTGCCATTAATATGTCACAGCCAATTTGCCCATTAATATGCCCCAACCATTTTGACATTAATATGCCATTATTATTTGCCCATTTATAAGCCACAGCAAATGTGCCCAATATTATGCCAGTATTGTTTTGCCCATTAATAAGCCACAGAAAATTTGCCAATATTATGCCAGTATTATTTTGCCCATTAATAAGCCACATCCAATTTGCCCAATAATATGCCACCCTCCTCCCCCCCTTCCCCAGTACTCACCTCCTGGCTGCTCCGTGTCCCTGGTTGTCTCCTCTGTGCAGTTTTCCATCCTGCATGGAGGAGGGAAGTACAGCCACTGGATATGACGTACTGTCGAAATTATTATTTTTTTTAAGTTTTTTTTTTCTTTTCTTTCGGCAGCTGCATCCAGTCAGTTTTCCACATAATTTGGAAATCCATAAGAAGTTTCTTAATATCTTCCTGTCATCACAAGAGGTTCAATGTGGTGGGTGCTCTCAATCTGATTCATCTGAGGATGTGTTGGAATCATCACATGGGCTTGCTTGTTACGAGCAGCAGGCTGTGGCCTAGTAGACTTTATCAGAAAAGTCTGAATATCGATCTTTTTTTCTTCCGGCTGTCTGTCAGGTTTCTTATTCCTACGCCCCATAGTTTCAACAGGTTACCTGCAGTGCGTTTTTGGATTCTTGGCCGGTGTGGCCTAGTAAAAGCTTCAATTTGCTCAGTAGAGTAGGGAGCTCCATCAATGATAATCATAATTAGCTGCAACCCCTTCTTCATTAAGATCCAAAGTTTGGGGGGTTGTATTATAATCAGCATCTTGTAAGTAACTGATTGAACACATATAAATTAGGCATCATGTAGGGCAGCATGTGAATGTTAAATGTCTCCCTCTAAAAACATGACTGAGCATACATACATACAGGGAGTGCAGAATTATTAGGCAAGTTGTATTTTTGAGGATTAATTTTATTATTGAAAAACAACCATGTTCTCAATGAACCCAAAAAACTCATTAATATCAAAGCTGAATATTTTTGGAAGTAGTTTTTAGTTTGTTTTTAGTTTTAGCTATTTTAGGGGGATATCTGTGTGTGCAGGTGACTATTACTGTGCATAATTATTAGCAGGGGCGTTGCTAGGTCTCCAAAACATCCGGGGCTGGAGCCCATGATAGATTTTATAGAAGTAGAGTAAATAAAATATAATAAAATATAATATAATTGACGCCAATGAACAATAGGTATATATGGGTATATATCGGGGCTCAACAAATCCCAGGCACCAGGAAATTATACCTGGCGCCCAGTTATTGTTGTCCCTGCATGGTGCCCTCGTAGCTGGGATCATTTTATTTATCCAGCGGAGCGCGGGGGAGCAGTGTGTGCACCGGCTGCACAGTCTTCCTGCTCCATCCCCACATGCACCGTACTATAGTGTCCGAGCACTGAGTGTGCTCAGCAGGGCTAGAAACAACAGCAGGGCACAGACCAGGCTAGAATGAGGTATAGCAGCCAAGAGGGGGACATATTGATAGATGCATTTTTTTTTTTATCATAAACAACAACAAAATTGCTGACTTGTGCGTAAGTGTATGTGACAGAGTGTGTGTTTGTGTGTATGACTGACTGCATGTGTGTGTGTGACTGTGTGTTTATGTGACCCACTGTATGTGTGTGTGACTGTATGTCTGACTGTGACAGAATGTATATGTGTGTGTCTGTGACTGACTGTGTGTGTGTGTGTCTGTGACTGTATGAGTGTGTTTGTGTCTGTCAGTTACTTACTATATGCGTGTGTGTGACTGACAATAAGACTCGCAGCACACAAAAAACTCACATTACTCAAAGTTACACTTATACACAAAAATACACAGACACAAATACACACACATACACATGCAGCCACACATACACACACATTCACACTTGCACAGTCACACATGCACAGTCACACATACATACACACACCCTTACACACAGAGACACACAATCCCACTTACACACACCAACTTACATCACACACACACACACTTGTATGTGAGCAAATTCCCATGATTTAAAAATAACTGAGCATATAAAAATGACTCAACCCTGACCCCCCCCCCACATAGATACCCTTACATAGACAACCTTACACTCACACACACATCCAGACAACCTTACACACAGACACCCTTATACACACAGATGGCCTTTCCCACACAGACATTCTGCCACGCAGACTCGTGTGTAAACCTGCAACTCTCACACTCACATCACAAATATTTTTAATTTTTTAATAAAAAGGGGTAAAAAACTTGGGGAGAATAGACTGAGGTATGAAGGTATGCTCCTTCTACCAACCTAATAAAAGAGAGAAGTGCAGGGAATTGAGATGGGAATTCAACTGAATGCGAGAATTTTTCCAGCTCTGCTACTTTAGCCTTAATTTTGAAATTCCCATCTCACTTCCCTGCAATTCTCTCTTTCATGAGTAAAGCCTATAATATAATGAGCAGCTCATACACTCATAATGTATGGGTTTAATAGTATAACGAGGTCCATGTGATGTTTAATGCCATGTGTATGGACTCATTGCCATCAACATAAAGACTATATATAAAGATGAATCACTATTATTCATATTGAATGTGATAATCAGGTGTGAAAATAAAAATGGTATGAGCACTGTTTCACACTTGATTATCACATTCAATATGATTAATAGTAATTAATCACATTTTCTCCTAGTAATCTCACTGCCACACACTCCTAACTCTGCCACTTATGCTTTCACTCTCGAACACTTACACTCTGCCACTCACACACACTCATAACTCTGCTGCTCACGCTTACACTCACACACACACACACTCATATCTCTGCTGCTCACACTTATACACTCCAAAACTCTGCCACTCACCCACACTTACACTCTGCCACACACATACACACACACTCATAACTCACACTCTTCCAAACACTCACACTATGCACACTCACTCATACAATCACACTCTGCCACTTACACACACTTACATTCTGCCACTCACACACATACACACTCATAACTCTTCCACTCATGCTTACACTCACACACACTCTCTTCCAATCACACTCTGCCACACTCACACACATACACTTACTTACACTCTGCCACTCACACTCTGCCACTCATATACATACACATGCACACTCACAACTCTGCCACTCACACCCACTTACACTCTGCAAATTACATTCTGCCACTCACATACATACACATGCACACTCATAACTCTGCCACTCACACCCACTTACACTCTGCCACTCATATACATACACATGCACACTCATAACTCTGCCACTCACACCCACTTATACTCTGCAAATTACATTCTGCCACTCACATACATACACATGCACACTAATAACTCACAGTCAGCTACTTACATACACATGCAGACTCATAACTCTGCCACTCACACCCTCTTACACTCTGCCACTTACCTCACATACATACACCTGCACACTAATAACTCTGCCACTCACACTCTGCCACTCACACTCTGCCAAACACTCACCTGCAAAACTTGAGGGGCGGAGCTAAATAAGAGGGGCGGAGCCTATCGTGAGGGGATGGAGTCTGCTGCTGTTCAGCATACAGCATGCAGGAGGCGGGATCGAACGTGAGGGGGCGGAGCTGAGCGCGAGGGGGCGTGGTCAGGGTCTCCATTCGGGGCTATGGAGGGGAGATCCGGGGCTTCAGCCCCAGTAGCCACCCCCTAGCGACGCCTCTGATTATTAGGCAACTTAACAAAAAACAAATATATACCCATTTCAATTATTTATTTTTACCAGTGAAACCAATATAACATCTCAACATTCACAAATATACATTTCTGACATTCAAAAACAAAACAAAAACAAATCAGTGACCAATATAGCCACCTTTCTTTGCAAGCACACTCAAAAGCCTGCCATCCATGGATTCTGTCAGTGTTTTGATCTGTTCACCATCAACATTGCGTGCAGCATCAACCACAGCCTCCCAGACACTGTTCAGAGAGGTGTACTGTTTTCCCTCCTTGTAAATCTCACATTTGATGATGGACCACAGGTTCTCAATGGGGTTCAGATCAGGTGAACAAGGAGGCCATGTCATTAGATTTTCTTCTTTTATACCCTTTCTTGCCAGCCACGCTGTGGAGTACTTGGACGCGTGTGATGGAGCATTGTCCTGCATGAAAATCATGTTTTTCTTGAAGGATGCAGACTTCTTCCTGTACCACTGCTTGAAGAAGGTGTCTTCCAGGAACTGGCAGTACGACTGGGAGTTGAGCTTGACTCCATCCTCAACCCGAAAAGGCCCCACAAGCTCATCTTTGATGATACCAGCCCAAACCAGTACTCCACCTCCACCTTGCTGGCGTCTGAGTCGGACTGGAGCTCTCTGCCCTTTACCAATCCAGCCACGGGCCCATCCATCTGGCCCATCAAGACTCACTCTCATTTCATCAGTCCATAAAACCTTAGAAAAATCAGTCTTGAGATATTTCTTGGCCCAGTCTTGACGTTTCAGCTTGTGTGTCTTGTTCAGTGGTGGTCGTCTTTCAGCCTTTCTTACCTTGGCCATGTCTCTGAGTATTGCACACCTTGTGCTTTTGGGCACTCCAGTGATGTTGCAGCTCTGAAATATGGCCAAACTGGTGGCAAGTGGCATCATGGCAGCTGCACGCTTGACTTTTCTCAGTTCATGGGCAGTTATTTTGCGCCTTGGTTTTTCCACACGCTTCTTGCGACCCTGTTGACTATTTTGAATGAAACGCTTGATTGTTCGATGATCACGCTTCAGAAGCTTTGAAATTTTAAGAGTGCTGCATCCTTCTGCAAGATATCTCACTATTTTTGACTTTTCTGAGCCTGTCAAGTCCTTCTTTTGACCCATTTTGCCAAAGAAAAGGAAGTTGCCTAATAATTATGCACACCTGATATAGGGTGTTGATGTCATTAGACCACACCCCTTCTCATTACAAAGATGCACATCACTTAATATGCTTAATTGGTAGTAGGCTTTCGAGCCTATACAGCTTTGAGTAAGACAACATGCATAAAGAGGATGATGTGGTCAAAATACTCATTTGCCTAATAATTCTGCACTCCCTGTACATATGCATGGAATGAATAGTAGGAGGAGTTAAAGTAGGGTCTTTTTAGTTTAATAGCAACTGAATAGCAAAAAATCAGCAGGTGGGATTAAGAGAGGTGGCTGCTTTGGGTACAAGAAACATAATGGTTAGAAAAAATATGATTGTCTTGTGTGGAACCATTATATAAAGAGATTTTCAGATGAGATCACTAGTGCCATCTCTCAAACCTGTAAACGTAAAAAAGCAGTATGCATGCATACAATCTTAGCGGATTTTTCTTTTTCCATAATGAAACATGTTTCCAAGCAAATAATTTTTCTATTTTTTTTATTATGAGTTTATAAAAGTACAAAAATAGTCTCACTAGTGTTAACATATTAAATAGTATACAATCTCATCAAGTTTCACCATCGGAGTATACTGTCTGAGTTAAGTCGAGGCGAGCCCTTAACATTGGACTGACAATAGACTAACAATAGGACTGACATGTGACTAACATATGACTAACATCCATGTAACGATAATGTAGCACTGATACACACTATTGCAAATTATCGAAACTAGACTGTTTTCATTATATATTTTTCATACAAACCAGCATCGGTGATTTGTGTTATTTCGAACTAGGTTGATTCGGTTATTTATCTTTATCTCTTTTTTTTTCTTTTTTTTCCCCCCCCTCCCTTTCTCTCTTTCCTTCCTTCTCCTATCCCTCTTGTTTCCTCGGGAGAGAGTTTCATTATCACTTTTAATATCAATTTTAATATGTTGGGCTTGTGAGAGACTTTCATTTAGTTATTATTCTGTGAAGCATTTAACCCATCTATCCCACATCAAGTATTTATTATTATTGGGACCGTGGTGGGATGAGATGCTTCTTTCCATTTTCAGCTGGTGGACCATTTGTTGTCGAATTATTTCCCTTGTTACTATTTTTGAGGACTTCCAGTTTCTTGCAATTGTCAATTCTAGTTGCAGTTAGAAAAAGATGTATGATATAGCTCTCTTCTTTGGAGATCCGAGGGAATTTTTGATGAAGGAGAGCACTTTCTGGTGATAAATTCAAGTCAATCCCCAGGGAGGGCTTTATTTTGTTAAATACCTCTTTCCACATTATCTGTATTAGTGTGCATTCCCACTATATGTGTTTGTAGTCTCCTATACCGCCAAGCAAAGAATTAATATGTTAGCGCTCGGTTTAGCAAAGAAGCAAAGATTGCTACCAATAGAAAAAAAACTAGTAATTCATTATTTATTTATGTAACAATGATAGCGCAAACCCTTTGACTATTATGTTACACCACAATATCATTTACAGTCCTACTGCTGTTTACTAGTATTGAAAAGCGTTGCACATGCAAATAACACACATAAATAACGAAGGCAAGGGAATGAACACAGAGACTGTAATGTTACAGTAATATTTGTATTTATTTGGATTATTATGTAGTGAGTTAAATAACATCTTACATAAAGGAGGGTGCAACGAGCATAGTCTTATGTGCTCTAACAGGTGTATATCTTTGTTAGGTGTTCTGAAGGAGATTAAGTGTGCATTGAATAAGCATAATGTTATCATGAGCATAAGATATGGTCTGAGTATAAGGTGTGAGGATATCACAGTAAGTAGATATCTGCCGACAGGCCCACAATCAGAAATTTTGTGGCCCCTTACAGAAATACATTTCGCTCCCCCCATATCTCCCTCTTGTTCCCCTACCCTGCCAAAGTCATTTTATCCAGGAATTTGATATCATGCCAATGATTTCAATGCACCTCAGGATCACCCGCCTTGCACTTATATGAATTGCTGCTGCCCCCAGGACATCACCAGTGATTTAAAAGCACCTCAGGACATGCCCCATCACCAGCATTGCACATCCAGGATTTACCCCATTAATATGCCACAGCCAGTTTTTCCATTAAAATGCTAGTTTTCCCATTAATATGCCACAGTCAGTTTGTCCATTAGTATGCCGCAATTTTCCCATTATTTTCCCATAAGTTTCCCTCCCCCCCACTTCCCCAGTCCTTCCATATTTCCTCTCTCACGCTCCCCATGCAATGATCTGGTTTGAGCACTCAAATAATCTAAACTAAAAAATGAAGCCTACCAAACAGGTGTGAGCATGCTGCCAGTACAGTGTGATTGGCTGTACAATATATACAAAAACTAAAACCTAGCTGCACTTCTCACCCTAATAAACCTGCAACCAAAACCTTTTTCATTTGTTGGAGAAGGTGCATTTAAACATCCTCACTATTAACCTGCGGACAGCAAGCTGCAACCAGACAATAAGGAGCCAACAACCTCAACTATGTGCAAGCAGGGAAACAATCGAAGTTTGTGCACTATGCTAGTCACAGTTGCTCACTCTATTTCTCCTGCACTCCTTTTGTTTTCATTCCCAAATCCCTTGCCATAGCACAACCTTGCACACCCAGAACTTACCAGAAATCACCGACTTTGCATCCAAAGGACATGCCCCAGCACTCACATTCCATAACTAGGACTTACAACAGCTAACACCCACTTTGCATCTAAAGGACATGTTCCAGCACCCACATTGCACACCCAGGACATGCTCCAACACCCACATTGCAGACCCAGGACTTAACCCACCACCCCAGTGCATGCCACTGAACCCACATTGCACAGCCAGGATATGCCCGATCACCCACATTGGTAACCCAGGGGATATTGGCCCACATTGAGTAGGGTAAATCCATTGGATTCCCAAGACCAAAATCCCTGAACTGAATATGGCCAGACATCAGCGGAAATTTACTATTTAGGGCAGATACCAGCTCCATATTGAGTAGATCTGTTGGTGGTATGATATTTTTTCAAACACTAAAGTACCTGCGGATTTCTTGGACATGTAAGAGTCTATTTAATAAAGAGAGAATTGCAGGGAAATAACAGAAAAGTCCATCTGCACATCTGATTCCTCAAATGATCTATGCATAAAATCCATCCATCCCACCAGTGAATTTATCCAGTAGAAATAACTCGCCAAAGTTGCAAATTTTGGATAAATATTCAGAGGGTGCTCCAGCATACCTGCAATGTCCCAAACAGATACAGGCGACACTCTCTTGGTAACTGTAATAAAACTGCATACACAGAATTCCTTTGCAGTAAAGTGATTTAATGTCACCGTCCAGCGCAACTTTACAAAACACAACAGACCCCCAGAGCAGCTTAACGCGTTTCACGCTATAGGCACCGCTTACTCATAAGCATAGTGAACATTCCAACAGCCCCTGTGTTCCTGTGATGTCAGAGCTAACTGCCTGAGGGTAGATTTGCTTCCATTACAGTAAAAGCTTAATTCTAATGCTTTATAATTCTGTACATTAAAACACTTGACTTCATTGGCATACAGTTTGAAAGATGGACACAAGGTTTGGAATTATCCACAATAATGGGGCAAATCCAGACACACCTTATGTTCTATATCCAATATAAAATCACTTTCTGGGTTGACTGGATTTAAAATGGTTGTCTTTTGTCAAAATGCATAAAACCATTGTGTAAACATGGGATACACACAGAGAGCAGTAATCTAACACATTTCATCTGAAAGGCTTAGTTATTGGGTACGGTGTATGGATTAGCTCTTATATCTTTAGGTGGTTAGTGTAGGAGAAACCCTGTAAAGGTACCTTTAGTGCATCTAAATGCTTTAGTACTAGGCAGTACCACATTATCACAGTTGCCATGTCCCCATAGTGTAACATGTTATATGGTTGGAATGATGTGTTCATGTTTTTCTTATCTTGTAGGTCAGTTTGATAAAAGAAAGAGGACTTCTCTGTGGTTCGCAATCTCCCTACTTGTAGTGTCTCTTTTTATACTGACCATAGGCCTAGTGGCAACTACAAGAACAGAAAACATAACCGTTGGAGGTTACTACCCGGGGATTATTGTAAGTATGTTCCACTTTAACAAATGTATGTTTACATGTTTTTTTTCATGGGAAATATGTGTTTCTGTGTAATAAACAAATCCATGGAATGCTTATAACTAAGATGTTTTAATGCTTTTGATGTACCTTAAGGTTTTGAGGGCAACCCCAGCCTCTGTCTCTAAGGGCACTTTGGATATAAATCCTATCAGGCACGCCTGGCAGCATTTATGTCGAGCAGGCTTGTACAGCAATGCAGCCACAGGGCATGAATAGCGAATGTTGGACACTTGCTGCTGATTTATTACTGAGAATACTTCCAACACATATTAAGTCAGCCTATGTATCATATTGATTAGTACTATATATTGATGCTGTCATTAAGGAAAGTATTTAGCACATTGGGAAGTTGGATATTAATTTAATAAGTCTCTAATATCCTACAGTAGTGTGTGTGCTAAATGGTTTTCTATTATGTGCAAAGTTTATCAGAAATGCAAACTGTTATGCGTTAAAGGAAGTCTTGATGAAGCCTTTAAACCAATGCCACCTACTCGCACTTGATACCCGGTCTTTGACATTGGAACTTCAAGACTTCACGTGTGACACACAAATTAGAATAGTGTGAGCCTCATTTTCATTGCTTTCCTTTGTTTGTCAACATTCTATTAAAGGGACATAATCACTTACTTAAGATGAAACTAGATAGCCTGGTCATTTAAAACAAACACATATATAAATCACATGCCACTGTTTTTTTAATATGATTGCAGTTATTGCATATAAAAGGAAAAATAAAATTAGGTGTTTATCTCCAGCATCCATTTTGAGAATATTTCCCATGATGCAACATCAATCAAAATCTTCCAGCCAGTCTCACTTTACAACTGTTGCCAGAGCCTGCATGATGATTTCATAAGATACTCCCCTGCTCTCTTACTGGCTCCTGTGTAGCATAGTGGGCAGGACTTGGTGGCTGTGTACAACTTTTTTTCCTGCCTTCCAACACAAAGAGAGGCGATTAACCTGATCATACAGGATCATAACTCTGCCCCCTTGTGATGTAATAATTACATTACCCTCTCATTCAGTGCAAGTCTATGATCAGAATTCAGACTTATAGACTACATTCTGTGTCCCCAGCCCCAAAGTGAGAAATTTGTGCTGTAAAGTCTCTGAGGGGTGTTACCAAAATATACAATATTTCACAAAATGGCAGACACACACATCCAGGTAGACACACACACACAGACGTTCACACAGACAGTAACAGAGACAGTCAGATACACACAAACCAGCAGTTTTTGATATTTTCAAAAATAAAATAAATGTACATCATTAAATGTACTCAGGGTCATCGTCAGAAATTGTGGGGCCCTTACACACCAAATGCTCAATTAAATCCCCAATTTAATTATTGCCACCACATCCATTGTCATAGCACCAGCTTGCACACTCTGTGCAATGTCCCAACACCGACATTGGACATAACCCAGCCAGCACCGACTTTGCATTTACAGGATATACCCAACCATGAACACATGCCCTATCATCCACATTGCAAATACACAGCCAGAGCATGCCCCATCACCAAAATTGCACTCCCAGGATACTGCCTGTCACCCCCTGATGTGGTGGCCCTGAATGTGTATGTAACCCCTCTCTTCTGAAAAACTTGGTTTGTTTATATTTTGTATTGATGTTATAGAGGTAATGTATGTTTCAGACATTTTTATTGACTAATTAATTCTCTATGTTTAAATTATAATGTGTTTTTCATCAGGTAAAATACATTCTGGATAATGATGAAGGTAGATTGATATACTGGTTGAAAATGCAATAAAAAACTAAAGATTACAAAAAATACACATAGGGTTTACTTTGGAGAAAAGGGACATAATTGTTAACCCTGAAAAACTTAACTGAATAGCTATATTGATATTAGATATAATAGTAAATACATATTTTGTAGACAGTAAACATTATCAAACCAACATCCATTTGGTCCCCAAGTAAAGTGAATGAACCAAGAAACCAACTAGAGGCAAAATACGTCTAGAAATTCAAGCACCAAACTTGTGTAGACAGTTTGGTTTGGGGAGCACGAGACAATCGTTAAAACAGTTCTCATGTTATGAAGAATATAGGCTACAGCCGCCTTTATTATTTTCACCAGGATTATCAATAGTAAAAAAGGGTGGATATCAAATACCAAATACATCAAATCGTAAGCTGTTGACATTTGATTAAACCGTGTCAGTACTTCCTCCACCTACAATGGAATACCTACTGGAAAGGTTTATTTACATCAGTCATGGTTTCTATGCATTTTTGACTATTTGAATATAATCAGAAATGTAAGTCTTTGCTAAAAGATGGATGAGTATATCAGAGTATAACAAGATATCTTTATCTGACGGACTAATCAATGTTAATAGCCTATATAGCACTGTAATTAGCTTGCTTGTGAGATCCAGTTCATGTTGCATAGGAGTAATTAAAAGCTTATTAATTGCTAATTTATGTTTTGTATTCCAAAAGTGTTTTGTCATTCATGATATTTCTAGAGCATACAACATCCTCAATTTTGGTGAGTGTTGACAGCTTGAAAAATTAGGTATACTAAGAAAACAAAATGTGTCTTCATCTAAGCAACATGTAGTAGATAGTTCTGCAGAAATTGTCAACTTCCATGTTTTCATGTCCATGGGGGTTTTTTTGTTTCTTCAGCTGGGCTTTGGATCTTTTCTTGCCATCATTGGAATTCATCTGGTAGAAAACAGAAAACAGATGGTATGTAATTTATCTGTTAATTATTATATATATATATAGAGAGAGAGAGAGAGAGAGAGAGAGAGAGAGAGAGAGAGAGAGAGAGAGAGAGATATTAGATATGTTTTATATTTTATTGAGTTTATACTGATATGTGGTTTGAAGTTTTACTTTATATTCAGTAATTGTAGATGGTCAACACACAAATAAGATTTGGGGCAAAAGCAGCCTCGGCTATAACATGCATGGTCCGTCCTTAATGTAAGAGAGATGCTCCTCTATGCTGCTTCATCACTAGGATATCCTCATTACTAAGTAAATAGTTTGAGAACTGTTACATTTTTAAGCAGCTAGCTTGGATTCACGTTGCAGGCATCTACCAGGTTTCATTTTAATTTCTCACTCTGCTCACAGAAGGTGGAACCTTGCCTTACTTTATAAGCAATAACAAAACATTTTACCTCACGGACATCCTGGCACTCAGCAGGCCGACCAACGGAGATCAGCTGCAGCACGAATGTCCCCCTCCCCTGCAGTGAGGTAAAGCAGCAGGGAGGGGGGACATGTTAAGAAACCAAGAAAAGACTGTGTGAGGTTTAAAAAATGGATGCTTTAAACAAGACAGGAAACGGATATATAGATGATCTACTTGGGCCAAGGGATCCCAGGGTGAAAGGATGGCTTCTAATAGATAACTATATACCCACCTTTATCTTCACTGTCCTGTATTTATTTATTGTATGGGTTGGACCAAAGTTCATGCAGAACAGACAACCTGTTTCATTCAGGGTAGCTCATAACCTAAAGCTTACAGTTAAAGCCATGAGTGCTCAAGTACATGAGTCACCGTGGCATTGCAGATATAAAAAAGTCCAATAGTCGCACTGGGTTTATATAATGTTAAAAATGCTTGATGGACCATAACAAACTTCCCTCAAAAGCACTGCTCTTTGACCACCCCAGCAATGAAAAAATGTTTTGTATTTCACTCTTGAAGGACAACTGTAGCATAAAATCAACTTGTGATTAATATAAAGATTGTAATAAGTTTAAATGATTTATACAGAAAATATTTGGTGAAAGAATGCAAATAAAGTTTCTTCTTTACTCCGTGTGGTTATCTCAGGGGATGGGAATCTCGTTTGGAATCTTGGGTCAGATCTTCACTCACCTTGGTTCAGATGAAAAAGGATCTGACCAGGGATTCTGAGCGACATGTCTGCCTCCTGGTGGAGCTATATGGGGTAAAAATGGCTCAATGGGGTGCTTTATTTGTATTTGCCCATTAAACCATTTCTATATATAAAATGCCTACTCTTGATGCAATCCTTTAAACACGACTTCATTTTTTGCTACAGTTGTCCTTTAAGCACTGCTGCCTCCTAATGGCAACATATGGCAATACAGCATTCATTAAGGAGATATTACATTTAAAAAAATTTGTAAACCCACTATGCTCATTCCTTGCTGACTATTCCCATCAAGCAATTGTCTATGTACTGTAACAGTATATTTTGACTTTGGTTTTGTTTTTTTTGTTTTTTTTTATTTAATGTAAGAAGGGATGACTAAACATTTCAAAACAACATGTCCCAGTCACTGCATTGAGTGAGTTAGTTGTAATAATGCCAAGGAAGTTGTGTGAACGTACTTGTATGTTATTTCTTGAGTTGCCTAATGTCCATCACTGGCAAAATCATTTATAATACACATATAAAATGTGTTAATATATTTAAATATTTACCTCACAACATTTCTATGTAATGTAATGTACTATTACAGAAAATGAGAACAAATAACTGTAGATTATATTAGTAATGCAGAATGCAACAATTTCTTCTAAGTCAGGAACCTCTAGAAACCCAAGTTCCTGTAAGAAACATAGAATGTGTCGACAGATAAGAACCATTCGGTCCATCTAGTCTGCCCAACTTTCAAAATATTTTTATTAGTCCCCAGTTCTCTATCAGTTACCTTGTGTCTATCCCTCGCATGATTAAAATCCTTGACTGTGTTTACCTTTACCACTTCAGCTGGAAGGCTATTCCATACATCCACTACCCTCTCAGTAAAGTAATACTTCCTGATATTACTTTTAAATCGTTGCCAATCTAATTTAAGACAATGTCCTCTAGTTGTGGTAGTTTTTCTTCTTTTAAATATACTCTCCTCCTTTACTGTGTTGATTCCCTTTATGTATTTAAATGTTTCTATCATATCCCCCCTGTTACGTCTTTCCTCCAAGCTATACATGTTAAGATGCTTTAACCTTTCCTGGTAAGTTTTATCCTTCAACCCATGAACCAGTTTAGTAGCCCTTCTCTAAAGTATCAATATCCTTCTGGAGATACGGTCTCCAGAACTGAATACAATACTCCAAGTGATGTCTCACCAGTGCTCTGTACAATGGCATGAGCACTTCCCTCCTCCTACTGCTAATACCTCTCCATATGCAACCAAGCATTCTGCTAGCAAAAGTTATTATGTGTTTTCAGAATTCTTATTCTTGCACTGAAAATAAAGATATGTATTTTTCAAACTAAGCTTATAAATATTTTGAATATAAAAATGTTATATTGTGATTGGAATATCTTTTTAAAGGGACTCCATCCCCTAAACATTTTTATAATATGAATGTACAAAATAATTTAAGATAACCTAGCAGAATTACAAGCAATGCATATATTGAGAGAGAAATGTATTTTAAATGTGTCCGTGGTGTCTCCTGTTCATGACATCACCTTGTCGTTTAAAATGCAAATTTCCCATGTCTTATTGGAAGCAGTTCATTAGCAAATCAATCGACAGATGATATCATAAACAGGTGACAGCACACATCTAACACATTTCTCTCTAACACATTATATTCAGCTCTTACTTCATTAGTAAGGAAAGTAATGGAAAGCATGCTAAAGGATAGGATTGTTGAACATCTAAAATCACATGGATTTCAAGATCAGAGACAACATGGGTTTACTTAAGGGAGATCATGCCAAACTAATATTAAAGATTTTGTTTCCATTAGATGACAAAAATAACAGATCAGGGTCGTGCAGTAGACTAGGTTATCTAGATTTCATAGCTTATCAATAAACTGCAAACTTTGAGTTTGGATTTCAATATTGGATAAGGCAATGGCTGAGTGACAGGCAGCAGAGGGTTGTAGTCAATATTCGATGCAAGGTCCTGTTACTAGTGAGGTACCTCAGGGTTCTGTACTTGGACCTATTCTCTTTAATATTTTTATTAGCGATATTGCAGAAGGTCTTGTTGGTAAAGTATGCCTTTTTTCTGATGATACAAAGATTTGCAGCAGGGTTGATGTTCCTGGAGGGATAAGCCAAATGGCAAATGATTTAGCTAAACTAGAAAAATGGTCAGAGCTGTGGCAACTGACATTTAATCTGTATAGGTGCAAGATTATGCACCTTGGGCGTAAAAACCCAAAGGCAGAATATAGAATATTTGATACATTTCTAACCTCAACATCTGAGCAAATCAATTTAGCAGTAATACATTCGGAGGACTTAAAGTTAGGTAGACAATGTAATAGAGCAGCAGGAAACGCTAGCAGAATGCTAGGTTGCATATGGAGAGGTATTAGCAGTAGAAAGAGGTAAGTGCTCATGCCATTGTACAGAGCACTGGTGAGACCTCACTTGGATTACACAGTACTGGAGACCGTATCTCCAGAAGGATATTGATACGTTGGAGACAGTTCAGAGAAGGGCTACTAAACTGGTTCATGGGTTGAAGGATAAAGGGAAGAGGAGAGAGAGAAAGAGAGAGAGAGACAGAGAGAGAGAGAGAGAGAGAGAGAGAGAGAGAGAGAGAGAGACAACGTTGGGGGGAGGGAGTGGGAGAAAGAGACAGACAACGTTGGGGGGATGGAGGGGGAGAGAGACAGACAATGTTGGAGGGGGAGAGAGACAGACAATGTTGGAGGGGGAGAGAGAGACAGACAACGTTGGGGGTAGGGAGAGAGGCAACATGAAGGGGAGAGAGCCAGCATTGGGCAAGTCTGGGGGGGGGGGGGGGGGGGAGGGAGCATTGGGCAAGTCTGAGGGGTAGGGGCAGCATTTATATCATCATTTTTTTAATTCAATATGAAAAAGCAATTTTCATGTGAATATTTACAAGTTAAAATTTTCTTCCTATAGGGTAGCCTTATATTCAGGCTTTTAGTTTTTTCCTAAAGGAATATCCAAAGTTTGGGGGGTCGTCTTATAATCAGGGTCGTCTTATAATCAGGGTCGTCTTATAATCAGGGTCGTCTTATATTCGAGCATATACGGTATATGTAAAAGAAGAAAAACTACCACAACCAGAGGACATAGTCTTAAATTAGAGGGGCTAAGATTTAAAAGTAATATCAGGAAGTATTACTTTACTGAGAGAGTAGTGGATGTATGGAATAGCCTTCCAGCGGAAGTGGTAGAGGTTAACACAGTGAAGGAGTTTAAGCATGTTTAGGCACAAGGCCATCCTAGATATAAGAAAAGACCAGGGATTTGTAAAAGTATTTAGAAAATGGTGGAGACTAGATGGGCCAACTGGTTCTTATCCGCCAACACATTCTATGTTTTTAGGTTTAAGTGACAGAGTCCCTTTAAATATTATAAAGTTTTCTTATCATTCTAGAATAATTTTCGTTTTGCAAAGGTTATCCCATACAACAGACAGCATAAAATAGCTCACAAATTACATTTCTGCAATAATTCTACATTTTCATTAAATATAGTTTTCCTCCTCTGGTAATGATACTCCTCTGTTTTGTTTGGATGTAAGTAGGCTGCCTAGAGTAATTTTATTTGGAGGAATTAGGAATATCCATTTTCCCTCTTAAGGGTGACATGCATCACAATGTTTGTGACCACTGCTAATGGGTAATGTTGCCAGATTGTCTATAAATGAAAAGTTATGGCTTTCCAAAAATCAATTCTGATATCTAATATCCTCATTTTGTATTTTATTACGAAATATATATGAACAATACTTACAAAAAACAAACGTAGCTGAAAGCATTGTTACTATAATGACTTCCTATTGGTTAATGTACCTTAGCTTCAGAAGATGGCAAAAGTCGCATACGCAATTATTATATTTTTATAGTAGATTTCTCAACCTCATTACATTTTTTTGGTTTACTTAACACCCCAACTCTATAGCTAGTGTTTTCTCTCCCTGCTGTTTTCATATTTCCATGTAATACTAATGATATCACTTTACATTCACATTTATTGAATTAGTGCAAAGAATTTATGGAGCACATGCAGATCATATGCAGTGTTTACAAAGTACCGTATTTGCTCAAATATAAGACAAGGTTTATTCAGAGCATATGCTCTGCAAAAGTCCCCTTTTCATATTTTAGAGCTTTGTCTTATAATCAGACCTCCAGGCATGTCACGCAAAAATAAGCTGTTTGTGACATTCGTCATGCTGAGAATCCCACTTAGGTAGCGATCAAAGATCGCTGCCTGTGCTTTAACGGTGCTGCTATGATTCCTCAATATCGAGGATGCCCTGTCACTGGCATCATACAACACCAAAATTGTGCTCTCTATCTGGCAAGAGACACGGAAATTACCAAAAATAATTTCTGTCACTCTATTGCTGTTTTTAACTGCCCCTAGAGACAGTCAGCAACATTGCATGGAAAAAACAAGGACAAAGCTAACTCTAGATTTGCTAACCCTAAATCAGGGGTGTTCAACTTGTTTCTGCAGTGGGCCACATAACTAGAAGTGTATGTGCTACAGTAATTTTTAACTGAGAGAAAATTATATATGATATATATTATATATTCACAGTAATGTGTGTTGTGTGAGTGTATCACAGACTCCACAGCAATAAAACTCACGCTGCACATTACTGTATCACAATACACAATAAGATTCATGGCAAAAAAACCTCACATTAATTACATACACTTATACACATACACAGCCAAACATACACACACATTCACACATACACACATCCACAGGCAGATTCCCATTAGGTTTATAGATAGGTTAGGGATAGAATTAGGGTTAGGATTAGTGCTAGGGTTAGATTTGGGGTTATGGTGATGATTAGGGTTGGGTACAAAAGATAACTGTAGGAGAAAATGTAAGGAAAGAAAAATAATATACAAACAAGATGGATTTAATAATACACCCATTGTTAGAATGTCAAAAATTCATACATTGGAATATATTGATTAATATGTAGTTCTTCTTGTCAACACATTGCAGGCTCTTTCTAGGCTGTATCCAAGTATTTCTTAACTCTTTTTGCTTTGCACGCTTGTTTATGTTTTATACTGGCTCCTGTCTTTTCTTTCTATAAATGTGTCCCTGTATCCTTTCCTAGTATGGCTACAGAGTGTCACCTTCCCTGGTTTGGGGGGACCCCTGTAATGGGGATTCCCTTCAGAGTTCTTGTAATGGGGATGCCCTGTCTTAGTGCCTGGTAGGGGGAATACCCTGTCTTAGAGCCCCATAGGGGAACTCTTTTTGCTTTGCTCGCTTGTTTATGTTTTATGCTGGCTCCTGTCTTTTCTTTGTATACATGTGTCCCTGTATCGTTTCCTAGTATGGCTACAGAGTGTCACCGTCCCCCGGTTTGGGGGGACTCCTGTAAAAGGGTGTCCTGAGCCCCTGTAATGGGGAATCGCTTCAAAGTTCTTGTAATGGGGATGCCCTGTCTTAGTGCCCGGGAGGAGGAATGCCCTGTCTTAGAGCCCCATAGGGGAAATACCCTGTTATAATTCTGCCCTGTTGTAGTTTCGCCCTGTCTTAGAGCCATGCTTCTTTTGTTCTCTTGTTCCAATCCATGTTTTCCTGGTGTTTATTGTTCTGTTCCATTCCAGGTTTTATCTGTTTCTTTCTGCCTTGTTATGTTCCTCTATTTAAATGTTGCCATACCCGTTTGTGGTCAGTTTCCTGCTCCCAGTCTGTGCAATCCTGGTACAGTGTGTTTTTGTAGTTTTAGATATTATATTCAATTACTAGTTTATTATTTAGTTATAGTGTTAGGACTTGCTATTGTGAGGTACCTTGATGCTGGTTTACAAGCGTATCCATCTTATGGCCATCAGGTTCAACTAAACCTTCACCATTATCTTTCTCAAAATATTAGATTAGTTCTTGTATGTATGTTCCCTTATCCTCTTTCCTTGAAGCACCTGAGGATCCCTCTAGCCTATCCCCATGTCCAAGTTCTGGTTACCCTTATGGATCATCTAAGGATCCCAGTCCTCACTCCATCCCTTGTGCTTCTCAGTGATTAGCCCTGTCCTCGGTTTGTTCTATGTTTATGTCATAATAGAAATACTGTCTCCATGCAGAGAACACTATTGCGTGTCTCTCTCTTTTGTCCTATGGGGTACTACTACATGAGTGATGAGACCTGACTTATTTGTGAAGAAAAACTACATATTCGTCAAAATATTACAATTTAAATATTTTTTAACATTCTAACACTGGGTGTATTATTAAACTATAGCACTCCATCTTGTTTAAATATTGTTTTTCTCTTGAGTGGTGTTTAAGGTGACCCACACAATGGATGTTTCAAGTTTCTGAATATATTGTGTATACTTTTATTGGATCAGTGTCACGTTTTTCTTGTTAGGTAAGAAAAAAAACACACCTTTCGATTATTGCTCTATAATCTGCAAAAAAACAACAAAAAAATATGCGTGGTATGGAGGTTTGTGCTAGACTGGCTTACTCCTTATCTACTGGAAAGCACCACAGTCTACATATTAGGCAAACTACATTTTCTATACTGACACCCAAAAGTAATAAAAAATTGTTTAAATTAATTTATACCTCTTACGTAGCTGCTGTTTAACAGTGAAATGCGTCAGGTCTCTTATTCCTTTCTTCATACCAGATCCAGACGCATAATTAAGCACAGAGGCAGTCTTGCACTAATAATATATTCTCAGTATATGCATTTTTATCATATGTATTACAGTCACCTGTTTTTCTAGATTTGTGTGTACAGACAAATTATTTCACTTAGCACTTCCCCCAGTATTTCTATCCTTGTTAATTCTACGTGTGAAGGAACCCCATTTTGGTGTCTTTGGTAACTGCTCACTTTTACTTACCTAGAGAAAGTCTTAATTTGTAATTTACTTATAATCAGTGTCGTCTTATATTTGAGCAAGTAAGGTATTTTTTTTCATTGTGTTTTTTTGTTGTTGAAGGGAGATGTTTTTTTGAAAACAGTATATTATCAGTTAACCAGTTAAACTCAGTCTGAAGTAAAAATGACATTATTTTTGCTTTAGCCAACATAATGTGATAAAAGCAGCAAATAGCATTGTTAAGTGCAACTCTTTTGGAGGTCATATTTCTCTAAGACCAGAAACCTGGGAGTGGCGTCTGCATTGTTAATGAATGTATATTGGAATTGATCCCATGGGCTGCACTCTTCATCTCCGATGACAAGAGAATTTAGATAATTAGCTTCAAAAAAAGGGTTAGCTGACAGGTAGGTGCCATTCAAGCTCATTTTCTAATAATACTATAAAAATGTAAGCAAAATAGGGACAATCAATAGCAACACATATACAGAGGTTGGATGAGGTTTAGCAAGGAAACCAGAAATACCATGGGTTTGTATATTTAGGGTTTTAACTATTAAAAGACAAAGTGTTATATCTTCCTGTTGATAGCTCCACTTTGTAAACTTTTGTCTCAGAATTGCTTCAATGCATAAACAGAAATAGTTTTTCTCTAAAGAACTGCAAAGATGCAATATCTTAATACATAAGAGAACATACCTAAAAATCAATTGTCTTAAGGTGACTTATATTTGAGGTGTGTTTTTATAGAAAGTTAGTCAAGCCTCATAACAAGTAAAAATATGTATATATATATATATATATATATATACACTGATCAGCCATACCATTATGACCTAATATTGTGTAGATCCCCATTTGATGCCAAAACAGTCCTGACCCGTCGAGGTTTGGGCTCCACTAGACCTTTGAAGGTGTCCTGTGGTAACTGGCACCAAGACATTAGCAAGACATTAGCAAAAACAAATGGATGAAGGACGTACTGAATAGTAACATATATAAATAGTACCTACATATATGACCGCAGCTTCTCCCTAGTAATCCTCACAGTACTTGTATTTGTGGAGTAGCGCAGAATCAATTGTGAAAAATAAAACAAACATTGCTTGATACTTTAGTAGATCATATCAATAAAATGATACAGAAAGGAATATAGCTTATACACTAACAAACTTAGCTGCAGAAGGAGCATCAAATAATTCTAGTGAATCAGGAGCTCTTCCAAATGATTATTTAATATTTAAAAAATAAAGGAGCAGCATAGAGTAGAATTTTACATCACATGATTCCATAAAGTGCAGGTAGAACTAGTTACAAAAGTGATTTAAAAAAATTCTCCAATGCAACCACTTTGGCCTTAAAGGGACTGTCTAATGCCCAAAATGCATCTTCCAAATATTATTGCAAATTAATGTGCTTTCAAAGTACTTTAAAGTGCATGTTTTACATTTTGCATTGCTTAAAATATAAAATACTTACAGTTTGATGAAATTGTGAAATGATGTAGTTTGCAAGAAACCAGGACTGCCCACACTAGCTGAGTAAAAGTAATTTCCTTTTTCTAAACATTTTTGCTGCAGGAACCAATGAGAATAATTTTTATTCAAATGAATGGAACATCCTGTCTCTCTAGTGATGTCATCAGACAATGTGTTGCACTGTTAAGAGATCCTACTCTGTACAGGAGCAAGGTCACTCGTCCACGTAATGTTTTTAATTGGAAGAGCACAGGAAGTGACTAAATGAAACAAAACTTGATATTCTCAGTGTCTATATAATCAGTGCTGCCGCACCTGCAGTAATAACACATATCACCGAGGATGGCTTGAGTCAAATATTAAAAATCTGATTTATGCAGAATGTAAAATTACACTGGGAAAAAAAGCCTGTGCACTATACAAGTAGTAACCTTCATCTTGCACCAAAGTGAGTTTGGGGACTAGACTGTCCCTTTAAGTTTAAAATTCCCATCTCAGTTGTCTGCAATTCTCTCTTTATTGAGTAGACCCTACTGACTTTGGACTTCTAAAAGTAAGGCTAGATATTTTTAATAAAAACATTTGACGATACATTTTTTTCTGGATTTTTTTGAAAGCAGCATATTATCAATTAACCAATTAAACTCAGTCTAAAGTAAAAATTACATTATTTTTGCTGTAACCAACATAATGCAATACAAACAGCAAATAGCTTTGTTAAGTGCAACTCTTTTGGAGGTTAGAAAAGTAAGTCTAGGTATTTAATAAAACATTTGAGGAATACTTTTATTTATTGCAATACTGTCTTTTTATATAAGCTTGGGGGCCGGTGCAAGACTTTTTGTCGCCCTAGGTGAAAATATATTTTAACCTCCCTTGCTGGTCCCTCCCTCAGGCATTTACACACACAGTAACGCATACATATGCAGGCACATGTGCACACACATGCAATGTCAGATGCAGCCACATGTGCACACACATGCAATGTGATCCTATCTTTGGCACTGCCTGTTCCATGCCATCCCTGTCTCACTCTCCCTCTACGCCATCCCTGTCTGTCTCACTCTTCCCAAGCCATCAGTGTCTGTCTCGCTCTCCCCTATGCCAGTTATCTGTCTGTTTCCACCTTTTGTCTTTTTCCTCTTTCCATTATCATCTTCTCCTCTTTTGTACCTCTCCCCTATATTTGTCTTTTCCACTCCTCCCCTGTTTGGTGTCTCTCTCAGTCCCCCAATCCCATGACTGGTGTTTCTCTACCTCACTCCCCACACCCCATGCCTGGTATCTCTTTTTCTCCCTCCCCCATGCCAGCTGTCACTTTTTCCCCCCTCCCTCCCAATGCCTGGTGTCACTATTATTTAACCCTCCTCCCAATGCCTGGTGTCACTTTTTCCCCTCCCAATGCCTGGTGTCATTTCCCCCCCCCCCCCCCCCCTCCAAATACCTAGTGTCACTTTTTCCCCCTTTTTTTTTTTTTTTTATAATAATCTCGTGGCTGCCTGTCTGCCGCCGGGATACATGTATATGTCGCCTATAAGTATCGCCGGCCCTGTATAAGCTTAAACATGAAAAAACTTTTCTTAAGACTAGTTTGTTATTGTTTATTAAGCGTTCATCTCATGATGAACATGTGTCTTTTCTCAGTAAACATTGGCATCATATCTAGGGTCTATGCTCACAACTATACATAATTACACTACAACTTTGCTCACTAAACACTTTCTCCCATTCAATATAAACTACTTAGTCTGTGACACGCATAGCACTAGTGTTTTAGCACTAATGCCTCCCTTGTCAGTATCTGTGTAGATCTTGACCATGTATTAATCTTAATCTCTTCTATTGTAAACAACAGATAATTTCTACAGTCTATCTCATCCATGTACTTAATTTAGGTGTGATGGTGATAGTGTCACCACTGATACTATTTCAGTGCTATTGCAATTACCTCTCGATTGCTTTTTTCTCTTATATCTTTTCTTTTTAAATGATTTAGTAACGTCTTGTGTTCTTTCAAGGTTAGAATGAACACATAGGTATCAGAATTTCATTTCAGAGTGAGATGTATGCCTCACATTTATTTGTCTCTGGATTATGCTTATTTACTTGATCCTACTCTTTAAAAATTAGTGGTGCGTGTTACTAGTGTAGTAATGATAAGAAAAAATTGTTCCTAGGCCTTTTTTCTTATGTGGCATGTTTATTCTAAGGGCCGTCTGTAACGCAGGGCAAACAGGGCGGCTGCCCTGTGCCCAGTTATTCCTGGGGGCCCAAAGCAGCTGCCCACAATTTATTTTTTTTAACAATCGGCACACATGTTGGACACAGGAGAAACTTAAATGCGGCCTGCCAGACATGGAGGTGCGACACACTTGAGATTGGCAGCGGTAACCGCAATCAATCTAGATGATAGGATGACTGTCATATGTGGCCACATAGGATGGTCGACTTTCTCATTTGGCTAGGCGTTGTAAAAGGGTAAAAGATATTATCATTCAGAAGGAGACATTTGCCTTTCCCACTTTTTTACATACCTTCATTTTAGTATTTTACTACAAGTATTCATCTGTCGCTTTCTCCATTATTCTTACCCACACACCCCTGCTCATCTACCACTGACTAGCTACCAACTTACCGTAGTTTGTCATGACCCCAAACCATTTCATGTGGGGACGGACAAATGCTAGGTGAAGCACCTTATTCCTTTATTTAAACCATCACACATGGGTGGGTCCTGAAAGGAGACAAATTTGCCAAGGTTCTCACTGGGTCCTCGAAATCCCATGATCACTTTTATTATAACAAAGTTTTATAAAACATAAAGTGTTGTGTTTTTTATATAGTTATGCAATATAGCAACAATAATGATGGACAAAAAACATTTAACAATAAGTTAAGCTGTGTTGATAACTAATAGGGAAAAAAACATGATAATGTATTTTTAATTTAATCGATTAAAAGCCAAGTTTATCAGTTGTTATTATTATGTACACTACACTACAGAGTCGTAAACATGTATAGGGCAGTAAATGAAAGATACATGCCTTGCAATTTGAGTACAGGATTCGCATGCTTATCTATCTAACTGCAAATCTCGGCTTTGTCTCTAGTTGGTAGCCTCCATTGTCTTCATCAGTTTCGGGGTAGTAGCTGCTTTCTGCTGTGCTATAATTGATGGAGTGTTTGCAGCTCGACATATTGTAAGTATTCCCACTGTAATATTGTAAGTAGGGTAGTGCTATCCATTAACCATTGTTTACAATCCTAATTGCAATATTAGCTGGTGTCAGCTTCTGATGGCCTACAGATATCATAATGATGTGTATCCTAATAGGATGGCAGGGGAGTATGGGTTATAAAGTCCTCCAACAGCTGGAGGACCGCAGAACGACACTCCTGACCTACGGTGTTTAGGGTCTCAACCTGTTAAAGATAATAAGCCATCAAAAGCATTTTATTTATGTCCTAAAAATGACAAAAATATGCCAGCCTACACTAGGAAAATCCACCATAGGGAGTTAAAAATAGAAAAATAGGAAAATGTATTATAGTCCATGTACAAGTAAAATTCGGAGGAACACAGGGACATAGGACTTTAATGCTTAATATGTTTCACACACTCATGTGCTTAGTCGATTGCTACATTTCCAGTATCAAGTGTATGGACTCTGGACCAGGTGTACATGTATGTTGCGGCACCCAGGACCAGCAGGTGATACAGCTTATTTGAAATTTGGGAGGCATGATAGCTGTGAGTTGTATGTATTTATTTCCTAAATAAGGACATTTACAATGCCGTTGGGTGCAGAATTACTATATTGGTATTTTTTTCGCCTCAAAATATGATTTATGGTGTATTTATATTATACAATGTGTTGGGAGACACTGGCTGTAATATGCACCAATGTCTGTATTGTGTCTGCTTATCTGGAAGCCAGATGCTCAGTGAATGTGCTAAAATGTCACAACTGACAGTAATGGCCGTAATAAAGCTCATCAGAGTATCCGTCTCAAACAGCAGCCAACCACGTGCAGTAATGTAATTACTGTTTTACAGAGCAATGGTGTGGGTTTTTACCAGTGCCGGACTGAGAATTAAAACCAGCCCTGGAAATAATTGTATACCAAGCCCATAGCATAACATTATTTTCCTGTTTATACAAAAGGTAAAACCATTTTAAAGCACATTTTAAGAGTGTATTATTTATAGATAAGACTGATGTATACCCTTGATCAGCGAAATATAAACTCCCCGTATATACACAAGGTTATATCTACCACACTGCCCTGATATATACCCCATTCACACAGCAATAAATAGGCCCCAATATTTACACAAGGTTATATGAATTTCTTTGTGCAGGCAGTGTGTTAGACATACCGTATTTCCTCGAATATAAGACAAGGTTTTTTTCAGAGCAAATGCTCTGAAAAAGACCCCTTGTCATATATTCGAGATCGTCTTATAATCTGAGCTCAAATCGAGGTCAGACTATAAGACTGGGATCCAGGTCCCCCGCAGAGCTGCAGGGGACCTGGATCCCCCTCGCTAACAGCTGGTGGATACGCGCAGACATCCTCCCCTGCCGCCCGGTACGACCACAGGGACTTCTATGATGAAGCCGGGTCCTTCCGGCTTCATCATAAAAGTCCCGGCGGAAGTGCCGGGCAGCAGCGGAGGATGTCTGCGCGTATCGTGCATACATCCTCCGCTGCCTCCACTAGGCACCAGGGAGATTTGGGCAGCCGGAGGCTGTCCGTCATAATTGACGGAAGTGTCGGGCAGCATGGAGACATCCCCCGGCAAGGGGAGGGAGGGAGGGGGAGAGAAAGACAAGTGGCGGGGGGGGGGGGGAGAAAGACAAGGGGAGGGGGGAGAGAAACAAGGGGAGAGAAAGACAAGTGGAGGGGGGAGAGAAAGACGTGGGGAGGGAGGGGGGAGAGAAAGACAAGGGGAGGGGGGAGAGAAAGACGTGGGGAGGGAGGGGGGAGAGAAAGACAAGGGGAGGGGGGAGAGAAAGACAAGGGGAGGGAGAGAAACACGGGTAGGAAGGGGGGAGAGAGAAAAGTTTGGGAGGGGGAGAGAGAGAGAGAAAAGTTTGGGAGGGGGAGAGAGATAACACTGGGGGAAAGAGAGGCAGCATTGGCACATAAAAGGAAATAAAAACAAGAAATGCATTTGTTTTAATATCATAATTTTTATTAAATATTAAAAAGCAATTTACATGTGAATATATACAACTTTTTTCCTATAGGTAGTCTTTTATTCAGGCTTTTAGTTTTTTCCCTAAAGGAATAACCAAAGTTTGGGGGGTCGTCTTATAATCAGGGTCATCTTATATTCAAGCAAATACGGTAACCTTGTGTACATACTGGGTACATATATTGCCCTGTGTGGGGGTATATTATCAGGGCAATGTTTGAGATTTCACCTTGAGTGGGTGGATAAATTGACTTTCAACCCGCCACCAAGACTGCACTCACGGGAATTGCCCCAGCAACAAGGACTTACCTCAGCATCCAGGTTGCAAACACAGGACTTGCCCAGCACCCAGGACTTACTCTAGCACCCAGATTGCAATCACAGAACTTGCCTAGCACCCAGGATTTACTCCAGCACCCAGATTGCAATCACAGAACTTGCCTCAGCACTTACCTCAGTACCCAGATTACACTCACAGGACTTGACCCAGCATTTACACCAGCACCCAGATTGCACTCATATGACTTGCCCCAGCATTTACCCCAATACCCAGATTACATTCACAGGTCTTGATGCAGCATTCAGAACTTACCTCAGTATGCAGACTAAACTCACCGGATTTACCCCATCATACAGATTGCACTCACAGGTCTTACCCCAGCATGGAGATTGTACTTACATGACTTACCCCAGCACATTGATTGCACTCACAGGATTTGCTCCAGTGTGCAGATAACTCTTACAGGACTTACCCCAGCATGCAGATTGCACTCACAGGACTTATCTCAGCACTCAGATTGACAGGATTTACCCTAGCACCCAAGACTTATTCCAGCACTCAGATTACCATGGCTTGCCCCAGCACCAGCTTCTAAGAGCCTCCTTCACACACCATGCAGGAAAGGTACAGTCAATGGTGGAAAAGCCATGGCTGAATCATTAACGCAGCCTTGGCCGAATCTTTAATGCGGTCATGGCTGAAACCTTAATACCGCATCCTACAGCAGACTCAGGGCAGACGGCCAACCTAGACCTTGTATAGAAAAACCCGTCCTGAAGACTCAGCGATCAGCATGTGTAGTGTAGCATGAAACAGAAGAGCGAATGTAGCAAAGTGTAAAAATATTACTTTTATTGTACTTTAAATAGATTAAAAACTTACATTCAGAAGTAGTAAACACACGAGGTTCACATAAGCACTCCTGATACAATATGTATCACTTTCCAGGAGTCCTGCCAGTGTGGCCGGTAGAACCATAGCCAAGACACAGCCACCGCCACACTGATTGCCATGACTGGTGTCACACTTGTATCATAGCACTCCATTTTTCCAAAATCATGTTTCTTTATAGGTTGTTTAAGGTGACCTGCGCATGTAAATGTTCTGCTTAAAATAATGTACTATATTATCTCTTTTGTGCCTGATAACAGTATTTTGTGCTCTAATTAGTGAATCAAGTCATTTAGAACATGTGCAAATAGTTACAGTAATGAAACAAATGGCATGCTAATAAATATAGATTAATGCTGTATGCTTAATAATTATGTCTACAGAATCTAAGATCAACACATCAAATAATTGCAGTGTTGTATTACTGTTGAACAGCAGGGGGCAGCATTAGACCCTTTTACACTTGTCATTTCGATGATTTTATGTGTGTTTTTTAATCAATATACATAGGTCTAATTTATACATGTTGATCATGTATAGAATTCGTGATATGTTTTCATGTGTTTTTTGGACTTCACTTTGAACTTGTTTGTGCAGGGAAGAGTCGTTGACATCAGGGCCTAGGCTACATTAAGGCACATTATACAATTGCATTGACTTGGACTTGGACACTGTCATGGATTGGTCTAGTAATTTAATAACAGCATGGATTTGTGGTCCATACCACCATACATATGGTCTTTAAATAAGTATTCCAAACTCAAATGTACTCAAATAAAAGTTTTGTAGGTAATCATTGTGGATTATTTGGATATATTAAACATATATTTCTTTAAGAATCTATTGTATGGTCAGTAAGTGATGTTGGCAGTATAATAATCTAGTATAACTAGTAATTGTGGGGTTTAATCTATATATTGTCTATGGACGCAATAGCATGCCTGGTTCTGTAACTGCTATGGATGCCAGTACTGGCTGGAGTCCAGGGGCAGGAACAGTTGTCATATCCCATGCAGGGTGACCACTCTCAACAAAGGTGGAAGCCCAGGCTTTGAGTGGTCACAATCAGGGGTTTTAGGCCTCCTTTTGGTCAGCACTGGAGAATGATGGAGAAATCAGGCTATAAGTTGATGTCAGGAGTTGAGAAGGATGGAGCAGTCAGAATACAAGCTTAGTCAAAACCAGAAAGTCATGAATATTCTCTGAAGAGCACAACAAATCCAAGCAGACAGGCCAAATGTTCCAGCAAAGTGTGCTGGGAGGAGGGGGTTTAAATTGCAATGGCGTAACGAGAATTATGAACACCTGAGCAGATAACACTTTACAGGCAGGAGGTTGACTACAACAGACCAGGTCTGAAAAGTAAGCCCTCTAGTGGTGAGCAGGACAGGGACAGGTACCTGAACCAGGCCATGAGGCCATGGGTTCAATCCCAACAGAGGATACAGGTTCCTAAACCTTATTTTCATCTAATTTAAGCCAAACCTCCCAAATTCTGTGCTTGGCAAATCATGATGCCAGGGTTGAGAGGTCAAGTGGCAGTGCCACTACACATGCATGGTAGCACTGACACCAGAGAATGAGAGTGGGACTGCAGATTTGCAAACTCTATGACTATATGGAAAAATGAGACAGAGCGTTAAAGCAGGACAGTTAGGAGGCATGATAAGCAAACATGAATTTAGCTGTAATTATCTGGAGCTTTGACTGATTTCAGTTTACATCACAATTTTCAACACTTGAAAATGTCATTGTAAAAAAAATCAGATAATTCCTATGCTTGGCTGACTGCTCAAAGCAGCATTCTGCTGTGCAGAAGAAGGAAATGATGCAATATGCCCCCCTGTACCAGAGAAAAGTGACAGGAAATACATGTTTGTTAGAAATCTATTTAATTTATTTATACATTGTTTGAAAAACAACCAAGGCCAGGTAAAACAGTTTTTAGGAAAAGATTGCATGCTTTTGGCTTTCTCTCTAGGATATGACTCACAGGGTCCAAGAAAACAAAAATATTGGAAAGCTAACATAACAACTTGATACATACGTGCCCATAAAAAATGAGACCATCATTTCTAGTAGACAGTATAGCAAGACATAGTCAAAGACATCTAATGCAATTAAAATTAATTTTTGTTGGGTTGTAATTCCCATAATCCTTAGCCACCAAAACTGGCATTAGAAGATGCTTAGAAATCATGCAAGTTGTAATGCAACTGTGGTTGGACATCCATGCAACCATCCAGCTCTTAACATATTAAATCTCCCAAAGACCTAGCCAATCTTTGGTTGTGACCGAGAATTATGCTACTTGTAATGTGGAAATAACAGGAGGGTTACAGTTGCTCATTCATTATTAGTGTTGTCACCTTTTCTTTAAAACAATAAAATCCATGATATGCTGAGTAAGACAGCACGCGAACCCCAAAAATATATACACGAAATAGAGCCGAGAGGCCGACAGCAGCAGCGAATTCAGCATCAGAGTCACTCACAAAGTTATTTTCGTATACGTTTCGTGCTGGTCGAATCGAGTGAGTGACTCTGATGCCGAATTCCTTCTGCGGTCGGCCTCCCGCCTCTATTTCATGTTGGCGTGCTGTCCGTTCGGCGCACAACTACTACTCACACGCAGGATAGGCCCCTGGTGGCAACCCTATCCCTGAGGTATACATTGGCTGTGTACTATTGGAGCAGGAAATTATTTTCAAATGTTCAAAGTTTTATGCTAAATATGCAATATTTCAATGTAATTGTATGATTTAAATCTTAGAATATAGAAAATAACACATACCCCTCAACTGCCCTGCATTACACAGGGCAGTCTTGACACCAAGCCACCCTCCCCTGGTGTCGTGCATCTCTGGCGGGACATGCTGGGAGGTATGATAACAGGAGCCCATTGAGGGACCATGCCCATCAGAAAAGACTCTTCTTGTTGTATACATTCTCCTCTGACTAGCTTTGTTTCTTTAGTTCAGCCAACATCTCTGCTACTTGGCATCCTTGCCTTCTGGGAAGGTCACAGAAAGCAGCATGATGAATGGATTGCATTAATCTACCTGTCTGTTCTTGCTTTGCTCGGCATTCTCTTTGATTGCCTTGTTGGATTACAGAGTTATATGGCATGCTGTTCATTAGAAAGGAAATATAAAGTGAAAAGATCAGTGTTCACTAGTCCGGCTATTGCTCAAACGTGTTTCCGATTTAAGATATACAGTATAAATCAATAGTGCTGCTTTTTAGATAGATCTGACCAGTGCTCTAGGTTAAGGAAATAGCATACATTTTTAGATAACTTAGATTTATTAGTAACTCCCAATACAGATATAATGCATGACTAGAAGGATCATAGAGTGTACATTCCATAACAAATAGCATAGCAATGTAACCAAGAGAAGATTGCAGATCAGATACAGAAAGACGTACATATCAGAAACAGTGGACATTTGCATTGACATTAACCCTTTCACAGGTGCTGCAGTTGCTGACCCACATTAAACTAAATATTTGAAAATGGTCTCATTTAAAAGAATAATACTTCCTGCACCGTGAGGTAGTGCACCTTATTACATAAGTGCTACCTTGAGTCAGGTATTTTCACAGCAGGGGCAGTACAAGACATTTTGCTGCCCTAGGCAAATATATAGTTTGCTGCCCCTTGTTGATCCCGCACTCAACAAGAGGCAATGAATACACAGTCACACATATACTCAGTGTCATGTACGCATGTACACACACAGTCATATGCAGCCACATATACACAGTGTTTCACACACACAGTCACACATATACACAGTCACATACACTTGGCATATGATGTATTATAACCTTGCACCTGGGACTCTTCCTACTAATTGACTTCCAACTCTTTAAATTCTCTACCGAGCTCTGCATAAATTGTTATTATACAAAAGTAAGTGTTAACGTAATGATGTTAGAAGCCATCAACAACAATAAAAGCTCCAATACAAAATATTATGCAACATCACTGTATTAACATAAAAAAATCTGATATCCCGATTGATACAAAGCCACTAATGTAATGAACCTGAGAAATAAATGGTAAAAACAAAAATACAAACGATATGTGTATTTAGTACAGATATAAATGAATGTGTTGGCTGAGCTTTTATTCTGGTGAGATGCTGATATTTACATATGTTGGATATGATAAGTCCACAAAGAACAATATATCCCAAAATAACACTTGTTAACTATTCTGTTTTTGGTGTAGCATTTGCTTTAACGATTGCTGTGATTGTTTTCAGGAACCGAGACCTTTATACACAGGCAGATGCCAGTTTTATTCCAGTGGATCAGGACTTGCTTATGATACTCACCAGACAGAGGTAACCTCATCACACACCACTGTATATGACACAAACAGTCCCTGCTGTATCAGCATTTTAAATATAGATAAAGTAATGGATTTCTAATAATCGTCTTTAATAAATAACTTCTTTAAAACTGTGATCACTAAGATGAGGGCTGTTTTTGGACCTTTAAGGAAAGCAGTTAAAAATGTATTCAGCAGTGTTATTGGAACATTCAAAGCTGCCATTCAAATTCATGCAAGTTACAACGAGAAAACTATCTAACGTCCCTGTGAAACAGGCTTCTAATCCAGGTGTATGCTCTGCTGCTAGCTATGCGCACTAACCTGCTCTCCTCCCTTCAATTTAGATATGGCGGGATATCACGTATATTTAATGAGGAGTAGCACAAAGTGCTATGTTATTCCAATAAGTGTGTTATACATTGATATTGGAAGCCTTGTGCTATGTGCTAAGCTTGCTTATTGAATAAATTGCAAATTAAACTCTTTCATTTCTCCTCTACAGGTAAAATGTTATAACCAGAACCTTGGATGCCAGCTAAGAGTTAAAACTCATACATGCTATTGCTGTGACCTATACAACTGTGAAAAGTACGAACCTCTGAACACAGAAATTTCCTTCATGATAATCAATGTTTAGCATGCATTAGTTTACGTATAGGATTACACTGGCTGTGCTTCTGGCTATGATTTACAGAGCTTATATAATTCAATCATTATTGGATATTTCAACCGGCAAAACTGTATGGTCCTCATAGCATTGAAATTTAGCCAGGGGCCTACGTGAAGGTGCCACACTGTACAATGGGTGCCACACTGTGGGGTGTGCCAGTCAGTAAATGTCTAGTGGGGGCAGCTGGAAAATGGCTGTACACTACTCACTGCTTACAGACGTCCTCCGATGCTGACTAGCACATCAAGTCTGAACCCTGGGGTCACCTGACCTCATGGTGTGCCAACTCAGAAGACCCATCAGAAGCATTGGGCAGAAAAAGAGGATATCTGTGCACACCAAGTAATGCACAGATATCTTCCTTCTGCACCCACTAAACAACAGGGAGACTTGGGAACAGAGATGCCACTGACCAACTGTTTGGGGACATAGATGACACTGGCAAGATGTTTGCAAAAAAAAAATCCTTTTTTTATACCATGGGCAGTTAGATTGACACTGGATCAACATTACCTGCGCTACGTTTCTGTTATTATACCTTTATTATAAATCTGCACATATAACAAAGACATATAGAAATATAATATATCTTCTCTTATACAAGGATCATCTATTTTAGTAGTCCAAAAATACGATGCATCGTAATATTTAGCGACCAAGTTGTCCTGACCAATAATTCCTTTTTCCATCCTGCATTGGAAAAGTACTTGTGTTCAAACCATTTCCAGGGAATTCTGTCTGATCTCCAGTTCCTAGCTATTAGAAGTTTGGCAGCAATCAAGGTATGTAGAATAAACATTCAGGTCTTCATATCCATGTGTGGTAAGCTCAAATGTAAAAGAGCTAGCTATTTCAGGGGATGGCTTCAAAGAGGTCTTAGTCAGTCTATCAGTCTTTCCGAAAACCTCTCTCCAAAATTTATTAAGCTGTTTACAACTCCAAAATATATGTACATTGTCTCCTTTTAAGTCACCACATCTACAACATTGGTTATTATAGTTTGAAACATTCTTGTCTACTGCTCAGGGACCAAATACCACCTATTCCTCACATTAAAGTGCGTCTCTCTCAGGTTAAGACAATGGACAAGCCTATAAACCTTAGCTCAAAAAATGTTCTTATCAGTTTGGATTAAACCTATAGCTAGATCATTCTCCCGTTTCCCAGAAGCTGCAACTTATGATTCTAGATTTAGACCGGCTACAATCTTGTTACATCTGGATACCAGATTATTCAGTATACCACGATCGATTAGGACCTCTAGAGCAAAGACTTGTTTTGATTTGTTATGCAATAAAGGATCTTATAGATAATGTTTAACCCTTAGGAAATGCCTAAGCAACTATTAACCGGGGAAAATGGGCGTACAAGGGCATCAGTGTCCATGGCACAGTTTGTGAAGGTCCATAGAACTTGATTAAGTTGTCCGCCACAGACCCCAGTAAATGTCCACCAAGAGCAATGTAAGCGCCTACCCCTGCATTTCATTGTAAAAGCCCCGTACGCTAGAAGAGTATCCGGCTGTATTTTAACTTTCTGACTTACCTTACCGTGGATAATGTCTCTACCACCTCAACTGTCATCAGATAGCTATGCTATGACGTGCACTAATTAACCTTTTTCTCATTACTTTTCCAGTCCAGATCAGGTCATCAGCTTCTATGAATTTGTGGGTGTAAGCAGCTGCCAAGATGTGGTACATTTATACCGATTGCTCTGGTCCTCTACCGTGCTAAATATAGTGGGGTTATTCCTCGGCATCATTACAGCTGCTGTTCTTGGAGCGTTTAAGGACATGGTAAAACGTGATGCTTGGCTGCTCAATCAATTTCAAATTCAGCAATCGCTTTAGCTTGACCAATAACCCAAACTGGAAGTCTGAACTTCAAGCTGTTTTATAATATAGCATTCATGCGCACAGTTAGAAGAATATAGTATACAGTATTTGCATCTCCATAGAGACAGTGGAGGTAATGTGTGCCTGGTTCACTCAACGCAGAAAATAAATAGATGAAGTCACTGTTATTATGGACTAGGATAGGTAGAAGGACATCTGTGTATGTAGCCAGGTATGGAAAAGGTCTATATTATAGACATGTGCATTCATTTTCGGACGAATGCATTTTCGTCCGAAAATAGCATTTTCGTCCATTCGTCCGAAAAACGAATAACGAAAATGCTAAACTAACGAAAGCCCAACAAACGAATGGTTAATTCGTCCATTCGTGCTATTGGCATTCTATAAACCAAAATACAGTCGGTTTATAGAATACCAATCGCATTACATACATTCCAGAAACCAACATAATGAACGACTTTCGATTTATGGAATGCATGTAATGCTATGCTATTGCTATTCTATAAACCGAAATAGAGTCCCCATTCATACGAATAGGTCAATTGACCTATTCGGATGAATGGGGACTCTATTTCAGTTTAGAGAAAGCCAATAGTATTACATGTATTCCATAAGCCAAAAATCTATAAACCGAACGACATTCGATTTATAGACTTTCGGTTTATAGAATACATGTAATACTATTGGCTTTCTATAAAACGAACTAGAGTCCCCATTCATAAGAATTTCTTATGAATGGGGACTCTAGTTTGGTTTATAGAAAGCCAATAGCATTACATGTATTCCATAAGCCGAAAGTTTATAAACCGAATGTCGTTCGGTTTATAGATTTTTGGCTTATGGAATACATGTAATAATGAACGAATTTCGTCTGAAACGAATGCAGTAATGAACGAAATTCGTTTTAGACGAAATAAATAACATTTTCGTCCAAATGGACGAAAACGAAATGAAAATTTTAGTTTTGCACATGTCTACTATATAACATCATTAAATTGTTCTTCATAAAGTCCAGTAAATATCCATGAACGATGTTGGTGCTGACCCGGACTATGGATCTTGAGCTTGCTCAACAGAAATAATTATGAGATCCATGGAGGTAAATGTAAAAAAAAAACTGTAATTCCGGATTTTTGGAGTCCACTGAAAATCTATGTGATTTTCCTTTGTATTCACACAATGAATAATGTGTCTAATTTATGGCAGACATTCCAGGATTTACTTTGTAACATCAGGTTTAAATCTCTTCATATGCTTGCCTTTTGCCTCCTAGAGGGGAAAAAATTCCTTCTCAACTCCAGATCAGATTTACCTCTGTATGTTAACAGAACTGTGGTAAATATACTGTTGTATCTGAGATTTGTAATGATATGTGGTACTTATAACTGTATAGTTTGCTAAAAAAAAAAAAGCATGCCCAGGTGCATAGACATCCTCTCAGGGTGCCTCTCATGCTCCCCATTCATCTCTGGCGTCTGAGCTCAGGGAGGTCGTGTGACCACCAATGCGCTCACATCCACAGACTAGGCAGGGAGCGCAAGAAGCGTCCACTGCCCTAGATGCTCAGCCAGCTATTGTCAAAATGCTGCATGAGCATATGGCCATTGCAATTAAAAGACAAAACATATAATATAGTATAATGTGATTGTTAGATTGCTAATTTCCTTATGATTATATATATTACAGATGTTAATCCCAGATTACAAATATGGAGGTGATGAGTGTAAAATTGTGTAAATCAAGCTACTCTTAAACCTCAGCTTCTACAGTCTAGGACTTGCAACTTATTTTATTTTTTTACAATAAACTATGTTCATTTTCAGCGGTAAAACTTGATTTCTTTTATTTCCCAGGTCCCCTTGCCCCAACTGAACCTTAACTCGCCTCCACCTCAAATACTTTACAACCCGGCTCAGCAGATTCTAACATACACCGGGTTTTGCTCTTCTACCGCTGCTCTTCCATCCTACGCCTCATACCCTTTACCGCTTCAGGTAACATACTAATATCATCAATTGAGGGAAGTTTTATAATATAAGACATTTTTCCATATATGCGGTCTTTAAATGCAACTGTAACTTTGTTTTTTCTCTTCTGTTTTGAACCTTTCCATGGTTGGATGAAGTCCACAGATTTCATGTTTCTACAATGCCTCTACCTTGTAAGGTGTATTTCCCCACTGGGAATCAAATGGTTAAAAGTCTGGTGTGTCAAGTGTGAACATTACAAAACTTATACATGGTTTATACATTTTTATTATTGGTTGGGGCCAGTCACCTACAAATGTTTAAAGGACAAAGCCCCCTTCAATTAAGTGAACTCTACTGAAGTTGATAGCAAATATATAGTCAATATAATTAAGTTATATTCTGATCTGTACAATAGGGTGCATCCACAATGTACAGCACATGGCTGCAAATGCAATGCATTATGGGGATGCAGGGAGGACACGCAGCCCACTGCCCAGACTTATATGCTTATATCTCAATAACAATGGAATCTTCAAGCATTAATAACATTTTAGCTGTATTTCTTGGAAGGCAATCTGACCAGCACAATGCACAGATGTAATTGTGTTATCTATAAAAAGCCACCATGGTCATTTTATACGACAGGTGCACTTTTCATGCATCACATCCTTATTTGCATTATGCACTGGTTAGCATACAGTAAGCTCATAATCTGCAGTGTATTATTTTCTTATTATAGGAAAATACTGATGTCACTGCTGGGTTCCAGAGGAGACACAAGGTGCTTTAGTAACCTCAGACATTTTTATCCTCTACCGCTTTAGAAGGTACCTCCACCCTTTTGATAAATACTGTTACAACACTGCACATTATGAACTGTGCAGTGTCTATGTGTGGAACCAGGCAGGACACAATTCAGCATTTTACATAACACAAGTCTATAGAAGATCAGCTGCTTTTGTCTGCACAGCAGCTACAATAAAAAGATACAAGAGACTGCTCAAGCGGAAACAAGAGTAGCTAAGGAAGAGATCTGTTTTATGCTTACATTAACAAATGTATACTAACTTGAGGGCAATGCAAGAAGAATGCTTAATGGTAAAATGACAGGACCTTCAGATGGTAGAAATATACAGCTGGTGTAAATTTAGAAACATGAGCTTGATATAGATAAAAAGTACGGATGCACATGGAAAGTCACACCACTAGCGCGCACACGCACACACACACACACACACAATGATGTGACCTTCAGCGTTTGTCTATTGTTCTTACCTTAGTGCGCAGTGTTTGTTGGGTCTCCAGGACTGATGGCAACACTGTAGACCAGGGGTGTCCAAGTTTTTTTCTGAAGTTGGATACATATTCAGAAATGCATGTGTGCGTTGGGCCGCATCATTGTTTTTTCTTACTTACCATATTGGTGAAGGATAGCTTGTTAGCCATAGAAAAATGTTTGCCCCTGCTGTAGATAGAAGCTGAATGCCACATCAGAGTAAGAGTGTGCCAAAGGTGACTATTCAATTCAATAAACTTCACACAAAGTTAGTTTTTTTTGTTATGTAGCCAAAAGGTATTTACTATATAAAGTGAACAACTTAACATTTACGAGCATGTGTGAGAGAAAAGGGAGTGCATTTGTTTGGGAGATGTTGATCTGTGGGTTTTAATAAAACTTTTACAAATGGCTGTAGAGGGACCTGCTCTGTAGGTGAACAGAACATAGTCTGATTTTGGGAATTCAGATTCTTGACCTGCAGAATAAGATGGAAATTAATCTCTAAAGATTGGGTTTGAAAATAATAATAATGAAAGAAAATATGGGAATATATAGAAGAATAGCAATGCTATTGCCATTGGAAATCAATAAATCATTCATGCTAACAGAGTCCATTGTCTGTAACCCTAGTTGAAAAGATAGTTATATTGACTTGGACATTTAGCAAAGGACAGCAACATGGGTGACTTGATTCCAGGTGGTACTTCAATTTCCAATTGAATAAAAACACCCCATATTTGTCTCCATTATTGATATTACCTGTTAAATGCACTCGGGTACATATGAAAGAGAGGAGAAGTAAGGATTCAGAAACTAAATATGCAAGACAAAAATGTCAGAGCCTTGGAACAGGATTTTAGTCATGTAAGTGTGAGAAACAATTTTCCACACTCAATACTTCCTCATGTGTGTAAGAGGAACCACAACGACTGTGGTTGTAGTGGGCCAACAAACAGAAAGACACTAGACAATGATTCCCATGACCAATAAGCACAGGCTCTTGTGGTTTCACAGGGACAATTGGACTAGAATAACATTCTCATAACTACAAGCACAATTTCTGTGCCTTCTGCTGCACCTGTACATTTCATGTTTGTCAGCAGAACCATAAATGTACCATACTGAGTATTTTAACCATTTACTTACAGTAACCAGCACTGCTGAAACCATTGGTATAATTTGAATAAATAGTAATAATAATAATATTAATAATGTTCTATATTTTCATTGCAGCCTTCTGGTTCCTATCCAGTGGCATCCACTGCTGATATCTCATTATTGGATGACCTGCAGCATCCTTTCCAGTATAACGCAAGGAATGGAGTGGCATCTAATGCAGTTTCCCAAGATACACCCACCAATCTACTACCAGGTGAAAAGCCCCCTCCATATGCACCTTAGTAAAGTCTCATTATTGGTTCAAGCACTGAGAGCACAGTTGCAGAAAAGAAAAGATTAAAGGGCTTTCTAAAACCATGGACATTCCTCCTGAAAGTTATTCTGACCTTGAATAATTGCTTGCATTGGATTGGATAGCAAGTATTGATTGAATAATTAGATCATCGTTTGTCTTACCTGCTGAATTCCACTTTTTTGTTATAATATGAAGTGAGTAGTTTTATACAATTTATAGCTTATCTGTTGTATTGAAACAATTGGTCCTGCACATTCTATTTTAACCTAAATAACAAATAAACAAACATTATACCACAATGCTTATTACAATATATCATTATTAAAACAAACTAAAGCAAATACAATCCGTGCATAACTATTTCTTTGTAATTTTAGTCAGGTTTTGCACAAGTGTGCAACAGGATAAGTATTCATAATAAGCTGGTTAATTTTGTGTACACATTATTGAATATACTGATGGGAGAGCAAGAAAACTCTGCAGATACTGCTGTTCAAATACATCACATTCCCCACTACAGGACTATTAGTAAGTATATATGGATTACTCTCTTTTTAACCCACCTTATGTATTTCATTTAAAGCTTCACAAGGCCTGGTCAGTTTAAACCCTATTGATTTTTCTAAACTGGATTATTATAGACACAACTTCCACAGGTTCATAAATATGTTGACATAAGTCAGGGAATGAGATTCTCTTCACGATCTCATATCCAATTGTCCCCATCTGTCTTTGATAATAAATGCAGACATAGGAATACATTTTAGTTTGTAAAACCTCTACTCAAACACAATTCATGTCAGGAGTCAGATCACTGAAAAAATGGCTTCAACAGAGGTTAACTCTTGTTTACCCAATGATAGGTCAATTGGTTTGTAGCATAAATGGGGGTATAATAAAAATCTGGATTTTTATAGCGCTCTTCTCCCTGTGTAACTCAAAGCAATTTACAAATATATAAACCTTAAGAGTGCCTGATGGTCAGGTGACTGAGTACATGACTTCTTTATTCTGGGTGCTAACAGGAGGGATCTATTGGCTGACCGAAGTGAGGAACATGGACTATAGGGAACTCTTTCAGGTACTCAACAGGCCAATTTTAGCCCCTTGGGGACCGGCTGTTTTTACACTTCTGTGGTGTTTGTTTTTAACTGTAATTGTTCTCATGTAATGTACCCACAGATATTATATATTATCGCCATAATAAGGGCTTTTGTAAGATACCATTATTTTCATTTCTATCAATTTACTATAAAAAAAATCATATTTGATGAAAGATGAAAAACAAAACACCTTTTCTAAATTTGACCAAAAAAATATTTTCCACAATTACAAACTGTTATAAAGACTCCATCTAAACAGTTTAAAAATGTTGTCATGAGTTTAGAAATATGCCATGTTTATATGCCAAGTTATCGGGCAATAATCTAAATTAGTGTGTGGGGGGGGGGGGGGGTCCTAACAATATTCCCCTACAGTGACCCTTAGATTCCAAACCAGATCATCAACTTAACCACAACTCTAATTTAAATCTAACCCTAGATCTAAGCCTAATTTTGTTGTTGTTATTGCATACTACCACACAGCGTCAGAAGGGGTGATTTTCCACTTCAGAAGCTCTTGCTCAACAGGGCAGTGCCGGTAGGGCCCTACCATTTCTGGTAGGGCACTGATTTTCTGGTGTGGAGTATACATTTGCTCCAAGAGTGATCTCATTGACAAAAAAAAAGCTAAATTGCCCCCAAAACAGTGTAGCCCCAGTGTAGCCTCCACCCACACTCATGGATTGAAAAGTGGTACAAATAACATTTTCAGGTATGCTAATGAAGAAATGTAGCTATTTTTTCAGGGGCACTTGCATCCAATTGTGTGCAAAAAAGTTAGACATATTACGCAGTTCTTCATGGAACAAGTCCATGTACAGTAGGCGGATGAGCAGTTCAGATTCAAATTGGTAATATGGACTACTGGCAAAAAATCACAAGCTGGCTAGTTGCCTTGTCCCTGCGGCATGAAGGAACAGTTACATCACCTGTATGGTAAAGAAACTAAATATAACACGTTGCTTTATTGGGCCCTGCGGTCTTACCTAGTAGTATTGTTAAAGATTATTAATTTAATTCACATGGCCAGTTCTTGCCAACACTTGGTCATTCTTTCAGAATTTTAATCCAAGCAGGATATACATTAAGGTCTTTTTAAGAGTTTCCAGTATTTTAATATCATTTCACATACGATGTAACATAACAGGTAATAATACATTACTATAAAACACTTTTTGTAAATATTTTATTTCATTGTAATTTTTACGCATTAAAAAGTAATGTTTGCTATTAAAAAAATAACTTTTGTTTCTCCAGTTTTGAAAATTTTGCCACAGTCTCAAGGCTACTACGATTCCCAACTGTACTTTGACACAGATGTGTCCCATGATGTACAAAAGCTACGCTTGCCACTATGTTCTAGCCATTTCTAGAGCTATTTACAAATATATTACAAATAATAACCAGGTGTTATTGCCATAAGTCAGGGATATCCACTCTCTCGCTCTCTAACTGTGCCTGAAAACAATTCCCACAAAGCCATTGAGACTGCCTGTCCCTGACATTAAAATTGCTTCACAATAGTCAGTAGATTCTACATAACTTCAGTGTTTAACAAAACTATACACACAATACTGCAAGTCAGAATAATTTATGTTTAAAAAAAACCAAACAAATAATAAAAAAAAAAAAAAATGTAAATACTTTGTTAAAAAGGGGAAGAGTGATTAACCTATTTGCTTAATAGGGGGGCAGGAGTGGGATGTGATGTCATTATGCTTGTGTACAGCTTCATCCAGGTCCAACAGTTTCTTGTCAATCTTCATGGACATACAGCCGTGGTAGTACGCCGTAACAGGCGTAGCAGTAACCGCAATATCTGTTCAGTAAAGAAGGAATACTTAGTCACATGTTAATACCTCAAATATGAAGAAGCTTGTCATTTAGTGATCTACTACCATCAGCATGTTAATGTCCCTCCATACTAATATTAGTATTGTCATCATTAAAAATCAGGAGAATTTACAGATACTCTTCAGCTGTATGTGCAGTAATTTATGGAAAGTAATTGATGTAGTGATACTTAAATTCCAACTGTAGCCTCATCAAAAAATTGTCCCACTGAGAAGAGAATCCATATTACTCCATCTTGGCATGAGCATGATGCAACAAATGCTATTACATGTTGATATCCCAGTGAATCCCAATACACCAATGTGCAGACTTTCATGAGGATTGTGTAATGTGCAAGATGTAGGCCTCAACAGCTGTGGTGGATAAAATTAACCATTACTTCCCTAATCCCTAGAGTATATGCAAATAGCAGCAGCTTATCAAGAGAGTCCATGGCATCTGGGTAATTTATATAGAGACAGACTACATTTTAGAAACAAAGAATGTGTCCGCAGATAAGAACCATTCGGCCCATCTAGTCTGCACAATTTTCTAAATACTTTTAATTAGTCCCCAGTTCCTATTTTGGAGCCATCCCTTTCAGGTATTGACATAATATGTATTTTGTATGCGTGAGATGCATTTCGATATTAAGTACCTGGTAATCCTCCTACATAAGTCTTCACTCCCCTTTCCAACTGGTCATTCAGTGTGTTGAAAACCATTAATAACTGTGAATTATCTATTTCCATTTGGCCGATATTCTCATCAAAGGTAAGATGTATGTGGTCTTTGCTTGCAGAGATCTCTACAGAATGCTCTGTGTCACAGACATTTACTTCTATTCTCGAAACCACAAGGTTATCCACAGAAAGGATTAGAAACTGAAAGACACAAAGAAACTGCACTTAAGAAAAACATTACTATCGAATAAGCCAGCCTGCATTAATAACAAGCTACTATACCACTACGGTCAGGGTATTCTCATAGATGGCAAACATTTAAAAAACCTAAAACGATGACAAACCCTTGCAGAGTACTTTGTCCAACCCACGTAAACATATACACTTTTTTGGTCAGGTGTCGATTCATTCTGGAGTCTCAAATATAGAATTCTAAGGTGAAATGATTACTTGGAATTATACCAAGGAATAGAACGGGGAAGTTCAAATTACTAGATTTTAGGAGTTGGAAATAGATATAGGGACAGGGTTACACAAATTTAAATTGGGAGTTAGGGTTAAGGCATGTTACCTTTCCACATGAAAGGCCCCAATATTGAAAATCCCTTCCATTTATGGTAAGTTCTACAGATTCTGTTCCCGCACTTTTCAGCCATTTGGAATAGGTGTGGACTTTATACAGTTGCATTTTTGCATGAAAACAGATTAACAAAATATGTTATGCTGCAATGACACACCTTCCTCAAATAAATAATTGCCAACAATATGCTAAATATTCAGGATTTTAACACAAAGCAAATGCTTTATTTTAATGAACAAAAAGATCTTTTGTTGCAATTCTAAAAATGTTCTAATCCTTCTTTTGACAGGGAATACATGACAGATTACATGTCTAGAAGTGTCAGAAAGCATATCACACAGAAATCTAACCATTTGTCTTGTTTACAAAACTTTAGTAAAATGATACACAGCTAATTTCATACAGGTTGAGTATCCTTTAACCAAAATGCTTGGGGCCAGAAGTATTTTGGATAGAAGATAATTTTCCCCAATAAAATATATTAAAGCTCAGGAAATACAGTAGTAGCAATGCAAATAAAGAGCAAATAAATAATTTTTATTGTGCTGTAGCACTGTTGGGAACCTGCCATTGGCGCGTCAGGCCTGCACATTTGCCATTGTATTACCCTTTGTGGGCGTGGAGGAATCTGGGCATGTATGGAAAGACAATTTTGCAGCCTAAGGGGGGTGGACACTGAATAAAATTAAAAAAAATTGACAGAAGATACATAGATCCCATGCTCTAGCAAGGAGACCTGTGTTAACTTCAAACACATCACAAAAGCCTTGTAGCACTTGCTACACATTAACACACTGTACCGCACTGTAATAAACATGTGAGGCTTTCCAGATATGTTGGGATGTTTGTAATTAAATGACTTCCGCTCGATTACGATGGTAAATGAAGAGTTGCCCTTATTATGTAGACAAAAAGTTTGCCTTCACTTGGATATAACCATTTAATCTGGGGAAGTCATAAATCAATATAATTATTACAAGATAGCCTTTCGTCTAGTGTTCCTCCACAACAGCTCCCGAAACAGATGTGTGTGCATTTTCCCGCCCTAAATGGTGACATAAGCATCCTGCTGTGCCTAGTATTGGAGACATAATGCTAAACATTGTGGGATGGTGGGATCACCATTTGAGGACTTTTGGATGTGCAGCATATGTTTCAGCAGCCATCATTCCAGTTTTCATAGATTTGTTAACAGAATGCATAGAATTGTCTATATTATCAGAGTAAAGACATCCTATGCAAATATGATTACATTTGGGGGAGATGGAATAACCTAAAAGAATAGATAAGCCAATAAAAGAACATTCAACATCCTAAACAGAGCTCACTGAGACACCTCCGGGCAAAGTCGAAACCTCCAAATTGTATTAGTCTAGTCTGTAATGTGTATGTTTTTACTCACTCTTATTGTATTTAGTAAGATATTTACTCTAATGTCTACGAGTACAAGATTGTTAATGTGTATCTTTTATAATAAAAAAAAATAAAAAATTAAAGATTTTTTCATTATTATCTGCAATATGATACTAAATAAATTTTACGGTTGTTACCTTAAAACAGAGTTGAAGAAGAAAAAAACATTTATGCCTATAGTTTCATGTTTGCCATATGCAAAATTCAATCCTTACAGAATCATATTTGACCAGGGCCAATTACCCTTACCTGCCGCTTTACTTTTGTAGTGGAATGGTAGTCAATCAGAGCTAGTGACAAGGGGACGGTCATGTCCTGTGAAACCAGAGCAAAGAGAACTCCAGTATCAGTTGCTGGATTTATTTCAGCTTGAATATCTATTCTCCAGTCTGTCTCTGTTCTCTTTTCACTTGTTGGAAGCACTACAAGATAACACAAAGCGCATGCAGTGGTTATGGCATCTTTTGAAATGGTACTCTGCACATCGACACAGGCCTCAAAGCCTGTTTCTTCACATAGATTAAAGTTTGATGTAATTAAGTGATTTTAGCATATTGGTGGCCACCTTGGAATTGCATCATCATACTCTCATCAGTTACATATAAAAGAAGGAAGAAAAAAAACTGTAATCAGCATCCACTCAAAACTGGGATTTCCCCCAGCTGACTTGAACACTATTATCCAAAAGGGCAAAGTGAGGTAAATTGATGCTTTATGCCCCAGGTACCCAGAGAAAAGAGAAGGGAGATACAAGTTAGTTACACATGTTTACTCAAATTTTGCTTAAAGAAACCATGCTGAACAGATATAAAAATGAATCAGCACCAGATACAGCAGCTTTTATTAAGTGTTCTATATATTATAGCGTCAAGAAAATATGAATAAAGTCCACTTTACTTTTTGGGGACCAGTGAGAGTCCTGGAAACTCATGACTTTAAGCAAGTAGCTGAAGAACTTTAAAGCATTTTCATACTAAAGTATGAGGTGGTAAGATGTGAGTTTTAGACATAAAAAAGAGTGCTACGAAGTACCAACAGTCAAAAAAACAAAACGAGACAAAACAAAACAAATGGAAGTCTAAATATCCAATGCTTCTATATAACTATTTATTTTTATATATTTTTGTCCCACTTTAATGGCCTTTGAAATAAAGAGGATATTTTTTTTTAAACATAGAAATATTTGAGTGTTGAATTAATTATTAGAAATTATAAATAAGATATTGCTTCCTTTGCCTATACAAAGTGCCTCTGTAGCTAACCACAAATATAGGATGGTCCTAAAGAACTTACTGTAATCAATATTAAAAAGAGCAAATCCTCTGCCAGGGTAAAAGGATCCTCTTGCAGCAACCACATAACACTGCATCTTCTCACTCATTCTCACGGTCTCCTGTATAGAGGTGTCTTCTCCATTTAACCAATTCCATCCCCGTATACAACCATCAAGACGTGGGTTAATCTGGAGACAGAGAAAAGGTAGCACTGGTAAGCTAGTATCCATTCACTATCCTCGGAGAACCCCACTTGTACTAATCTTAAAAACAGTATTACTAGACACACACACATGATTATCAATCTAGATAACAAATTCTATATATTTTAATTTACACTTATAAACATTACTGGGGGGGGGGGGGGGGAGTATGTAGTGATTTGGCTCCTAAAAAAATATATTTTTACAAATATTGTAAAAGTTGTCAGGTATTTTTTGCTTTAAGTTTTTTACGCTAATTGTGAGGCTGTAAAAAGCTAATAACACATACGTCAATTTCATGTTGCATTTTTATAACATACATTGTATTAATTCCATTGGCCATCAGTAAGACCAATATCGACCATAACCGTTTAATGCATAAGAACATTTCATGCTGTTTCCGAATGCATGGCCGGAAAGCCATATTGCAGAATAGGAGCTCTGTGTACACCATTTTTATAAATAACCTTAATGTTTTTGAAACCATGGTAGTTACACATAAAGAGCAATTCTGGGGGCACATTTTATAAATACCATAAATACAATGTTCAGATTTTGCCTGTACAACATCTCTTACCCACACATTCCCAAATAACTTTTTTGTCTTTGCTTATATACAGCATTTAGACATTTTACATCAGAAATGTGTACTAGTTAAACAGAGTTGGTAATTGCTGTGGATTAAACCATTGTGAACACTAGCAGCCTCCATTAAAACACAGAACCCCGCATACATTACACATGTAGACACACCAGCTAACATTGTACAGCAAGAATATGACTATACTTTACAACACAAATACACTTACCGATTGAACTAGCTCGCTGCTTTTAAATGGAATTCCCCCCACTGTTAAGTTCAGCTGGTATAACCCTTTATCTAGACTAAACAGGTCTCCAGACACTGCAATTTTCATGACTGCATCCTTATTGACTTTTATAATAAGATTCCGCTCTATTTCTTCAACAGAAACCTGAGGGCAAAAAACACACAAGAAATGAAACATAAATAAACCATTTAAAACATGTATTTTATTCTATCTAGCTATTCATAATAAACAGCTCAGAAACTACAGCAATAATGCATTTACATCTATTCCATAAAGCTCATTCAAAGGAACCAATATCTTTGAATATGATATTTTTTTTAAAGAACCATTAAACACAGTCAAACAATCAGCTTCTCTGACAGTAGGCTCTATTCAGTAATGTGAGTTATCACTGCTTTTTCATTTTTTGTTGCTGTCTATGGTATTCAATGACCAGGGATAAATAACCTCAGGTCATTCAGTATAGCCCAGCCAGTGCTGGCTAAAGTGGTAAAAACAATAAATAAACAAAAAAAATGTATCAAGATTTTTATTTTTTTTACCGTTACCCATTTTTTAAGTACCAGGTTTATACATCTCCTAGTAAATACATATGATTATATAGCTCCTTCACGCAGTAAATATGCTATGTTCTATTTCCCCAGGAACGGTCTTTCTGGCCTATTATTTCTTTGTAGGGAACAGCTCTGGTTCAGATAAACAAACATTCTGCTTGCGAGCAAGACTTTCTGCCTCATGTATCTGTCTGTACTTGTTTGTCTAACATAGTATCTAGTTCCCCTCTATGCTCTGTATCTAGCGTTACGTAAATTGGCACTATATAAATGTTAATGGAATAGTTGGATTATAATTTTCCTCAAAATAAATAACTTTCCTTGAATACCTTGAAGAAGTAAGAATAAGCATTTCTCTAGCTTTCCTTTGGTGGATTTACAGTGGCATTTATTCCCTTTGAGAGATGCCCAGCAGGCATTGTGAAATATAACAGAATGCTCTGACAGCTGAAGTGTTAACATGTAGTCTGATCGCTACACATTTTTAAGCCATCGCGAGTGCCGTGGAAGACCAAACACAAGGCTAGACATGACTTGATACTTTGGAAATATCCACAGTCACTTCCTATGTTTGTATTAAACTAAAGATGTTTGTGTTATACTAAAAATTTATTCCACATTTACATTCTGTCTTGTGTGTTCTCCATACCCGTTTAAGTCATTGTAAAATGGAAATAATGAGAGAATAAGAATTTACTTTTAGATTTTCCTACCATTTTGATTAGACTTGAACCATTGTTGGTCAAAAAGGTCAACTCTATGGCTCTTAAAAAAGCCATTAGGTCTGCCAAGTACAGTAGTTCTGTGTTTGTAGCCCTGCTTTAAGGGCATGATACATTTCAGGGATAGCAATAGTAAGCTACATTTCCCAGGATGCTTACCAAGCACTTATCAGACTGCACATCATGGGAAATGTAGTTCACAATACTGACCATTACACAGACTGGAAAGGAGCTCACTTAGTCTTGTGAAAAACACTTGTTTTTATTATCCAAACATAAAAAGACAAAGACTTACAAAGTGGCTTTGGTATATTGGACATATCTGACTGCCTCACGTGTTTCAAGCTTGCTGAGGCAGAAGCTGGTACACAGGAATCAAGAAATCACAAAGCACACTGGAAACAAGTAACAAACAGGAACCACAGCAGGTGAAGTTCAGCTAGCACACTGACCTTTGGCACCATGTATGCTCCCACCACACGTCACCACTGGTATGCAAAGTGCACAGAGCACACAAGTGGAGGTTAGATGTGCCAGTCTGGCCAGCTATTCTCTGATTGCCAGTAGCAGACATAACTGTGACAGCCAAGCATGTTTCTTTTTAGTACCAAAGGTCAGCAATTCCGGTAGCAGACACAAGGAAGCTTATTATTTCCATTCTTTAAATGAGTAACATTTGCCCCTCCTGCTGCCGAGAACTAAATACATGTAAAATACTCACCGTTTGCCAAATACCATGGTTTATAATCAGTCCACTGCTGGTCACACGACCTATTCCATTGTACTTTAGCTGCAGCTCCAGTTTTCCATTCCTAAGTGACAAAACTATCCAGGAGCTGTGCTGATGGCCTCCAGCAAAGAAGAGAACTCCTTCATGATCAAAGGTTCTGAAGTCAAACTCGGCCACAAGCCTAAAGGAACAAATCACAACGTAAATCACATGACACTTCACAAAATGGTGACCATCAGTTGGTGTTTGGTGCAGCATCAAAATTGTACATAATAATCCGTGCATAATGTCACATTACACAAACGGAAACGCAAGCTTGATATCCAGAAAGTAGATGCTTACGTTCAAATGTAATAAGAAAAGTAGAAACATATTTGGGTCCTTTGACAATAAAAACAGCAGCAGACATGGGGCAGTACTATATAGAGAGCAGAACGCTTAACGAGTTTCGCACTTCCTGGTGCTTTATCAAAAGCAAAACTGATACAGCACCTGAAGGTGCAAAACAGTTTAAGTGTTCTACTCTCTACATAGTACTTCCCCACGTCTGCTGCTGTTTTTATTGTCAAAGGAGAGGAACATCTAGCAATTGTCACTTATCAAGGATCTGGAGCAGATTGCATTTCCAGTTTGCATACCGTATAATTATGCATAAAAAGTAAAATTATGTATTTTGAGTATATTAATAAAAATGCTATATATACACTTTAAATGGTGTTTCCTCTAGTAATGAAAAAGATTTTGGATTAATTGTAGACAATAGACTTAGTAGCAGTATTGTACAGTGCCAGCTGGCGATTACAAAGGCCAAGAAGATATTGGCATGTACTAAAAGAGGTATTGACGGGAGGAAGATATTATTCTGCTTATTTACAGGTCCATGGTAAGACCCCCACCTTGAATATGCAGTTCAATTCTGTGTGCCTTAAAAAAAAAACAAAAAAAAAAAAACATTATGGAACAGGAGAAGGTGCAGAGGAGGGCTACAAAACTAATAAGGGGAATGGATAAGAGAATGGAAAGTTTTAGTTATGGTAAGAAAGGCTAGAAAAGCTAAATTTGAATATGCTAGAGAAATGGCTTCACAGAGGGGATGTGATAATGTTATATAAAAATAGCTATATATACACTTTAAATGGTGTTTCCTCTAGTAATGAAAAAGATTTTGGATTAATTGTAGACAATAGACTTAGTAGCAGTATTGTACAGTGCCAGCTGGCGATTACAAAGGCCAAGAAGATATTGGCATGTACTAAAGAGGTATTGACGGGAGGAAGATATTATTCTGCTTATTTACAGGTCCATGGTAAGACCCCCACCTTGAATATGCAGTTCAATTCTGTGTGCCTTAAAAAACAAACAAAAAAAAAAACATTATGGAACAGGAGAAGGTGCAGAGGAGGGCTACAAAACTAATAAGGGGAATGGATAAGAGAATGGAAAGTTTTAGTTATGGTAAGAAAGGCTAGAAAAGCTAAATTTGAATATGCTAGAGAAATGGCTTCACAGAGGGGATGTGATAATGTTATATAAAAATAGGTATAGGGCCAATACAAAGGGCTCTCTAAAGAGCTGTTCAATAACAGAACAGTACAAAGACCCCCCTCTAAGACTTAAACAAAGGAGATTCGGTCTACAATAGCAGAAGGGATTCTTTTACGGTAAGGACAATAAAGATATGGAATTCACATCCTGAAAAGGAATACATTCTTTCCATATTGAAAGCAGTATTTGAAATTGCTGAAATAGGGGGGGAGGTTTTCCTTCTTTTGGATCAATAGAGTTAAACAGTGAATTGAAAAAAGTGTTACATTTGATACATGTAATCCTATTGCTATTCTATAAACTGAATGGAGACTTTGTCTCCGTGTACTTACATTAGCCGACAGCCTATAAACCGAACGTTCGGTTTATAGGTTGTCGGCATTTCACTACACGGAGACAGAGTCTCCATTCATTATGAATGGAGACTTTGTCTCCGTGTACTTACATTAGCCGACAGCCTATAAACCGAACGTTCGGTTTATAGGTTGTCGGCATTTCACTACACGGAGACAGAGTCTCCATTCATTATGAATGGAGACTTTGTCTCCGTGTACTTACATTAGCCGACAGCCTATAAACCGAACGTTCGGTTTATAGGCTGTCGGCTAATGTAAGTACACGGAGACAAAGTTTCCATTCAGTTTATAGAATAGCAATAGGATTACATGTATTCCATAAGCCGAAAGTCTATAAACCGAACGTTCGGTTTATAGACTTTCGGCTTATAGAAAACATGTAGTACTATTGCCTTTCTATGAACCGAACGAGAGCCCCATTCATAAGAATTTCTTATGAATGGGGCTCTCGTTCGGTTTATAGAAAGCCAATAGTATTACACGTATTCTATAAAATGAACGAATACAACTAAATTAAACGAAAATAATGAACGAATTTCGTCCGAAACCAATGCAGTAATGAACGAAATTCGTTTTAGACGAAATAAATAACATTTTCGTATGAATGGACGAAAACGAAACAAAAATTTTAGTTTTGCACATGTCTAATGAATATCAACCCTGCTGCAAATCTTTGTATCATAAGCAAAAAGACATACTTTGCCAACAAGACCTTCTGCAATATCGCTAATAAAAATATTAAAGAGAATAGGTCCATGTACAGATCCCTGAGGTACCCCACTAGTAACAAGACCTTGCATCGAATATACCCCATTGACTACAACCCTCTGTTGCCTGTCACTCAGCCATTGTCTAATCCATTCAACAATATTGAAATCCAAACTCAAAGATTTCAGTTTATTGATAAGCCTTCTATGTGCGACAGTGTCAAAAGCCTTACTGAAATCTAGGTAAGCAATGTCTACTGCACCACCCTGATCTATTATTTTAGTCACCCAATCAAAAAAAATCAATAAGATTAGTTTGGCATGATCTCCCTGAAGTAAACCCATGCTGTCTCTGATCTTGAAGTCCAAGCGACTTTAGATGTTCAACAATCCTATTCTTTAACAAGGTTTCCATTATTTTCCCCACTACTGAAGTAAGACTTACTGATCTGTAATTGCCCGCCTCCTGCCTACTACCTTTCTTGTGAATGGGCACAACATTAGCTAATTTCCAATCTTCTGGAACTACTCCCGTTAACAATGATTGGTTAAATAAATCTGTTAACGGTTTTGCTAGTACACCACTAAGTTATTTTAATAACTTTGGATGTATCCCATCAGGTCCCATCGACTTATTTGTCTTTACTTTAGACAGCTGAAGTAAAACCTCTTCCTCTGTAAACTTACATGCATCAAAAGACTCAGTCTTTTCCCCTAAATGAGGTCCCTTACCCTCCAAATTGAATAATATTTATTAGCTGCTTTCTTTCTAATGAATCCAGGATAAATGAGGCTCTCTTTGTGAGTATGTAGAGATGTAACTGATATACATCACAGTTTTTTTTTAGTCAGTCAGAGTCTGCAGCTCCAGGTTCATTTTTTGAGTCAATAAAAACGGGCATTGTCTACAAAATTAGCCCTATATCGGTTACATCACATACGGAAATCTCTATATATGTAAAAAAGACATTCACAAAAATCCTAATTTATCCTGGCTTCATTAGAAAAAAAGCCTCTAAGAAATATATTCTTACAGGATTGATTCTTTACAGGTCTGAGGAATCGCAGTATAGCGGGCAAAATGCATCCCTTCTTCATTTATGATACATAGTAACATAGTTTAAGTTGAGAAACAAACCTGAGTCCATCAAGTTCAAGCCTACCTATCCTTCCTGCTTTTGATCCAAAAGAAAGCAAAAATAATCTTAATCAAGCTTCTGCATTTACGGGAATCTAATGCACACCATTTTCTGCAAAATTCGGTTTCCAAAGTTGGAGTGCTCATTAGATGCAATGGCGTATTAGATTTTTGTAAATAAACAAAGCTGATTGTTAAACCAAATGCAAGACAGATAGCTCATCATGGCCCCCCACGATGAGTTGTGTGCTGATCTGCAGCTGGGTCCCCACTGTCACTCTGACACAGAAAATGTAGCTGATGCTCAAAGTATTGTCTATATGCATATTAAATAATCAATTGATTTCAAACAACCCTCCCAAAGTTTGCCCATTAATATACCACAGCCAGTTTGTCCATTAGTATGCCACTGTTAGTTTGCCCATGGATATACCACAGCCAGTATGTCTATTAATATGCCACTGTTTGCCCATGAATATGCCACAGCCAGTTTGCTCACTAACAGGCCACTCTTTGCCCATTAATATGCCACAGCCAGTATGCCGATGAAGATGCCATAGCCAAAATGCATTCGTCCGAAAACGAATGCACATGTCTAATATTCATGGAGGGATAAGCCAAATGGCAAATGATTTAGCTAAACTAGAAAAATGGTCAGAGCAGTGGCAACTGACATTTAATGTGGACAAGTGCAAGATTATGCACCTTGGGCGTAAAAACCCAAAAGCAGAATATAGACTATTTGGTACAGTCCTAACCTCAACATCTGAGAAAAGGGATTTAGGAGTAATAATTTCTGAGGACTTGAAGGTAGGTAGGCAATGCAATAGAGCAGCAGGAAATGCTAGCAGAATGCTTGGTTGCATAGGGAGAGGTATTAGCAGTAGGAAGAGGGAAGTGCTCATGCCATTGTACAGAGCACTGGTGAGACCTCACTTGGAGTATTGTACGCAGTACTGGAGACCGTATCTCCAGAAGGATATTCATACTTTGGAGAGAGTTCAGAGAAGGGCTACTAAACTGGTTCATGGGTTGAAGGATAAAACTTACCAGGAAAGGTTAAAGCATCTTAACATGTATAGCTTGGAGGAAAGACGTAACAGGGGGGATATGATAGAAACATTTAAATACATAAAGGGAATCAACACAGTAAAGGAAGAGAGTATATTTAAAAGAAGAAAAACTACCACAACTAGAGGACATAGTCTTAAATTAGAGGGGCAACGATTTAAAAGTATTATCAGGAAGTATTACTTTACTGAGAGGGTAGTGGATGTATGGAATAGCCTTCCAGCAGAAGTGGTAGAGGTAAACACAGTCAAGGATTTTAAGCATGCGTGGGATAGACACAATGCTATCCTAGCTATAAGACCGGGAACGGGGGACTAATAAAAGTACTCAAAAAATAAATTCGGCAGACTAGATGTACCGAATGGTTCTTATCTGCCGACACATTCTATGTTTCTATGTTTACACCACTCAGAAAGAGTAGCATAGAGGGCAAAACACATCAGGTCTTCATACAAGACTGGGCTTCCTCAGAGGTGTAAATAATTATTTCTTAGCCGCTTGCTTACTAATGAAGCCAGAATCAATTAAGCTCTCTTTGGGATTTTTCTTTTGTCATTTAAAAGTTCTTTACACCCTTTGTTCCTTTATATTCGATGCAATCTTTCAAACCTAGTTTTTGCCTACAGTTATTATTTATACACAATACAAATAAACATCAGCGAACTACCCACAATTTACAAATATATCTTCATTATTTCAAATATTTTAAGTAAAAATATGTTGTAGATTTAGTCACATATTATGGCCATATCGTGCATAGCCCACCACTACGTCAAAGTGCTTCAGTAGATACTATTTCTTATTTGCATGGAACACTGTCTCTCAGCTAAGATAGCTTGCACTACAATTTCTACAAATCTAACTGGACACAACATTAGAAGCATCTGAGGGTGGGTGGGGTGCTACGCCCCAGCCCAGAAGCTGGACATTTTGTTTTCTTATTAATACAATTATTAAGAAAATCAAACATTACAATTTCATTTTTACCTGACCATCTATTTACCCTTGAATAATAGGAAAAATGATCATGAGTGCAAGGCATGTAGGAAAGGCCTGTGAGTAATGTAAATCCTAGGAGCTGTATGCCAATAAGGAGAGAAGATGAAAACCAGTAAAGTCATTATTTTCAGTGTTAGGAAATTTTTCAGGATTGTTTCCATGACCTAGGCCAAAAAGCAGAAATTCTAACGCCAAATACTAAGTCAGTTTTTAGCTCATGCCAAAATTCTCTTTCACCCTGATGGAGAAAGCTGAAAATGTCAACCAATGTTTTTAAAAAAGCAAATCCAGACAAGGCCAGAGGCCAGATGTCCAAAAGCCAAAGAGCGAAAAAATATTAACCAATTTATACCAGTACAGACCACGTATTTAACAGTCCCCAAACTGTTGTAAAGCACTTGGTACTAAATTACAGAAAGTACATTTTTAAAATAAATAGTGAAAAAAAAAAACATTTTTTTTTTAAAAGTTTAATTTTGAGATGAAAAATCTAAAATATACATTTTTATAAATCATAAAGCTACACAAATAAAGGAATAAACTAGCTAAAAGTGGCAGCTGTTTTATTTTCTTCTTGGCATTGAATGTTGCCAGATCTTAAAGTCTGAATTTTTTTGTTGGCTTTGTCCTGCATTTCCATGGACTACACATGCGTTTTTGTAACTGTTCGTGCATGTCAGATAGGTTGTAACAGAATCTGAATTAGTGTGTGTTATATTGTGTTTATTATATTAAATTATAAAGTTTACCCCTTAAAATAAACAGTCCTTTGTCACCTCAGCATCAGATTCACTCTTGTGGATTATGTTAAGATAACACTTGAACGGTAGGTCACGTGTAGTGTTTCATCTATGGTGTGTGCTTGTGCGTGCACGCACAACCATTTTGGGAGAAACGTACAGAACAAAAAAGGTGCATCATGGGAAGTGTAGTTGTTGGTATTTCAGACTTTCCTGAGCTCTGTGCACATGCATGGTGCCCGCAAGTGAGCATTTTTATTTGAGTGATCGAGTGACAGCAGTTGTATGCCCTGTAAGTGCCCGGAAGTCTGCATCATATTGAGGCATAGTCTTCTTCCAGCAATAGTAGATGCAGATATATACACATCCTCACTGTCCTCAAGGATCATTCTAGTGAAGACGTATATATACACGTCCTTTTGTCAGAATGGGCCAAATTAATGATTTTGTCAAGTACAGATGTTATAAATAGTAATGCTTTAATGAAAGAATACAAATAAAATAACTTTGTATTCAGGGGGCAGGCATGTTTAAAATCTTGGATTAGATTTCCATTTTCCTTGGGTCCGCTGAAGGAAGATCTGACCCAAGAATGTAAGTAACATGTCTGTTCCCAGTCAACGCTGATTGGAGCAAAGAGGACTCAATATGGTACTTTATTTGTAATCGGTCATTAGAGCATTTCTATATAAACAGTCTTGCTCGTTCAATAAAAAGTTAATTTTTTTTGCTACAGTTGTCTTAACATGCAGTGTGAATTTTCCCTATTTTTACTTTTTTGAACCAACCCCTTACAACCTGGGACATTTAATGTGCAGTGAGAATTTTTCCTACAAAAAATTTCAGAGAACATTGGTCACATGTCGTCTAGATTGTAAGCTAGTGAGAAGGGTTCTCTACCTAATGTATCAATCTGTCAGTGTATGAGGTTCCACTCTACGCTCTGTACCAAGCGCTACGTAAATTATTGGCGCTATATAAATAATGGTTAATGTCAAGGTAATTTGAGCTATCTTCTACTAAACCAAAAGTTGCAGGACAACATTTGCATTTTATGCATATAAAATGTGTTCCTAATATTTACCTTTGGTCTGGGTCTCTTTGGCTGCAATGCTATACTTACTTAAGAATTACAAACATGATCAGCCTTTTATATTTTATTCTGTCTCCTGGCAACCAATATTTTTAGACCCAGTCTGCCGCTGCTTGTTCTTACCTGGTCGGTTGCTTTCTCTTAAAGCGAAGTCGTATAACTGGGGCACCGCTGAACATTCTTCCAAGGTACAAAGACTTGACGCTTTTCTCTGTAGCGAATGGAACACATGGCAAAATATCCTGGGAACAAAAGCCTAATCTTTAATTCAGCAGGTAATAATTCAGAGCATGACAAAACACAAAACCACAGATATTTTTTCAGTAATTGTAACAAATCGTCTGCAGTATTTTTTGTAAGAATGTACCTCGCATGTGTTCATATTGTGTGCTAGTTTAACCCCTCCTCTCCCATCACAGTGACACGAGTAGCCACCAGGTGAGTTCACACAGGTTTGCTCACATCGTCCTTCTCCACATTCATCAATATCTATGTTTGAATACAAATTGAACAAAAAAAAGGATTAAATGGAGCAATAGATCAAATATATTGTAACATGTCAGTTCTACAGGGATTTGCTCTGGTTTAATGTAGTGGTTATGAAGCTATATAATGCTAGTAATATAATGTACATATTTCACTTAACGTTTAGTGCATAATAGTGTCTGAAGATGGCTTTGTTGGTAAATGCTCTGACTAACGCCTGTTAAAAAAAAATCAAGGTTGTGGATCCAATTCCCTGCATGATCTGCTTAACTTTTTAAGACTTTGAGACTGATAAAATGGGTACCATAACATACGTAGCTGTATATTTACATACTAATATCATAGAAAGGTAATTCAAACAGGACTAAAAATTAAAATGGTTTATGAAATGATAAATGGGGATGCAGATACAGGAACAAGAAAATGGTTAATATAATTCCCAGTACTCCATTTTTGTTTAACGCCTTCATGACCTGACTTTTTTTGGAATGTTGTGTGATAGTGACCAGGGGAGGGCTGGCAGCCTTAGGCCTGGGGGGCAAATCCAGTCAAGTGGCCCATTGCACCATCGAATCGCCTCCCCATCCACGGCCATCTTTTCCTTGTTTTATAACGAATATTGCCAGGATTTTCCCCCACAATATGCCAGGATTTGCCATTTAATATGCTAGAATTTTCCCTTACAAAATGCCAGGATTATGCCCCTCAGTATGCCAGGATTATGCCCCTCAATATGCCAGGATTTAGACACCCAGTATGCCAGGATTTTCTCCTCAATATGCCAAGATGATGCCCCCTCAATATGCCAGGATTTTCCCCTAAATATGCCAGGATTATGCCCCTCAAAATGCCAGGATTATGCCCCTCAATATGCCAGGATTATGCCCCTCAATATGCCAGGATTATGCCCCTCAATATGCCAGGATTTAGACACCCAATATGCCAGGATTTTCCCTTCAATATGCCAAGATGATGCCCCCTCAATATGCCAGGATTTTCCCCTCAATATGCCAGGATTATGCCCCTCAACATGCCAGGATTTAGACACGCAATATCCCAAAATTTGGGCACCCCCCCCCCCTACCCACGTTGCACACCTACGACATGACCCATAACCCACGTTGCACACCAGGACATGCCCCATCACCACATTTACATGCCTCCATCACCCCATTACATACACATTTCCAATATTATTTGCCATTAATATTCCCCAGCCAATTTGTCCCATAATATGCCAGTGTTATTCTGCAATTTAATATAACTCAGTAAATTTGCCCAATAATATTCCAAGGTTATCTGCAATTTAATATGCCCCTGCTAATTTGCCCAATATGCCAGTGTTAATTGCCATTTAATATTCCCCAGCCATTTTGCCCAATAATATGCCAGTCTTATTCTGCCATTTAATATTCCCCAGATGATTTGTCCAATAATATGCCAGTGTTATTCTGCCATTAAATATTCCCCAGCCAATTTGCCCAATAATATGCCAGTCTTATTTGCCATGTAATATTCCCCAGCCAATTTGCCCAATAATATGCCAGTCTTATTTTCCATGTAATATGCCCCAGCCAATTTGCCCAATAATATTCTAGTCTTATTTGCCATGTAATATGCCCCAGCCAATTTGCCCAATAATATGCCAGTCTTATTTGCCATGTAATATGCCCCAGCGAATTTGCCTAATAATATGCCAGTCTTATTTGCCATGTAATATGCCCCAGCCAATTTGCCCAATAATATGCCAGTCTTATTTGCCATGTAATATGCCCCAGACAATTTGCCCAATAATATGCCAGTGTTATTTGCCATGTAATATGCCCCAGCCAATTTGCCCAATAATATGCCAGTCTTATTTGCCATGTAATATGCCCCAGCCAATTTGCCCAATAATATGCCAGTGTTATTTGCCATGTAATATTCCCCAGCCAATTTGCCCAATAATATGCCAGTGTTATTTGCCATGTAATATTCCCCAGCCAATTTGCCCAATAATATGCCAGTGTTATTTGCCATGTTATATTCCCCAGCCAATTTGCCCAATAATATGCCAGTCTTATTTGCCATGTAATATGCCCCAGCCAATTTGCCCAATAATATGCCAGTCTTATTTGCCATGTAATATGCCCCAGCCAATTTGCCCAATAATATGCCAGTCTTATTTGCCATGTAATATGCCCCAGCCAATTTGCCCAATAATATGCCAGTCTTATTTGCCATGTAATATGCCCCAGCCAATTTGCCCAATAATATGCCAGTCTTATTTGCCATGTAATATGCCCCAGCCAATTTGCCCAATAATATGCCAGTCTTATTTGCCATGTAATATGCCCCAGCCAATTTGCCCAATAATATGCCAGTCTTATTTGCCATGTAATATTCCCCAGCCAATTTGCCCAAAAATATGCCAGTCTTATTTGCCATGTAATATGCCCCAGCCAATTTGCCCAATAATATGCCAGTCTTATTTGCCATGTAATATGCCCCAGCCAATTTGCCCAATAATATGCCAGTCTTATTTGCCATGTAATATGCCCCAGCCAATTTGCCCAAAAATATGCCAGTGTTTTTTGCCCCCCCCCCTTACCTTTTTCCCTGGTGGCTAGTGGCAGGACTTCCCTGGTGGCTAGAGGCAGGACTTCCCTGGTGGCCAGTGGCTGGAGGACTTACCTGGTGGCAGGCAGCATGGTCCCTCCGTCTGACGTCAGAGCGCCGATCACGTGACTGTCGGCACTTCCGTGTCACACTGCACGGGGAGCCGAACAGGCAGCACGGAGGTTTCTCTGTGCTGCCTGTTCGGCTCCCCGTGCAGCTTTGCAGGCAGAGCGGAGGTGAGAGGGGATCTTCCGATCCCTTCTCACCTCAGTCTCTGCCTGCAAGCGCGTTTTTTTTTTTTTTTTTTTAAAACACTGGCCCAGCGGCCGTGTTTTACATAGTTTAGGGCGGCCTGGGGGGCAATTGCCACCCTGCCCCCCGGCCCAGCCCGCCCCTGATAGTGACCAAGGCTGATTTAACACTTCTGAGGTGTTTCTGTTTAGCCTTCATTTTCTGCTTTGCTATTTGCTGTACCCACACAAATTATTATTGTTTTGGTTTTTTTCAGGACAAGAAGGGCTTTCTTTAGATGCCATTATTTTGTTCATATCATTTATTGTATTATTAAAAAAATAGTAAAATCTGGTGAAATTTTTAAAAAAATATATACTTTTCCTGACTTTTATTTGTAAAATCTTTTACTACGCTCCAAAAGCTAATGAAAAAATGGACCTGAGTTTTGAAATACCCAATGTTTTTATGTTTTTTTGCATGTTATAGGTTAATAAATACAAGTGGCATTTAGCTGTTTCAAGACCATTTATTTAAAAAGTTGTGTTAGTGACATTGTAACACCAATATCTGTCATGAACTATGAATAACCCCCCACGTGTACACATTTTTATAAAGAAGACATCCCAGGGTATTCAACTTGGGGTATTTTGACACTTCATTCAGTCATTTTACCACCAATCTTTGACAAGTTTTAGCATAGTAATTTTGTGTGTGTTTTATTTCCACACACTTTGAAATTTAGGTATAAATTTAAAGGGGTTGTTCCATTTTATTGCAAAACAAAACCCCAATATATGTTCAGCAACCAGGGGGAGACTTGCAGCACTAAATTTAGTCTCTCCCTGCCCCACGATCGATGTGGAGCAGGGAGAGACTGCAGGCACCTGCTTTGACAGCTATTAATATCCGGGCGCTGTGATTGGCTGTCACAGTGCCCATATGTTTCCAGGGGGGCTTCAATGGACATGGCTGAAGAGCTCACCAAGGGAGTTTTTGCCCATGACAGTCCAGCACCATCATCCATGACAAAGGGATTAAATTAGAGAAAGTGGAAAATTAAACAGTGCTGACTGCAATGTGGTAACAGACTTTCAATGACTCATTAGATGGGGGGGGGGGGGGGGGGGTACCCAAATATCAGATAAAATTTCCCATCGACCCCCATAAAGTAGACTTTCAAGACATTCTTTGACATTTTATATCTCTTCTTGTATCAAAGAAATATTAAAGGGACTGTATCCCCTAAACATTGTTTATACTGTGAAAGTAGAGAATAAAAATAATTGAAAATGATCTATACATTGTGTTAGAAGAATTGCAAGTAAAGGTCTAAATTAGGAGAACATGTGTTTTAATTGTCCTATTTATGACATCATCTTTGGCCTGATATGCAAATTACACATTTTCCTTTGAAAAGCATTTTTTTTGCATTTCAAGCCACAGGTGATGTCATAAGCCGGTGACTTCACAGACACATTTAAAAACATTTTTTTTCTCCTTATTTGCTTGCAGTTTTCCTAACACAATGTGTAGGTCATTGTCAACAATTTTGTGTTCTCTATAGTCACAGTAAAAACAAATGATCCAGTCCCTCAGAAGGTTTTGGTAAATTATTTCTTTATGTATGCTACATACCTTGGCAGATTTTAGTAGATGGATCATACTTGTATCCTTCTCCACATAGACATGCATAAGTATTGGGTAGGTTCGTGCATTCTGCTGAGCCACAGATCCCTTTTGATTCTGTGCATTCATTAATATCTGCAAAACACAAGTAAACAGAATATAAACTTCACTTCAGTTCAGGGATATAGCAAATAAATGGGTCTATATTTGAAAATTACCTGTGCCATACCCAGACCTCTTTTTCAACACCTAAGATGGAGGTATCTCACACTATTTTGTCAACACAGCACTTTAACTTTAAAAATAAAACAAAAACTCTAAAGAAAAATAGTACTATATCAAAGGATAAAGTTTTAAAAACACACACACACACACACATTCACATTACAAACTTGCTAATAAAATCAAAACCGGTGCAATGATAGGAACAGTGCTATATTTTGTAGTAATTGTCATAGACACTATGGCAATACTGACTGATATCTTCATCAGACACTACTTCCTCAGCACTGGAACCAGGACAATAGCTGGATGCAGCAGTATACCCCAATAACCAGACAACGCCAATGTTTAAATAAAACAGTAGAAATTGTCATAGAGATCATAGCTGCTTATTTTTCCATATTTCACATTTTACACAGAATTGTTGAATGTTTTGTGTTCATAAATCAGAACTATAATGAGGCATAGACTCATACATTCCAAAGCGGATATAGGATCCACCATAAAAACATAGGAGGTGCAAGCATTTATGGGAAAAGTTACCATGAGTATAAATAAGTGAACGGTTTTCCATGAAATTTTGGTAGGTTACAATATATGGAGAAGGCAGTATTTCTCTGTATCATGCTGCCATCAGCATTGCACAGGGGAGGCTGTTCAGCTGACCCAATGAAATGCTACATAGCAATGATGCTGGGAAGCTCGACATCTGGGGTCCATGGATTTTGCATGTGAGATTATAGTGAGAGGAGGAAGGAAAGAGGGCTTAAAAGGGACTGTAGCATTTAAACATTGTTTTTACTGTGAATGTAGAGAATACTTTTTTTTTTAATGATCTATACATAATGTTAGAAAAAATGCCTAAATTAGGATAGCAATGTATTTTAAATGTATAGCTCATTTTCAAAACAAAATGTTATTCTCTGCATTCACAGTAAAAACATCCTTTATGGATGGAAGGAAGGCATTATAAAAAAAAAAGGAAGGAGGACAAATGAGGATGGCTTATTTAATGCAGGGCAGTTATATAAATGTATACTTCATGACTTGATTTGGTGTGTCAAAACTGGGTATAAGAAGACATGGGAAACTAGTACTGAGCCTGGATATTACTGCTGGAAAGTTGCAGGAATTTACAGCCACCATTAACAAATCATGTTTATTGTTGTTTCCTAATTTGCCCATAGATTTTTCAATAGCTTGTAAGGTCATAAATTCTTTGTGATGCACTGTACAATATTTGACACTTTATATAAGTATTAATTGTTGTTTATTTCTGAATCAGATCTCGTTTGATATATTATCCACCTGGACTGTTGAATTATGTTTAATACATGTTCAGACTTGTTTTGTGTTTTTTGAAGGTTTGTTCTGAAATCAGCAATATCACCCTCATCATGGGAGTTAATCTTTTTTCCACTGCATAGCCAACACAGCACTGAAAAAGATACTTTACTGGCCACTGCCAGTAGTTTAAAGTTGAAAGGAGCACATTGAACATTTTATCATGTTTGGCACTAAAAAAAAGGTCGTTTGAGGCAATGTTATGTGCCATGCTTCTACTTTTAATTTCGCAAATCACACACATGAATAATTAGTTAGTAAATTTATTTTTTCCTATAAATGATTATTTTTGATTAAATCCACTGTGTTTTCAAAAGATATATTACTAAAAGAGGAAAAGACCATATGTTTGCAACGTTAAAAAAAACCTGTGTAAACTGTTCCAGCATGCAGGAAATGGATGTGATGTCACTTCCTGCATGCTGGGCAGTGTGCAGGCCAGGGAGAGATTGTGAAATCATGCCATCGGATTATTTCTACACTCTCTGTGCCGCTAAATGCAGGTGTAACCCACAGCTAATGGCTTCTTTAATGTATTCTGTATTGTCTATTTTATTCAATACTGCATATAACAATCACACTGCATTCCTGATCAGTTTTGACATCAAAGTGCCATATTACGATCCATGAATATGATATAATCATATTTTTGAATATTTGTACCTCCCCTTGAACCATTACGTGTATCAGAATGTACCCTTGTTTGCATTTTACATAAAGGCATATGAATATGCTTGTCAATATTAGTCATTTTATATGTGATAAAACACCCAGGAAGTTTACATGTTTACTATTGTTTCATATCAAATATATTGTATAGATATTTACAGTGAGAACATACATCTACAGAGCTCCAGATATTACCGAAGATGGATTCTTAACATGTATGTTGTATAGATGACAGTAAAAGAAATTTGCAAAGAAAGCATCCATATGATGACCCTTACAGCTGGTTGTGAAGCTTGAGGACCAGCTTGGAGAACCATTTCTATAAAGTGCTGTTACCTTCCCCCAAACCTTGATTTAATTATAAAATGTTAATAATGTTATGGCTTTCACATCTCTCATACAATGGTGTAGGAGCAGATTAAAGATTAACACTACAAAGAATAACATATATTGTTATTGGCGCATCTCTTAAAATAGGTGGAGCAAACACAAGACCCTTCAAATACCAGCTCAAGAAAAAATAATAATAAAGCTGTATAAAAGTGTTGCAGAACCTCAGTCCTGACCATCCAGAAAATCTCATCCAGCTGTCAAAACGGAATTATAGGAACGGACATTGTGTCATACTGTAAAATACAAAAATTACTGCCCCCCAACAGCTGATCTTTCTTTAAAACAGAACTAAAAGAGCATATCACTTTGTAAATCTCTTACAAAAAAAACCCTTTAAATCTTTCCCATTGAAAGTAATGGGAGGCAAAATGATCAGTTATTTTTGAGAATAACTCAGGTGCAGAATTTGACTTGGTCTCAAAAAAGCTTTAATCAATTTACCTCCCATTACTTTCAATGGGGAAAATTCAAACCTGTTTTTTTTTTTGCCTGAGTCAAACTCAATTGCCAATTTTGACTTAGTCTGAAAATCAAAGTCGACCTCCACAGTCAAATTTTAGTGAATAGACCCCATCAAAGTGTAATGACCTTTTCATATGTAACAAACACAATTTATACAGAAAGGTAAAATGCACAGTTAGAAATTTGTAAAAGGTCATATTGCACACACACACACATATATATATTTCGCTGTTTTAGCAAATAGGAACTCTGATCTTTAGTTTGAAAGCATTTCCCTGCATACACATGGCGACTTATGGATCAAACTTACCCTCACATGTTTTGTTGTTGGCATGTAATTTGTAGCCACTTGGACATGAGCAATGGTGTGTTCCTCGCTTGTTAATGCAGTAGTGACTGCAGCCTCCATTAATTACAGCACATTCATTTACATCTGCAGCAAAGATTACAAGAGATTGCAGGTTTACACATTTAATTTGGTAAATAAAAACAGACAGAAAAAAGAAAGATTATATACATTTATCTATTTGGCGGTAAAAATGGTTTGATAATAATTTAGACGTAGTTTAAGATTAGATACAAGTGTAAGACATTTTCTTGGTACCGACTTATTAAAATCTCTACAGAATAAAAAAAAAAAAATCTACACTACTTTAAAATTTGAGACTGAGTAATGTTAAAGTTTTTTGACCACCTATGATACCACAGTACCAGTAACTGAAAAGGGAACTAGTAGCAAACTTGATTTTTGAACATAAAGCAAAACAAGGAGAAATTACAGCAGTTTGCAAGAAACCAGGACTGTCCACGATAGCTTGGTAAAAGCACATTTCCTTATTTTATTTATTTTTTGCTGCAGGAACCATTGAGAATAATGCCATTTAAATTAATGGAATTTCCCGTCTCTCTTATTGATGTCCTCAGACAATGTGTTGGACTGTTAAGAGATCCTACTATGTACAAGAGCAAGCTTATCATGCTCCACGCATTGCATTGTATTACAGTACGTGACAAAACTGTATATGCTCAGTGTCTATATAATAAGTGCTGCCACGCCTGTGGTATACATGCAGAGTAATCATTGGTGGAGGGCTTGAGTCTAATATTAAAAAATCGATTTATGCAGAAAGCCTGCATCAAATCACACTGGAAAAGCCTGTGCTCTATACAGGGAGTGCAGAATTATTAGGCAAGTTGTATTTTTGAGGATTAATTTTATTATTGAACAGCAACCATGTTCTCAATGAACCCAAAAAACTCATTAATATCAAAGCTGAATATTTTTGGAAGTAGTTTTTAGTTTGTTTTTAGTTTTAGCTATTTTAGGGGGATATCTGTGTGTGCAGGTGACTATTACTGTGCATAATTATTAGGCAACTTAACAAAAAACAAATATATACCCATTTCAATTATTTATTTTTACCAGTGAAACCAATATAACATCTCAACATTCACAAATATACATTTCTGACATTCAAAAACAAAACAAAAACAAATCAGTGACCAATATAGCCACCTTTCTTTGCAAGGACACTCAAAAGCCTGCCATCCATGGATTCTGTCAGTGTTTTGATCTGTTCACCATCAACATTGCGTGCAGCAGCAACCACAGCCTCCCAGACACTGTTCAGAGAGGTGTACTGTTTTCCCTCCTTGTAAATCTCACATTTGATGATGGACCACAGGTTCTCAATGGGGTTCAGATCAGGTGAACAAGGAGGCCATGTCATTAGATTTTCTTCTTTTATACCCTTTCTTGCCAGCCACGCTGTGGAGTACTTGGACGCGTGTGATGGAGCATTGTCCTGCATGAAAATCATGTTTTTCTTGAAGGATGCAGACTTCTTCCTCTACCACTGCTTGAAGAAGGTGTCTTCCAGGAACTGGCAGTAGGACTGGGAGTTGAGCTTGACTAAATCCTCAACCCGAAAAGGCCCCACAAGCTCATCTTTGATGATACCAGCCCAAACCAGTACTCCACCTCCACCTTGCTGGCGTCTGAGTCGGACTGGAGCTCTCTGCCCTTTACCAATCCAGCCACGGGCCCATCCATCTGGCCCATCAAGACTCACTCTCATTTCATCAGTCCATAAAACCTTAGAAAAATCAGTCTTGAGATATTTCTTGGCCCAGTCTTGACGTTTCAGCTTGTGTGTCTTGTTCAGTGGTGGTCGTCTTTCAGCCTTTCTTACCTTGGCCATGTCTCTGAGTATTGCCCACCTTGTGCTTTTGGGCACTCCAGTGATGTTGCAGCTCTGAAATATGGCCAAACTGGTGGCAAGTGGCATCGTGGCAGCTGCACGCTTGACTTTTCTCAGTTCATGGGCAGTTATTTTGCGCCTTGGTTTTTCCACACGCTTCTGGCGACCCTGTTGACTATTTTGAATGAAACGCTTGATTGTTCAATGATCACACTTCAGAAGCTTTGCAATTTTAAGAGTGCTGCATCCCTCTGCAAGATATCTCACTATTTTTGACTTTTCTGAGCCTGTCAAGTCCTTCTTTTGACCCATTTTGCCAAAGGAAAGGAAGTTGCCTAATAATTATGCACACCTGATATAGGGTGTTGATGTCATTAGACCACACCCCTTCTCATTACAGAGATGCACATCACCTAATATGCTTAATTGGTAGTAGTCTTTCGAGCCTATACAGCTTGGAGTAAGACAACATGCATAAAGAGGATGATGTGGTCAAAATACTCATTTGCCTAATAATTCTGCACTCCCTGTACAAGCAGTAATTTTCAAAATTAGTTTGGGGACTACACTGTCCCCAAGGATTACCAAACCGATATTAATCCAAACAGTCCACCCCACCCCCACCCCCATCACACCTTTTCTGCTAGTTAAATGGAAAACAAACTGTTTAAATACCATTTTTGCAGGTCTTTCCACTCCATCCATTTTTGCAGGCACAGTAGAAATCTCCACGTAGGTCGGTACAGGACACTGAACCAACTTTGTCACATGGATTTGCAGCACACTGATCTGGTATATCTGTGAAGGGAAAAAGATAACATATGTGCAGTTTTCCAGATCAAATGCTCTTTGTTTAAAGCAAATCCTTAAAGATCCCCCACATGCAGCACTGAAATGTTATGTAAACTATACTACATGAGCAATCTTTTCAGTACAAGAGATAAGGCAAAATATAATAATATAATATATCTGTGTGATTTTACAAAGGTCTCAATGGCCATGCTTTCTGTATAGACAAAATTATTTGGCCAAAAACATTCAAAAGCTGGATAATTGCCTTCCTAAATACTTACTGGGGACATTCATTTTGATCATTTTTGCAAGATTAATGCTCCCCCATTAATGCACACTAGGGTTGCCACCTCCATAGACTTAACGTTGGCCTCAAGCCAATTTTTTTCCGGCCTGCCGGTAAAATACCGGCTAGGTGGCAACCCTAATGTACACCCATTAATTTACACTATGCCTTTAATGTCCTGGCAACAAGTATTCATGATTTACTACATAATGTACAACATGGCACAGTGAAGAGTTCTGTAGAGATAAATATTTTTTTTTTAATCAGTATAGCCATTGAGGAAGAATGTCTGTTGTCAACTATGTCTTGTGGATCATGTACAACGAATTATATGAACATATATTTTGTTTTTATATTTAAATGTTACAGGCAACACCTCCAAAACAAGGACAGCCTACAAATAATGTCCTTTCATTCACATTCACAAACAGAGAAGAGCTAAAACAACTACTACTACATAACCATTTGAATTATGGCTGTCTCATTAAAACAAGTAAAACACAAAATATAAAAAGCCCACAGACAGATTTGTTCCCTTCATCTACTAGCCCTCCTACAATGCTTTGTGTAATACCCACATGGATCATTATCTATTTGCAGATCATCAGTAGCTTCACTGCACTACTGCAGATACTAGCCTGTAACTGTTTGAACACATGTTTCTTGGTCTTTGAGCTCTTCTTTGAAGCTCCAACTGAAGTTGTCATAACTTCCTATGATGCCCTGTTCCTGAACAAGGATTTAAACTAGAATTACTAGTTTTGCTCCATCTCAAGACAGGAAAAAGAAAAAAAAAACAACTTATTTCACAAACAAGGTCAACTTAGGCACGTGAAGACAAGCTGATATAGTTACTGAATCATAAAACCTGCCATGATTAGGCAGAAGTAACTTCCCGAGATCATAAAACATTCTGAAAGATGTTGTAAATTAATTACACCCTAAACATAAAAGGAAAATGTGTTTGTATTTAGACTAGCAGTGTCCAACATGCATCCCTCAGGCCCAAGAAGGCCCATTTGACAGCAAGGTGTGGCCCACCTGACTAACACATATCTCATTAGCCCTATAAATGAATGGTTTTGAGAACAGTTGATGTAAAACTACTTTGGACAAATACAACTCTAACTAAAAATAGAGTGTAATGAAATTCAGCTGTAACCCCACACACACACAATTAAATTGGAAACAGCAAATTTACAGTTAGAAATGTTCAAATTTCATATTTTATTGCGTAACCATTTATTCTTATTTGACATGTTTAAACGTTAGACATATATTTGTTTAGAGATTTTGTAAATTGGGACTGTGATTTTCACTTTGCAAGCAATTCTAATCAACAACCAAACTTTTTTTCTATGACAAACAAGCGATTCTTCACCATTACTGTCAATTAAAAAAATGGATTTGGCCTGATACACATATGTATTTCTGATTGTGCCGCCCATTTCATTTCAAAACTTGGACACCCCTGATTGAGACCATAACGGATGTACAACCCTTTGTCCCAAAGGAATAATAATTCAAAATGAAAACCAAAATGGTATTTAGCACTTTACCTTAAAAGGGCCATATCCAGTGGTAAGTTAAGTTGTGCACAATGTACATTATACTGGATTTAGATTCTTTGATTTTTTTTCTTCTGTTCTATTAATATATAAAAAATAAAAGTTATTTTCCTACATCGCTTCACCTCTGTGTATTGGATTTAATAGGCTTATGTGTGAACTCAATGAGGGCTCTTCACTAAAGGTTAACCAACTGCAAAAATCAAGCATTAAAAGCATAACAGGCAAATATTCCAGCTTTGCTACAAATCCCTTGTTTTTTACAATTCCCTTGTCGGTTTACTTTTAGTGAATAGCGCCTAGTTTTGATTAGCCTGTAGCATCCAATCTGACCTGCTTTAGCTGCCTCTAAATGGGCATATTGTGATCAGTCTGGCAAGTTACTAGTCAAAGCTAGCAATAAACTAGAATCTTGGCAAAATCTTCCAGAGCTCCAAGTCATAAACATAACATTGTATGTGAACTGGAGACTTTGGAGGTTATGTATAAAGGAGTATCTCCCCATGGTGTGCACATATGTACAACACAAACTCCAGAGACAGGGTTTCCAGTATGTCTGCTGGTCATGGAATTCTGGGTATTCTGACGAGCTCTGAGCCATGAATAAAGAATGAGGCACTTTCTAGCGCCCGATAGGTGTTATGGAATCTCTGCCGGGAAAAATAACAAAGGAGGAAATTAGCCATCATATATAATAAACACCAATTGTGCATTTTTTTTTTTTAACTCCTGGACAGTTTATGTTTATGCAATTTAACTAACGTTTGTAGCAAAATCAGATTTACATAAAATATCAATGATTTAGATGCAACCACTTTTTTTTTTCTTACACCACAATACTGATTAGCAAGGTTAATGTTAAATCTGGGAAATCCAAGTCTCTTGTGTGATCAGCACGGTCTCCAAAAGGGAGGCCACCCAGGGTTTCTTGTAAATGCAATCAGCTGGATTAATACAAACTTTGACAGAAAGTGAAAAAAAACCAAAACAAACACCTAAGATTTTTTTTTTATTGTACTCTATAAACAATTAACTGGGCAGCTACCCAAAAATGTTCTAAGTACTGGGAAATGATTAACTGTTTGTACAGCATGAATAAAAACAAAGAGGAGCAAATATGTAACTACTTATGGCCACATTCGATAAAATTTCAGGAATGTCTGATTAAATGTTATATGATTGCCCTGAATTGTACATCAACAAAACAGAACTTATTGCGAAACAAACACCACTTTTTACAAGTGAACTACAAATGCACTACTGCAACCATGAAAACGTTGGCACTCAAAAAAATAATCTAAAACTAAACTTGGCATACATAACTTTCCACCTGCACTTGTTATTCTCACCACAAAGACATACTGGCATTACTACCGTGTCCACACAGAATAAAACTGATGGGCTTGTGTCACCAAAACCGTGTTTACAATGTGAGTGCAGGACATATATATTAATAAACAGAAATTAACATATTACATATTCTGTGAAACCAGCACTGCAGATAAACATGTGGTGTGACATGTGACAAATGTGCAATTTAAAGCCACTCACAAATCTTTACTCCTCCTACTGGCTGTATTTGAAAATGCTGAATGTACAGCTGTATCCTAAAAATTGCACGTTTAGCGCTTCACCAATTGCAAAAATGAAACATTAGGTGTGCATGGTTCACATGAGGCATGCACACTTTCAGTATGACCCCTGAACTATGCATATAGACATAAAAAACACATTTAATCATCTATTGGATGTTAGTTATAGGCACGCAAGTGCAGTCTGCAAATGCTTATTATTTCAGCAGCAACCACAAAGTAGGATCCAACCCTGGACAAACAAACCCCAAAGTATTTTAATTGGTTAAATGTTGATTTTCTAAAAAGAAACACACATATAATATAACATATAAAATATATTTATAAATGAATAAATATATATATATATATATATATATATATATATATATATATATAACGTCTATTTTTATATTTGGATTTTGTATATATATATATATATATATATATATATATATATATATACATACAAAATCCAAATATAAAAATAGAGGATGCACTCACAGGTCTTTAGATATCACCATTTAATGACGAAGATGTAGAGAAACGAGGCTGTAGATGACGCAGATGTAGAGAAAAAGGCTAGCAAGCCTTTTGTCAAGTGTGATATATATATATATATAGAGAGAGATGAGATTTCTTCAGGATAGCCTCATGCAAATCTAGGGGTTTTGGAATTTCTCTACTGTCTTTGCCTTTATTACATTTCACATAATGAATGGCTTTTGCACTGTCAACTCATCATTAACAGTATAAACACATCCAATACCTATTCAATATGGGTAACACAGTGTTTTGCCAATCTGCTTCTTCCAGGTGCATCTTAAAGAAGAGAAAGATTGGAGAAATGCATTGTGTGCTTTTACATCACCGACAGCCAGGTCAAGCCTGAAGCGGAAGTTATGTATTGTGTTTGTGATGGGAAATATACACACCAAACAATGGACCGCGATCCCCATTGAAGCATAACAAATACAGATGGCTACTTTCTCATATGTAAGAATTCACCATTTATTTTGTTGTAGTAAAAGTGCCATAAACTTATGTCTTCATTCCGTTTATAGATGCATGGTAACCCTTTACAGGAGGAGAGATATCCTTTTTCTACCAAGGGGGTGGATAGAGCCGCCAGATATGTTGTAAGAGTCCATTTTATTGATTAAATAAAACACACCAAAGCTGGAAGAAATATGCTATATGATAGGTAGCTGTTATTTTGTCTCCTTACTTGAGATACCTTATCTCTGATAAGAGAATTGTACATAATTTGGAACCTTATATTTTATTTCAATTTAAATGTGTGCCACATACTTTATTTTTCTATCACTATATCTATCTGGGTAAAATGGTGGAGTGTAATCCAGAGTTGGCAGCCCTCTTTGCACATAACATTTGTCAGATTACACTATTCTGAAAGTGAACTCACAGACAAATATTTACTTATAAGCACCTGCTTTGTATTGTATTATGATGTTGCACATCAACTGAACCCACTTAACCAATATGAATTTCAGAATGTTTGGTGGCTATAAACAGAAGAAGTTAAAAAAATATTGTTTCTAAAAATTCGTATTTATGTTTCAGGTGTACACTACTGATTAAAAGCCAGTACGTTTACCAACAAATATACAGAGTCGGGGTAATGAAGGAAGTATCATGAATGGGGGTAACCCTGTAGAGCCAAAATAGAGTAGTTACTCCCTCATTATAAGTTTTATTGGTTATATAAAATAAAATGTTTAAAAAGTTTGGTGCTGAGTGCTCAGAGGGCACGAGAACAAAAAGGATAAAAAGACAACTGATAAAACCAGAGAAATCGTGGGTAAGCATCTTACTTCCACAATATTATTTAATCAGTCAGGGATGGGCTGAATCTTGTAGGCTTATATGCCTATAATATACATACCAACAATATCTGTGACTTAAAAATGAATGTCAATGATAACATTTTGTTAAGTCTTATAATTAAGGGAGTAACTTCTCTATGTTTACCAAAAGAAAAATGTTGAAGAGAGACAGAAGGAAGTGAACTTAGTCAATGTTAATCTACTCCACTTACACATCAGAGGGTTCAAATGTCAGCAAAGACTCTCATCACCCAGGAGGCTTGGTTGATCTCTAGTGTTGATTTATGTATCCTACCATGAAGAAAACTCATCCTTAGGTACTAAGGCACCAGGGAGGAAGTTTTTCAAGAACATATAAATTACCTGTAGATTTCTCTGAATATTTCATGAAACATAAAAGGTCAATTCTAGCGCTAGATCTGTGGTTAAGCAGCACCAACCTGTGTGTTTCTCTGTAATCACACGTGAGTAACAGGAAAAAAGACAAAAGACAGGAGTGGTAGGTGCGCTAAATACCTCCCACCAACAAAACGTATGGTAAAAGAAAGTATGTAATTGCCTGAAAGGGCGATTCATTCATATATGGAGCTCAAGGATGATGTTAGAGGTCTAAAAACGTGTAAAAACAGAGAGAGACAAAAAACATAGTGTAGCACAGTATGGCAACCTGAAAAGTTGCAGCAGATGTAATAAAATGCACTCACAAAACAAATAAAAAAACAGGGCTTATCTAGTGTAACTGTAGTCTTCTGATTTATTCTTCTTCTTTCTCACTCAGTAGCCATATATAGGGATGGTGGTAGAAAGCAGAAGTAAAATCAATGTATAGTAGAATACAACATTTTAATAAAAAAAACAGAGGTAGCTTACATATAAAATGCAGGAAGAGCAGCACAGCAGATCTTCTTTCATATATGCCAGACAGCCAGGTAACTGGTAAATAAACAAGTCCCAATTCGTGGTAAAGCTGAAGAAATAGGTATAGAAAGCGGTGTACAGTGGGTCACGCAACGCGTTTCGCCTTTCCTTAGGCTTCCTCCACTCTAGGATCTAACATCATATATGAATGAATCGCCCTTTCAGGCAATTACATACCGTATTTGCTCGATTATAAGACGACCCTGATTATAAGACGACCCCCCAAACTTTGGATATTCCATTAGGAAAAAAACTAAAAGCCTGAAAATAAGACTACCCTATAGGAAAAAAGTTCAACTTGTATATATTCACATGTAAATTGCTTTTTTAATAAAAAATTATGATATCAAAAAATGTATTTCTAGTTTTTATTTCTTTTTATGTGCCAATGCTGCCTTTCTCTTTCCCTTGCACCCATTTTTTTCTCTCTCTCTCCTCCCCTTAGTGTTGGCTCTCTCTCCCCCTCCCCTTGTCTTCTCTTAACCCCCTCACTCCCCTTGTCTCTGTCTCTTAACCCCCTCCCTCCCCTTGTCTCTGTCTCTTAACCCCCTCACTCCCCTTGTCTCTGTCTCTTAACCCCTTCCCTCCCCTTGTCTGTCTCTTAACCCCCTCACTCCCCTTGTCTCCGTCTCTTAACCCCTTCCCTCCCCTTGTCTCTGTCTCTTAACCCCCTCACTCCCCTTGTCTCTGTCTCTTTACCCCTTCCCTCCCCCTGTCTCTGTCTCTTAACCCCCTCCCTCCCCTTGACTCTGTCTCTGCCCCCCTCCCTCTCCTTGTTTCTCTGTCCCACCCCCTCCCTTTGTCTCTCGGCCCCCTCCCTCCCCCTCACCTTTAACTCGATCCCTGACAGCTGGTCCGTCATAATAGTCTGCCGTGTTGGGCAGCATGGAGGATATCTGCACGTATCGTGCAGACATCCCCCAGCTGCCCGATTCTCCCTGGTGACTAGTGGGGCAGCAAAGGGTGTCTGCGCGACAAGCGCAGACTCCCCTGCTGCCACCCGGCACGCTCCCCGGGACTTCTGTGACGAAAGCGGAAGTACCCGGCTTCATCACAGAAGCCCCGGCGGTCGTGCCGGGCGGAAGCAGGGGAATCTGTACTCATCGCGCAGACATCCCCTGCTGTTAGAGAGGGGGATCCAGGTCCCCTGCAGCTCTGCTGGGGACCTGGATCCATGTCTTATAATCTGACCTCAATTTGAGGTCAGATTATAAGAAGACCTCGATTGTAAGACGAGGGGTAGTTTTCAGATTTTTTTTTCTGAAAAAAACCTTGTCTTATAATCGAGCAAATACGGTACTTTCTTTTACCATACGTTTTGTTGGTGGGAGGTATTTAGCACACCTACCACTCCTGTCTTTTGTCTAATTTCATGAAACATGTATTTAGCATTTTGAATAAAATGGTTAACGCAAGTAGTTGTTTTGGAAGCACTAGTGAATCATTGTAAATGTTGTATGAATGTGGTATGCACTTTAAACTGCCTGTTGTGTGTACAAAGAATGAGTTCTACTCGAAAAACAGGGGGAAAGGGTTAAATTATAATTCACAAAAAGAGCAATGAGACATTAAAAGGAATAGTTTTAATAATCTCCAAAGGGACTTCCCCTTTCTCTACCAACATGGGAAAATAAAATGGAGCTGTCCTGGGAAAATATTAGTACGGTTGGTCCAAAATCTGATTAGTAGGACTAAAGTGGGGACAGGAATTTGAAATATATTGGTGAAGTGAGGTTAAGATCCACTCTACTACCCATAAGCTGACATACCTGAAGGGCAAACTCAGACCTTTCCCAGACATGTCCTTATGATATGTCTATTTAGAAATTAATATCTGATGGTACTTGACCTAAATCCGGTTAGCCCCATGAGTGTACTCTTTAATCAAATGTAATTATATAGACAGGTGAATTTCAGCTCATTATGAAGACATTACTACACTCTATACTTTCAAGTGATGTCACATGTTCTACGTCTTACGATGAGGTAGTGGCATGCATTATTGAAGAAAGCTTAACACATACCTGCCACAGCATCCCTGAAGAAATGGGAAATCTATGTCTGGTGCCTGAAAGGTACTATGATTTGTGCATAAGTTAATATATATAAAAAGTCAGCTTTTACTGGTAAAAGTCTACAATATGAAACGTCTGCAGTCATAATCTGCTTCAAACTCTGACTAAAACCTATGCTTCCTAGTGAATAACTTCCTAGTTATCCTAAGCCTCCTAAACAGCAGAAGAAGGTTCTTCAGGGAATTAACCTTTTTTTAGTATGGTATTATAAGGATTTGTACTTTCGATGGTTTCGTCTTTTTTTCTGTTCTGCTGCCTTCCAAACATATTGACAGTGAGTCATTTTGACCAGAAACGGGACTATTGGAAAATTATTATACATCTTGAAAAGGCTGGCGACTGGAGCAACTGCGTGTTATAGAAGGATTTACGGCTTATTTTAAGGATCATTTCCTCTCCATGGAGTGCCTATTACTGTATTTGTAGGCCTACTTTATATACTGCAGAAAAGGGAGAAATTGGCCACTTGTCAGGTATATATGCCACAAAAATCATCTGCAATCAACAAGTGCTAACTGGAAGAGCTTATCTCGCAGCTGTGCAGCATGTTTCGGGGAAAAAGGAGGAAGGAACTTGTGAATCAGTTTGGAATCTGAAATATGTGCTGAATTCGCTATTACAAGTACAATGTGCGAACAGATTCCAATACCAGCAAACTATTAGATGTCATGGCATAATGCACAAATAGGTACCATGCATAAAACGAGCTTGTATATTCCATAAATAAACAAAATCATACAAAACAGTATTTTAACAAACTAGTGGGGAGTCCTGACCAAACTAGCTTACACACTGGCAACTGTTGCTGCGGAGGGCATAAACAGTTTAGTTGTCCATGGTGCCACTTCATCTGAGATAGACACACACAACAGATTTGATGACAGATGAAATACAGATATTGACAGGCAGCCAATACAATTGGATAGAATGATCGAAAATGTCACTGACTGGGACATTTCAAATTTAAAAAAAGTGATGCAGCCCCACGTAGGTCCCAGTAATCTAAAATGAAATGTCATTGTCCATATTCCTTTACGCTTTATTACAATGTTAGGGGAAATTACATCAAGCAGCATTTTACTAGATATCAAGAAGAAAGAGAAACGTGTATATATTCATTGTTTTACATTTTTGACATGGGAATGAATGAAACTTAGAGGGCTCTACTCTGTCCCCGGCACAAGTTGGCACAAGCCACTCCAATATATCACCAAGATATGTAAGTGTGCACAACTTGAGTACCAGTGCAGACTTCTATCTTCTAAGAGCTTCTATGTGACTTCAGTAAGTTCATCTTCTGAAATCAACTATTTAAAAACAGAGTTGGTGACTATTAAAGTCTAATGGTCTTCAACATTTACCTAGAGTGGTCCTCCATTTGCACTTACAAAGTTATGTTATGAAATGTTTTATTTATATGAGCTTGCAAATCACAATTGATTTGATATTATAGGGGTCATGTATAAACTTGGCGAAGATATCGCCAAATAACGGTGCCATTGACACATTTTGGGAGTGTGCGCTGCATCCACCGGTTACTTACTTTTTGACTAGGGTCAGGATTCCTTTCCTGCACTGCAAATTGTCGGGATTTGTAAAATGGCACAATTGCCGTTATACATAACAAACGGTAATTACCTTTTTATACCTCTCCTGACACTTTGCAGTGAGGGAGTATTTATACATGACCTCCATTCTATCATCAGTATTCTGCATGGAAAAAATTCAAGGATGAAACGAAAATAATGAAGTTATAAATAAAATGATAACAGTAAAGAATGTGCCAATCAAATCCATTCTTATCTTTCCCTGTATTCCCAAGTGAAATAAGCATCAACATAAAATATTAAGTAGCTAGATATAAACAAAGACCAGCTATAGGTTGCCGAAAATAATTCACTTTTCTAGAGATAAGACCCTTAGAAATCCTTACTGTGTACGCATGTTGCAAGATCAGGGTCTTTCCGATCCAAAACCCAGTATCTCCGGAGGCAATCTGCAAAAGAGAATATTTTTTGTGGATTTTTAAAAGATATACCATCTATTGTATGTTGTGCCTTCATTATATACAATATAATCAATACATTTTCTGATCATGTTCTAGAATGGCTGGTGACATTAAACATCAGACAAAGAGAAAATTCTGCGCCATGTTTATAACCAGCAGCTCTAACAGTGTGTTTCCTATAGCACACGTAAGCACAAGTGTACATAGCAAAAAACAAAATGAATAAACGTGCACTTTGTGTTGCAACCATTGTGAGTAAAAAGGCAAAAGTTTATCCTTTATTCGTTGATGTCACTCATCAAGGAGAAAAAGATGGAGGATACATGTAAAGGAGTAAAAAAATGTAACCGATTAGCAGCAGTGATAAGTATCACACTCACACAGCTTAGGTTTCTACAAAGAAAATCTTGATAAGATGGTAGTCACAAGTAGTTTCCAACGATGACCCTCATGTACATATGGAGTAGGGTAAACAAGAAAGCTGGTGAGCAATAGATATATAGCAAAACTGTAATACAAAAAAAGTACTTAAAACTGGAATGGGGATGCTACATTGCAGATTCCTTAGGAGTGGAGTCCACAACAAATAAAAACGGCAAAGAACAAGAGATCTTGATAATAATGTACAGCTCACAAACGGGTTTTGTCCTGTGGGGCTTCAACCAGGCGTATAGTGTGCTAAGATATATATATATATATATATATATATATATATATATATATATATATATACTACAATGTCATCTGATTTAAAATCTGAGCGCTGGAAGGTCACCCAGGATCTCCCCAGCCAGCGCCTCTGACAGCAAGCTGTTTTTTTTTTTTAAAGGGGGTTGGCGTATTGAGCCGCCCCCCAGGCAGACCAAGGGAAATGCCACCCTAGGCACATGCCTTGTCTGCCTCTAGCTAATTACAGCGCTGGGTTGGCGTCCAATTCATAACCACCAGATATACTTTTTACCCATTTGTTTTATAGTGTTTCCTCCCCGTATCCCTTACGGCTTTTTATTATGAAGTTCTAAAAAATAAAAAATAAAAAGGTTTTGTAATTTCCTCATACTTCACTCAATATGCTGGTGCCCACAAATGGCATTCAATAAGGTTTACCACATTAGTGGAAGAACACATTTGGGGAAAATCTTTAATATCACAACTTTTTTGTGTAGGAAATACTAGTTTGGGGAAATTTAGCAGATTTAGCTATCCTGCAGGAACAGATAGTTTCATTGTTCTTTAAATAGCTACTTTATTTATTAAGGATTATAGAGGTGTATATTTACACACACACACACACACACACACACACACACACACACACACACACACACTTGTTCTTTGCCATTTTTATTTGTTGTAGACTTCTTGCTGATCTGCACTTTCCAGTTTTAAATGTAAGCTACTATTGTTGCCTTTATATCCTTTTCTTACCAGCGTTTCTGGTTTATTTCAAGTGCCTGATTTACCACCTAAACTTTGTGAGTGCAATAATTATCAAGGATGCTCAACATATTTGTGGATATGTTATTACACTATGTGTTTTTACCCTCTCTTTTTATATCGTACATCTTTTTCTCCTTTAAATGAGTGACATCAACAAATGAATAAATACGAGAGGACACAAATGTATGGGTGGATGCATTGCCATATCATCCGGTGGAATTAAACATTGTATCCTGTTGTATGAAAAGGTAACTTTTATTATGCAAGATATCTGCCATTTAAATGGCAGTCCAGAATCAAAGAGCAGTCCAAGGTTTTGAACTAATGACTTCCTCCAAGTTCCTGGTCAGTTGGATGATCATGAGATTGTCTTGTTACCTAGGGTCCCCTCACTTTAAGCCATCTAGCATTCATCTACTCTATGAGGTATGCTAATCAAATGTTTATAAGTATTTCAGGCTTTTAGTATCTGTGATGAAAGTAGAAGAATTACAGTTGAGTATCATCTGCATAGCAATGATGTCATAGGCCAGGGGTAGGCAACCTTCCGCACTCTGTGGACTATGCCATAATGCTTTAAAAACTGTAATGCTGGCAGAGCATAAAGTAAAAAGTAGTCCACAACATCTGGTGTGCTGAATGTAGCTTATCCATCCAAAGCTATGTTGCACGATGAAGTCTTATAGTGGTAGCAAGTAACTTGAGAATAGCATGAGAAATGAGATGGATCCTTGTGGAACTCTGCAGGCTAATTCTGTTGGTGCCGGTGTAATCTACCATTGAAAAAAGCTCTAAAACAGTTTAGTACTGTGCCTCCTATACCACAGATGTGCTATAAGCACTCTATTAAAATCATGTGGTCAAGGGTGTCAAATGCAGCTAATAGATCTAGGAGGATTAGGATGGAGTATTGTCATTTAGCACTCAGACTAGCACTGTTCCAGTGCTGTAGCAGCATCTGAAACCTGACTGGAAAGGATCAAACATGTTCTAGCTTGATAGAAGGGCTTCCAGTTGCCACTGCTTTCAATTACTTTCCCCAGAAATGGAAGGTTGGATGCTGGTCTGTACTTTGCCATGTAGTTGGAGTCTAATGAAGGTTGTTTTTAGGAGTGGTTTTACCACAGCATCTTTTAGGAGGATCCAGGAAATTTCCACTTTTTAGTGAACACTGCACTATTTTTAGTTCGGGCTGGGGAAAGTGTTTCAGTGCATGCAGATATAAGAAGGGTTGGGGCAAGGTCTAAGTCATACTCTGATTTGCCAGTGTCAGCATGCACAGGGCATCCAATTAGCTCTGCTTGAGATGAAATGCAGAGGTCAGAGGAAACCCGTGTGTATGTCCAAAGATGGGTTTGCCCCAGACTAGTGGCAAAAGTAAAAAAAAAAAATATTAGTGGCACTTTAAAAGGTGTGCAGAGAAATGAGGACTGCTAGCAAGCTTCCAAGTCTAAAGGGAATGGACAACAAATAGGTGTTAGAAGAGGAACAAGGAGGAGGTGGTACCAGAGAGTGCATGCAGGATCAAATTCTTTGTCAGCAGTGACCAGGAGATCCTGAGATTATTAGCAATAGGACAGCCCAAAATAAATGCCTTTTGGCCATCTCATGACAAAGGGCATGTGTGTGGACTGGAGTCTGATCTGCATATAGATGGCACTGAAAGCCAAATAAGTTAGTTAATTACCGTATTTGCTTGAATATTTGCAAATGCTCTGAAAAATACCCCTCGTCTTACATTCAAGGTCATCTTATAGTCTGACCTCAAATCAGATTATAAGACTGTGATCCAGGTCCCCCGCAGAGATGCAGGGGACCTGGATCCCCCTCTCTAACAGCCGGGGATGTCTGCGCGATGAGCGCAGACCTCCCCTGCTGCCGCCCGGCACGACCGCCGGGACTTCTATGATGAAACCGGGTCCTTCCAGCTTCATCATAAAAGTCCCGGCGGAAGTGCCGGGCAGCAGCGGAGGATGTCTGCGCGTATCGTGCAGACATCCTCCGCTGCCCCGCTTGCCACCAGGGACATCTGGGGGATGTCTGCACGATAGTGCAGACATCCTCCATGCTGCCTGACACTTCCATCTATTATGACGGACCAGCTGTCCCTCATAATAGACGGAGGTGTCGGGCAGCATGGAGGATGTCTGCACGTATCATGCAGACATCCCCCAGCTGCCCCCACTAGCAACCAGGGAAAGAATCAAGGTGAGGGGGAGTGGGGGGGGGGGGGGGAGACACAGACAAGGGCAGGGAGGGGGAAGACACAGACAAGGGGAGGGGGGAAGACACAGACAAGGGCAGGGAGGGGAAAGACACAGACAAGGGGGGGACACAGACAAGGGGAGGGGGGGGAGACACTGACAAGGGGAGGGAGGGGGAAGACACAGACAAGGGGGGGGAGACACAGACAAGGGGAGGGGGGGACAGAGAGAAAAGGGGAGGGGGAAGAGAGAGAGAGAGAGAAGTTTGGGGGGGAGGGAGAGAGAAACAGCTGGGGAGGGGGAGAGAGGTCGCATTGGCACATAGAAGGAAATAAAAACAAGAGATGCATTTGTTTAATATCAATTTTTTTATTAAATATTAAAAAGCAATTTACATATATACAAGTTAAACTTTTTTTCCCCCTATAGGGTAGTCTTATATTCAGGCTTTTAGTTTTTTCCCTAAAGGAATATTTGCCATCTGGGCAGCTGGGGTATGTCTGCACGATAGTGCAGACATCCTCCATGCTGCCTGACACTTCCATCTATTACGACGACCAGCTGTCTGTCATAATAGACGGAGGTGTCGGGCAGCATGGAGGATGTCTGCACGTATCATGCAGACATCCCCCAGCTGCCCCCACTAGCCACCAGGGAAAGAATCAAGGTGAGGGGGGGGGGGGGGAGACACAGACAAGGGCAGGGGGAAGAGAGAGAGAGACAGCTGGGGAGGGGGAGAGAGGCCGCATTGGCACATAAAAGGAAATAAAAACAAGAAATGCATTTGTTTAATATCAATTTCTTTTTATTAAATATTAAAAAGCAATTTACATATATACAAGTTCAACTTTTTTCCCCTATAGGGTAGTCTTATATTCAGGCTTTTAGTTTTTTCCCTAAAGGAATATACAAAGTTTGGGCGGTCGTCATATAATCAGGGTCGTCTTATATTCGAGCAAATACGGTAGATTAGTAGTGTCCCAGTGTATACAACACAATGACCATGCACTATACAATAATACAGAGTATCAAATAATGAATATTTCATACCTGCCAACAATCAAAAGGTTCTATTACAGGACGCAGTGCAGGTGTGGTATGCTATTCTGTAGAATATTAGTCAGAAGACGGATTGTGTTATGAGGTGGAAGTAAGATTCTGTTTTTGCATCAATTGTTCTAAACCAATCATTTTTGTTAATGTTTACAAAGGGATTGAAAGCCTAAATAACATTTTAGTCATACACAGAATAAATATACTACTAACTTTCAAAATCAAAAGCACATACCTGAATATCTGGGGTAAAAATAGTCCTGCAAATGAAAAAAAAAAAGTATTAAATAACTATAAAATGTAGAATTTACACATAAGAAAATTTGAAATATTCTAGTATTGTCTTTTGTTTTTAAACAAAAAATTCAGCATAACCAATTACATATTTCCCCTTATATGAATAGGGTCACAACTGAGCTCATAACAAATACATAATACTTTCATCTAACATGAAAAATATTGTACACCTCGGAAGTGGGTTGTCCTTTCTAATTACCACAAAGCAGAATATATTCTCACACTATCCCATTCTCAGCAGCAGAAACTATATAAACATAAAATAGTTATACAATCTTCAAAATTGACTGATGTCACCAACAATAGATCGGGACAAGAAAATACCAACTGACCTTGAAAATCAAAATTTCTTACTATCAATTTCTTTCCCCTTGCTCCATGTGGCAGTATAACCTTGAGTTAAATCTCCACCCCATATTGAATAAAATGATTATGTTTCCATATATACTGTATACTATCATATGCACACACAGACCAGACACGGGTCTAGTCCAGGGTTCGGCAACCTTCTCACTCCAGACAACAGGAGCATTATGCGAGATGTAGTCCACAACATTTCAAGTGCCGAAGGTATTCTACCCCTGGTCTACCAAAAATAAATAGATTTGAATCCGCACAATAATGATCCTGCTGCCGAGGTGCAAAGACGTCCCCCAAATCTTCAAATACAATAAAGAAAATTCAGGACCCGGCACTGGGAGTTTAATTCAAACGCAGGCGACGTTTCAACCCTCACAGGTTTTCTTCAAGCCTTGAAAGGCTAGTCACAGAAAAGTAGAAACATTGGTCAGTGACAGTAGAATCAAATGTTTCCAAATAAGCTCTTTATACATAATTTTTTAAACTCTGTTGTCGGTTCACCACACTACACCATTTAATGAACAGATAAAATAAAATAAACACATATCTACAAACATTTATTGTTTCTAAAAACAGAATAGCCAAATTGTGTTTACTTTATTATTTTGATTCTATATACAATATATTTATTCATGTCAAATACCCTTTTCGTATGTCTCTTATAGAGACAGTCTTACTTTGGATTATTTCAGCTTAAAAAATAAAACATGAAATAGAAACTTGACAAGTTAAATCTCTGTAAATGAGGTGTCACTTTACATTTAAGGTTTAAACACATCACTTAGAGACAAAAACATACCACAATACAAAGCCCTTGTGTGCAATTGTCTTAGTGGATAGCTATGCCGACCTTCAACCCAGCAACAGCCCTCTGTTCCCTTACTGTTCACATAAGCTGCCCTTTGTCTTCGGGTTTACACAAAGGTTTCAGATTAACGTGAAGAAGCAGCTCACATAATATCTCTCCCCACTGACAGAAACAGATCTTTTCTCGCTTTTCACCTTAATTTGTAGTGCTAAGCCAACAATTAGAATCAACAAAACCAAGAGGAATATTATTGAAAGCTGCTGGTTAGCAAGAGGAAACATCTGCGGGATGTAAACTGAACTGTTAGTATCAATATCTCAGAGGTCCAATTAGTGCCCTGTGCAAGTAACAGCCAATAACGGAGCTGTCCAAAACCAATAAGAATGACCAGCACTGTATACGGTCCATGACTGGCACATTGTTTGTAGACAGAAATAAGTAGTGTATGATGGGAAAGCCTGTGAAGACAATTTAGATTTTGTGCTGCTAGTACTAGGCAGGACTGGATAAAATTATAAGGCAATATTTTGGTTCACTTGCTATTATGTAATTCTTAATACAAATAAACAAATAAATGCTTAACCCCTTGTATACACATCAATTATATATGTGTCATGAATGTAAACAAGTGAGTGGCTACATTTCTAAAACAATCATTTAAAATTTTTGAATCAAAAGAAAGCCATGTTTCCTTAAAAAAAAAAAAAAAACACAAGACATGGCTTGTATGAGTACACTAAATGAGAACGATATTACAGTTAAACACACAACCACAAAAAAAAGTCCCAATGTGTCCTTTCACATTATGAATAAAGTTTTTGCCCTTATTGAAGGCTCTGTATGTTGACTCTGCACTGCAGCAAGTATGTGGCCAGTGAGCTTTATATTTTTTCTGTTTATTTGTTGGGTCTCCGAAGTAAAATGCATTATTTGTGATGCAAAGATACAATATACACTACATTATTGGAGCATGGAAGCAGTTCTCTGGAGGTTGTTGGAGTAAAACCCTTTACACACAAATTGCTGAATGGTCATTCAGGCTACTTCCGTGAAACAACCATTAGTTTTTTTTAACCAGCTTCTGATTGTTACCACATGAGAATATCTGGGTGATATTTACCAATACTTAAAATGGTGTGAAGCCAAATTATAAACACACTAACCCTTCAAAGGTTGGGGTCACAACACATTTCCTTGTTTTCAATGAAAACATACATAAAATGAGTTGCAAAATGAATAGGAAATACAGTCAAGACTTCAGAAATGTTTATAGAAAAAAGACCAATTCAAGAGCCAGACAAGTTATTGCTAGGTGCAAAGAAAATGGTAATCCCATCAGAGTTCTACATTACAAAGTTAACAGCTAGGAGCCAACAGCAGTGATTTTAAAAAGGAAAGCATTACATATGGATCTTTATTGCTGCATCTTTTCAAATCATCTTGTATAAACCCTAATTATATAGACTGTGCAGTGATTTATACAATGCTAATTCTGGCATTACTGTACATGGCCAAGGAGTGCAGGAGTAAGCTTTGTTCTGCCACTAGGCCAAAAGAAAAGAATGCATTGCTTCACAATCTATTTCACTGTGATCTTCCAGGAGAAAAAAACAACAACAATCACAATTGAATAGAGAGAACCCGAAAGTGACAAACAGAAAGCTTATGTAAAGTCTTCACTTCATAAAAAGAAATCTATGACCTTTAACAACACCCAAATCGATAACAGAAGTGTTAATCATTTATCAGGCAAGTACTTCACACAAACTGTGAGAAAGCTATGATTTTCCCTGAGGTAGCAGGTTTAACCAAGTAGTCAGATCTAAAATATTATCACTTTTTATATATTAGCCAGAAATTGTATGAAGCATGTGCAAAATTAAGGTTACTTAGGATATAGTGTGTACTGGGACTTGATTTGATGATTTCAAATATGTCTTTTGTTTTTGTTATGCGACTGTATAAACTATAGTGTTTTTGAATGCCACCCTCTAGTGACTTTACAGCACAAATTTCTCACTTTGGTGCTGGGGACACAGAATGCAGTCTATAAGTCAGAATTCTGATCATACACTTGCATTGAATGGGAGTGTAATCTGACTATTACATCACAAAGGGGGGAGTATTGATTATATTTGATCATGTCAATCTTCTCTCTTTGTGTTGGAAGGCAGGTAAAAAAGGTTGTACACATTCACCAAGTCCTACCCACTATAATACTCAGGAGCCAGTAAGAGAACAGGGAACAGGGGAGTATCTTATGAAATCATCATGTAGGCTTTGGCATCAGTTGTAAAGTGAGACTGGCTGGAAGATTTTGGTCAATGTTGCATCATGGGAAATATTCACAAAATGGAGCCAGAAGATAAACACCTGATTTTATTTTTCCTTTTATATGCAATTAATTCAATCATATATGAAAAAATCAGTGGCATATGATTAAAAGTGGCATATTATTTACACAAATGGGTCAAGTTGCAATGGGTTTTATCTTTTGCTTCTAGGAAAGAAAAATTACGTTTCCTAGTTTCAGTGATTAACTTATTCAGTTACCAACTATAAAACTTTACCTTTGCCTTTTTTTATATAAAAAATGCAAATTCTAGAATATAGGTTTTATACTTATTTCAGCTCAACATTGCTTAAACATCTATACTCAGAGCATAGTAGCTTATGCATTCTGTGTGTTACTGTTACAGTATCAAAGACTGCTATGCTATTGCTAAGTGTCTGCTTGTCAAATAACAGACAATAATGATACACTCCTTGAAAAATGCAATAAAAAGCTATATTTAAAACTCTAAGGAAGCAAAATACTAAATAATAAATAGACATACTCAGTGTCTGCTAAAAGATAACAACACAAGCTATATACATTTTTAATATGGTGGTTTGGAAGTCCATTATCAGTTTCCTTATTTGATATGGGCAGAGCAAATATAGAGCATCGGAAAGAAGCCATAAAATGTTATTAGGTGAGGTAAAAGCAAATAGTGGGGAGGAAATTAAATCTGTGTTTTGATGGCGTTCTTGTGAAAAATGAATCAAATATTATTATAAATTACCTAATTTTCTCCATTGTTGAAAGACACAAAGGCGAGTTAAAAAATAAAATAAAAAAACACCATTGAAAAAGTATTGTCCTTTGTATTATTATTCCTTTAATTACCATTAGTAGGTCAGCATGTACTTCATTTAGACATTAGAAAAGGGCAGTTCAGAAGGCACTTCAGACTAAAAAAAAGTTTAATTCTATAAACAAAAGAAGCAAAAGTGAAAAGTTCTGTGGCACTATCTTTTAAAAGAAAAAACACTTCTATAAGAGGAAAAGCACACAGCAAAACCAAAAATTACAGATGTGCAAAAAGGACAGGAACATTTTAGTCTTATCTTTTTTAAGTTGTGGAACAGGGCTGGTGCTCTTGTGCTGCTGTGATCAATGCTGGAAATCCTACCAGTGGCTGGACTCAATGTCAGCCCCCTCAGCTATCTGTTGATGGTACATTCTTTGCAGGGTCTTGGCTTGCCCTGACAATTTCTCTACTCTCTCTTCCTTCCATGTTTGTTGCTGCTGTGAGCACACTCTCAGCAGCTCATCTTACTGCTGTATTTCCAGATGCTCTGGGCTTTATCAAGGATGCCCAGCTGCCAAGCTACAGGGCCAATACATGAGCACAGCTCAGAAAGGGCATTGGGTACAATTCCAGAGGCTTAAAACACCAGTTGCTCATAGATGAATCAGTTGCCCAACACTCCAGGTCTACACAGACCAACCTGAGCACAGCCTGGATGGACTACAGGAAAGCCTATGACTCAATGCCACACACACAGATCTGTGAATGCCTAGCACTATACAAAGTCAACAGGACACCAAGAACCTTTCTCAAGAACTCAATGGGGCTCTGGAAAGCAACAGTGGAAGCAAACTCAAGACTGTTAGCACAAGTGACCATCGTGTGAGGCATATACCAAGGTGATGCACTTTCTCCGCTGCAGTTTTGCATAAGCTTTAAACCCCTCAGCCAGTTAATCACAAAGATACAAGTTCAAGAGTGCAACCACCATCAGTTGTATGCAAAGAATAAATGAGATATTGACTTGCTGATCCACCTGACATTTTAGTGACATTTGGATGTCATTCGGACTAGAGAAGTGTGGCTGGATGGTAGTAAAAAGAGGGAAGGCACGCAAGACTGATTGGGTGGAACTGCTAGCAGTGCACATAGCAGACATATTAGACTAGCTACAAGTACCTTGGTATCTCACAATCATTTGGGAACTTGAGACAACAAGGAAGACGGCAACATCCAAGTACCATAAAAAGGATAAGGCAGATCCTGAAGAGCCAGTTCAATGGGAGGAACAAGATCCATGCCATCAATATGTACGACCAATGCTCTGCTGATTCCATAGCTGAAGAGTTCCAAATGTCCACTTACATTAATATCAGCACAAGAACTGTGCAGCAGGAGCTTCATGGAATGGGTTTCCATGGTCGAACAGCTGCATGCAAGCCTAACCAAGTACAATGCAAACATAGGATGCAAAACGATGGACCAACTACTCATTAATCTGTATTAATATGTTTTTCGAATGGCCTAACGTTAGAAATTCATATCTCAATTCCCTGCAATTCTCGTTTTATTAAATAAACATTAGTGTATGTAAAAGAGATGACTGTATATGAAATATTAAAGTGTTACTTCTGTGCACTGGAAATATGTTTTTTTTTGGAAATCTCAAAATGAAAATATGAAAACATATTGAAGAAAAAATAAAAAACAAAACAACCTGTTAATGTAATATCAGTCAGGAAGTGGAAAAGAAAAATATAATTACAAAAGGGTCATGTTAAGAGAACCGGGGTATCACTCTAAGGTTTAATGCTTAGCAAAGGAGAATGAAAAAAGTAAGCCTTAGAGAGTGAAAGAAAAAGTAATCTCTTCAGTTCCACTTTGACTATTCAAAAGAAGCCCAACAAGCAACTACAGAGGCAGAAGAGGTCTAACAGCATTTCTATCATTGAATGTGACTTTATGCAAAAGTTCCTCCTAGTTCAGACTATTTAAATTATGTAGGGAACCATCCTTTACATGAACAAAGCCCAACAGTTCAGACAAAGGTAATTTACGTAACATTTACTAAAACAGAAATCATCTATTTATTTGCACTGACATGTGCCTGTTTTCTGAAGGACGTTTCAAGGAAAGTGTTCTGTTTGAAGGTCATTAACAAGACTGTGTCACTGACACTTAGAACTGGTTATACTAGTAATGAGTAATTGTGTTGCTTGGTCTCTTAGTATAGTCTGAGATAACATGCACCAATTAACTTATAAACTTGAAAAACATTTCATGTACAAAAAGATAAGGATAGAAAAAAAAGTCACAATCCAAATTTGAGGTGTCAATTATCCCTGACTGACCCGCACTGAAGACAGATTAGTTTTAGAATAATATTTATTTAGTTTACACCCAAAGATATTAAAAATGTTTTGAAAAATATCGGTTGTCAAGGCATGGCAATCTATAGCATGCTAGCTGCTGAAAACAACTACTCCCAGATGCTCAGCCATCTAACATGTGGAGGGTAAGGAATTGCTTATCTTTAATCTCTTTAGAAATGTAATTTTGTAGCCAGCATATTTTATTCCCAACAGCTAAATATTTCAATAGATCTGTACATTTGATTCAGGACAGCTGGAGCAATCCATGTAGTCAGATGATGGCTCTGACCCCATTATCCACATTTACCTCAGGCAGAGGTCAGAAGGTGGCACTTCCATTTACTAGGTTAAAAGGAACTCTGCTAGAAGCAAGACAGACTGCCTCTGGCAATATGTTGTCATCATTATGACTAAATTAACTCTGAGCAAGAAACAATGTGGCTACTGTGCACAGGCATGAGGCCTATCAAATGTTACATGACTAAAGTAGCAAGCAAGCAACAATAGCAGAATGTGAACAGTGAGGGTGCACATATTGTGACATGAAAACACGTATCAGTTTAATTGATTTTTTGGGCAGGGGGGGGGATGTTCTTATACATGGTATATGAAAGAAGAAAAAACAGGAACAGGATGGCAATACAGTGCAGTAACTTTGACAAATGAGTGTCAAAGATAGTTGTACACATGCGCATGGGGGAGAGCCTTTTGTATCCAGGCTCATAGCTATAGCGCCAAGCATACTGGTAACTTACCCCTTTGCAGGAAAATATATTTTTCAATATTTATGTTACATTTTTGCACACCCTCACCAAGTTCACAATTTGCATTTTTGGTACACTGGCATGGTTACTTAACAGATTGGTTTACAGCATTAATTTACATTAATTTTCCAGAGTGCCTATATTTCACTTTATTTACTAATGGTACAATAGCAGACTTTAGGAAAATAATAATATGTGACTTTTGAAATGGGGAAGCCTTGAAGGACACTCCTGGGTGGACAAGAGAAATGCGGACAGAATAGATGGGCGGATGGATTTGATCTGATTACACATTCATAATTCTACAAGATGTAGACTACTAAATGTAAAAGGGTATAGATTCCAAGGTGAATTAAAACTCATAACATCATTTACATACAGCATAAAACCTGGCTTCTGTAACCTGACACATACCCATCCTTATGTTACTTCATTGTACCAGTTTCATACCCACCAATACAATTCAGCAAGCCTACCACTGCCAAACAACTGGCTGTGTACCCAACCAAGTCCTGGAATTCAAACCATGCCTTGGAGCCATTCAAGGCAATTACTATAGGATGGAACAGTACAAGAAATATATTTTGGTTTTTCAAATGTGCAGTAAAGTACATTGGGGGGGGGGGGGTCTGTATCACTGGAAAATTTAAACTTAACACATAATTTCAGTGAGAAATACTGTACAGAAGGCTAATCCCTTCCCTGTCATCTACTATATTATGATACTATCCTTCCAATTACATGGACAAGAATTTAGGTCTAAGCCCAGCCATCATTGGAAATGTCCCAACCATCAGATGTGGATACACAGTGTCACATCCCCTCCCTCTTCACTGAATCCTGTCAATGAAAAGAAACCACTGAATAAGGAAGCTATACAGAATTGTATGTAACACAGTGAGGAAACCAAAAGGGCTGGGTAGTGAGAAAAATCAAGCTTGGTAAAGTCCACTTTACTCAGTCACAGATTCAATGGGGAACATGAGGGATAAGCTGCTGATTTTTTTACTTTTTCCGTTAAAGGAATAATTAACTGGCATTTGTGAACTACAAATATATTGTGTTACATGATGTTTAGGGGATTGCAGAACAATTTTTTGCCTTCTCAAATATTCATTTGTTTTTCATATATTAGTGTGCTCCACCTTAATGATCAGCTCTGAGCTATGTTTGTGCCTTGTTAAGCACTCACACAGTGTGTGTTTTTTTTTTAAGCTTGTGAGTCTGATGTTGCACATGCAATGCTCACTTGCAATTCCCAGTGTATTTCTAAAGGGTCCTTAGAGTCACCTGTGTCTCAGGAATCAGAGATGTCATTGTGGGAGGATCAGTCCCTGGGATAAAGTCTTGATGGTAAATACTGCAAAAGTAATCATTTTAAAATACACAAAAACGTAAGGCGAGTTTTGTGGCTTAAAGATAAGAATATTGCTTGCTTAACGGATTAATTAACTAATTTGTTATCACACTGAAATGGAAATGTTCCCCATAATAGGTGAAGGAATTTGTTACCCGAAGCCCCCTGTTGGGTCCCAAACTGCTAGGGTAATAGAAGAAGAGAAAAAAAATCAACAAAACCACTAAGCATGTTAAAAACCAAAGCTTGCTGGCTCCCCTGGAAGTCCCACTTTCCAAACCAATAGCCCCAAGGGGACACTCTGTCATGATATTCAAGTACCCTCTAGCTCCAATTCCTCCAATTGACCCTTCATTATTAATACTCGTAGGCCCCATAGTCTCACCCATAGCCCACCCCGTTCTTCTCTCTCGCTTGCCTTCTATTTTTCTTTTCTTTTTTCTTAGATAATTCAGAGCCAATGTTTTCCTTTTTGTCAGTGAACGAACCTTTTGTTTTCCCATAATTTAACAATATTTGAAGGTACGGGAGAAGCAAGATGATCAATCTATGAGTATTACTTCCCTCATACACTGGCTGAGTGTTATTTCTAGATATTACTGTTGTTAAGGTTTATGTATAGGGAACATGTTTGTTCCTAATCATAGTTCACGTTTGAATACCTCACATATGATAAATGAATGTATTGTTTCATTCCAATATGCCACGAGGGTTCGATGTATGGATGTTCCTCTCTGCATAAGCTAATCAATTTTCTTGATGTACAAAAATTCTGTGTGTAAAATGTGAAAAAAAAAAACGCTTGACAAATGTAATTTCGTTTTAGGAGCCAGCAAAAAAAAAATTTAGTAGCCAGACAACAGCACATACACGCAACCAAGCAAACATACACACACACACAATCACGCAGACAATCACATGCACACATAGACTCACAGTCACTTCGAAGAAATATAATACATTTTAAAAAACTTTATACAAGAGTAGAAACGATTTTTTGACACAGACCATCTTCACCTGTAGTCCTGCTAAGCGTTGGGATGTCATGTGACACCCGGCGCTTAGACACTAAAGCGTGGAGCGCAAGGGGGTGGGGCAGGAAGTCTGTGCAGCACATACACTCTGCTCACTTACGCTTTGCTAAAAAAAACTGATCCCAGCAGAGCGCCATGTGGGGATGACAATACCCGGGTGTCTAATCTCCTGGGCACCATGGCAACCTGGCACCGAGCGCTGTTCCAAACATTAACATAGCACAACATACATACAGCTAAAACACTTTAGAGTGCAGTCCAACAAATCACAACACAATATAAGCAAGATTCCAATGTGATACCTTGGACCCAGAGTATCATCATAGCTAGTATCAAATCTTCCTTTAACGTTAAACTTTAAAGGAGGGCCACCCAGGAACCCGCTATAAGCAGAATACCCAATACACATTCCACCTGTAAAATTCAATAAATGTGACAGCAAAACAGAACCAATAGGCCCATTAAATAAACATGGTCACATGACTGCTTACCGTCTCCTGATCATTTTCAAAGACTTCCCTGGCTTCCTCCTTGCTGCACCTCTCCTCCACACACTCCCGCTCTAAGTGTCCCTGCTTGGTCTCCTCAAACATATAGTTCTCTCTCTTGAAACGTAGAAACTGTGCAGCATCCTTGGCAGGCAGAAAGACTTCAGTACACCACGGAGAAGATAAAACAATAGACCTTATGAAATACATGAATGAAAGCTCTCCATGTACATATATTTGACAGGTATATTAATAGAAACATTATAAAATATGGTCAGAAAAACATTTGATACATATATATTTTACATAAATAAATATATAAAATCCGAAAAACATTTTTTTTCCAGGTGTAGTCATCTTGCTCTTAAAAAAGACTTTAGGTGTAGTATGACACTGGATAAAATAAACATCTGTATGACATGAAAACAATGATATGCAATTTCATATACCTAAATATCCAAACAATGTCAAAGGAGAAGTTCTATAAAATTATAAACATAGATACCGCCTAATGAACTACCAATAGCGGTGTAAAAGACATCATAGTTACACCACTACTAGTAGTTTATTAGGTGGAATCAGACAAGATTTTTTCTGGACCTCCCAGTACCTTATTCCTAGAAGTCCGGTGAGAAGTGATCCAGGGTAACTAAGAAGGGAGATGTAATCTCTTCACCTACACATTGTTATGCAGAGTAAAAAGTTGCTTAAATGCGACATATTCTTTGCTCATATGCACAATGACCATAAGGGGAAAAGACAACTCCTTGTTACCAGAAACCAGCGTTGAAGGGCAGCTGCACCTTTTGTAGATACATTGTTGTACTTCTCATTTCTTAGTTTTAAAAATAGCGCTAATATTGAAATATGGTTTAGGATTCCTTTGTTCGGTTGTATACGGATTTCTCATCTTATTCTGGTCTGCTAGGAAAAACAAAGGAATCCTTATCTAGCTAGCTCTGTAGTAAACAATAGAATGGCTGACAACATTTAGAGCACAAAATGAGTCCCATGTGGTGTATTGTTTATTTACACTTTGTGGTAGCCAAATGGGTACAAATTTATAGATAAGGAGGGGTTACCCTCATTCAGTTTGTATAGCAAGTGTCTTTAACACAATAACAAAACACATTTTTCCAATGCCAAACAAAACCTAAAAACTAGGTGGAATATTCAAATTATTATATTTCCACTGAAAACAAAAATGACCATACACAGGCTCTGCTAGAAAAGGTAAAATAGCTTTCTCCCTAAAAATAGATTTTGGAACTAGATCTGTATATTTCACACAAAAATTAATAGAGGAAAGACATTGCTTTTTGAAAAGGAATTAAGGCCTGTAACATATTTATAATTAATTTCTCTTTAGTGAGTTTCTTTAAATTCCACTCATGTATTGAACCATTAAAATATATAGTGACTGATAGAGCTCAGAGGAAGTTAAATAAAATATATCATCAAGACAATGATATGACACATTATCCTGCAGACACTGAATTGTATACCACAATAAAATAATCTATGCAGTTGAGGATGAATCCTGAAGGAGCATCCCTATTTAAAGAGGCGGGAGCATCAATTTAGATACAGTTTACCTTTGATACACCTGTGATAATGTTCACTAATTTAATTTGTGTTCAATTCCAATAATTCTGAATCACCTAGGATTTGAACTTTTAGTAATATAATATGAGGGGACATGGTTATTCACATGACTAATCTAAAACACCAGTCTGCCTTGTCAATTTCTAGTATCAAACTTCATCTACACTAATAATTTGGAGTGTTGTATTGAACTACATACATAGATATACTCACAGGGGCATGTATTAAAATAAACTCATGTGGACATTATGAACATTGGATTTGACTTGAGAAAATATATTTTTAGGTTTACTGAGATTACAGGAGACATTTTCCTGTCAACATTTGCAACAGCTGTAAAGCAAGTTACTCAATTTATTCAGGGTCATTCACTGTAAAATCCTGCAGAGTCCATTTTGACAGTATTTGAAATAATACTACTTTGCATTGTATTTCCTTCATTCCCAGAGGAGCCTGGGTGAAGCAATTATGGAGACTGCTGACAAAGCAGCTCTCACCTTCCCAAACATTTACATGACAACAGACTTGCTTAAACCACCTCCCTGTTGTACATTTTAACCCTTTTGGCAAACAAAACAATTGGAAGTATAAAGGCAAAGCTAGTGTCATCTATAATGTACAGTTCATAAAGCTTAATGTACTCCAGTGAAACTGGCACTCCAGCAGTTGTGGACTACATTTCCCATAATGCTTACACAGCCATATAGCTAGTATACACCTATCCGAATCGTGCAAGGACATCTAAACTACACATGCACACTTTAAATCCCCAAAAGGTGAGCCACAGATAGTTCTTCTTATCCCATATAATGTACAATGGACAGTTGCTATACTCACTGCCTTGCAAGGGCTCTGCAGCCAGCAAGACGAGAAGCAGAGCGGTTGTCAGGTTGCAGATGATCGGCATGTTGTGTGCAGGAGACCGGTAAGAAAGCTCTGTTTTTCCTCCTCTAGAGATTGAGATCCTTCGTGAGCCAATATCCCCCTCCAGCAGCATCTGTGGGAGAGAAAAACATTCACAGCCAGCAGCAGCAGCCTCGGCGGGGGAGTCATTCCCTCCCAATCATTTGATAAAAGTTTGCATACATATACTGACACACCTATATGTGCCTGGCTCCTGCACAGACGCTTTCACATTTCCCAAGCGTGCAAAAGCAGCAGTCTGACATCTTAGTGAGATGAACAGACGACTAAAAATACCATTCACTTAATTTTAGATGGCTCTATAAATATTGATCTGTTCTGTCATTACTATATCCATCCTTTTGCATTGCCAATTTCTATTAGATGCCTACAAAGGGAGAGTCTGCTCTTCAATTACAAATAGGTTTTTGTGTCACATTTTTGTGTGTTTTAGTCACATGAAGTAGATTGCTTTCCAGTAGGTTACTGCCACCTTATCGTCTTAGTTTGTTTACACGAGTAGTTGAGTGGAGTTAATATTTAGAAATACGATTAACCCTCTATAGACCAATGGTATTGCATGCTGTCATCACAACCCTGGCAGATTATATGTCAGGATGAGATTCCAGATTACTTACCAACAACAGCCACAAGTAGGATTAATAGACGATACAATTAGTGAGAATGTATACTCCAGGAGTGCCCGTGGGGTACGTTTGTTAAACGCTCCCACCCATTAAACTAGGATGACCCTTTCTTTTAAGGGGATACAGTCATAGAAAACAGCGTGTAGGACTAAACTGCAACCAATGCTACACTATGAAAAGGGGTTTGTGTCCTTCTAGAGTAAATCGTATTTTTGCTTATAGAAAAATGGTCTATAGGATTAAGATTGTGATAACAGCGCTATATTGGTCCTTAAGGAGTTAAAATAAATTAAAACCGATTTCCCATGTTCAGTCCTTAGCATTTTAATGTAGGTTAAATGTCAAAGAGGAATATTAACAAACCTGTTAAAGTCACAATAAGCTGTATGCCGTGTGGATCCTGCACATGTTGTATTCTGCCTCTACTAGCCTTTTCCACATAGCTCAGTCAATTTGGCATTTTAGTTAAAACCCAGTCAACTGGATACATAGCAAAGTTGGAAGCAATGAGATTTGTGGTTGAGGCTCCTCTCATTCGTGTGACTGTCTATTTACAATACAAAGAAAGGAAGGTGCATAATAAAATATACTATAATATGGCACCACCTGCTGACAGCATGCAAACAGTACTGACCTGATTCCACACTAACTGCCAGACAGTTACTGTGCTACCAGCCAATAAAACAGCATGCCAGAGAGCACAATGTATTGACATGTGCTATTTGATTTAACAGCCGGAAAGAGAATGAACTGGGTGATTTCTACATCATTTCAAAATGATCTCCAACATATAAAAGTGCATCATCATAAAATCATTTGGAAGTATGGCAGCAACTATTTGGCTGTGAACATGCTTTTTTGTCCTGTGTTATATTGTTATATAACTAGGCACTTGGGTAAGTAATTAGGCAGTTAGTTGATGTGACAAGAAAATGTAATTATTTTAAAGTCACCCCCCAGTAACTTTACATCACTAGTATCTCACTATTCTGGAGTCAAGCTATCAGACAGTTTCAAAACAGTGGTCATGCTATCAGACAAGTTTTGCTGGGAACACAGAATGCAGTCTATAAGTCTGAATGGGAGGGTAATGTAACTATTACATCACAATCCATCTTCTCCTCTCTCTTCCAGAAAGATGTACTTTTTGTGTAGGTAAAAAAAGGTGTACTCAGCCACCTAGTCCTGGCCACTAGTCATACAAAGGAGCCAGTAAGAGAGCAGGGGTGTATCATATGACATAATCATGCAGGCTCTGCCCACACAGTTGTAAAGTGAGACTTGCTGGAAGATTTTGGAGAATGTTGCATCATGGGTAACAGTCACAAAATTGATGCAGGAGATAGACACCTAATTTTATTTTTTTACTTTTATATGCAATTCCCTTTAATTCCAGAAGAAATAACGTGCACAGGGCCGGCCTTAAGGGTATGCGACCTGTGCGAACGCACAGGGTACAACACCCAGGGGTGCCCGCCAGCCGTGAAAAAAAAAAGTTTGCCGGTAGAGGCACTGGATGGAGAGCACAGAGGAAGGAGGGGAGAACAGAGGAAAATGGAGAGGGAGAAGAGAACAGGAGACATGTAAGAGACAACAAATATGGGGAGGAGGGAGAGAGAGAACAGATATGGGGAAGTTGGAGAGAGCCAGGCATGGCAAGGAAGAGGAAAGGGACAAACTTGGGAAGGTATATAGAATGAAAAGACAGGAATGGGGGGTGTGCCACGGGGGAGGCCCGTACAGGGCGCCGGAACACTTAAGGCCGGCCCTGCACGTGCGATTCTACTTCAACTAAAAGCACTGGTATCACGGTAAGTGAATAACCGCATTTTGTAAAACAATGCTGTTATTCCCTATTTGTCTGTTAATATAATGTGAGGGCACTAGTGTGTAATAGCCACCTCCAGACCCTTAGCATCTCCCCCAATGAAAATTAAAACGATTGGCCTGGGGGGCCAATAGCCTCCCTTTTGTTCAGATTAGGGTCAGTAAAATGTATTTTTAAAAATGTACTCACAAAAAAAAAGTTTTTCTTTATAAATTACAAGAAGGCTTTTAACCCATGGCACAATTTTATTAAATGTGACAAAAAAACATATTCTTAATAACCTTACTATATTTTGTGTGGGATTGTTAGATCTTGTCTTAATAGGACCTGCTCACTCTACTGCCCATCACCATCCACATCTAAGTTATGGATGAACAAAATGAGAGTGAAAAATAATAATAATAATCTTCTCACCCCACATAAAAGTAGTGTGTACCTGGAAAACTATTTAAACAGATATTAAAACAAATGTACAAGTGCCCTATAAGATCAGAGCTTCCCTAAATAATGTCGTCCATGCAACCTTTTTGTAAACAATATGATTAATATGTTTATATAAAATTACAAAAGCTGTGTGGTACATGGACATTATTTCACCAGCAGGGCTGTTGGATAGAGACCTAAAGAGACCAGTGGCGGAGAGAGACGGACAAGGGAAGAGAGAGGAGAGTGACAGAAGGACATGGGGGAGAGGAAAAGACAGACGGACATGGGGGAGAGGAAAAGACAGATGGACATGTGCCCCATCCGAGATCAGACTCTGGATCCGCCCCTGAAAGAGACCTCGTCATTAGCAACCACACTGAAACATAAGCATTTTAACCTTTTTAGAAAAGTTACCTTTATTTTATTTCACCACTACATCAGGGTGGAGAGAACAGGGGGGGGGGGGGGGGGGGGAGAGAGGATAGAACACAAGGGAGAGTGAGGAGAAAAGGGGTGGGAGCGAGGAAAGAAGGGGGGAGCAAGGAGAGATAAGGGGGCATTTCGGAGAACACAGGGAAGATAAAGGAGAGAACAGGGGGGAGAGGAGAGAACATTGACGAGGGGAGAGAGGAGAGAATACAGACAGTGGGGAGGAGGAAAAGAGACGGCAATGGGGAAGAGGAGACATACATGGGTAGAGGGACAAAGAGACAGTCATAAGAGGTAGAGAGACAGACATGGGAAGGGAGAGTAGAGAGACAGAAATTGGAAGGGAGAGGAGAATAGAGAGACAGAAATGGGAAGGGAGAGGAGAGAGACAGAAATGGGAAGGGAGAGGAGAGAGACAGAAATGGGAAGGCAGGGGAGAGAGACAGACATGGGAAGGCAGTGGAAAGACAGACATGGGATGGCAGAGGAAAGACAGACAAGCGATGGGAGAGGAAAGACAGACATTCCCATGTCTGTCTGTCTTTCCTCTGCCATCCCATGTCTGTCTGTCTTTCCTCTGCCATCCCATATCTGTCTTTCCTATGCCATCCCATGTCTGTCTTTCCACTGCCTTCCCATATCTGTTTCTCCTCTGGCAGAGGAGAGACAGACAGACATGGGATGGCAGAGGAGAGGCAGACAGACAGACAGACATGGGAAGGGAGAGAAGAAAGAGAGATAGACATGGAAAGGAAGAGGAGAGAGACCGACATGGGAAGGACACGGGTAGGGGAAAAGATGAACATGTGCCCCTCTCAAAATCAGACTCTGGATCCTGCCCTGATAGAGAACTGGTCATTAGCAACCACATTGAAACATAAGCATTTTAACACCTTTACCTTTATTTTATTTCACCACTACGTCATTGTTTTATAACTATTTAGCATGTTGAAGCTTAGGGAGTCAGACATTATTAATTTCTATAGGCTTTAAACATGCTTAAAAAACTTGATGGCTACATCCAGCTGAATATTGCCAAGTGGACATTATGGTTTACATCGTGCAGAATCAAAATTACATTATCAGTTACACATATTTCAAATCATGTAGATTTTGTTTTTCAGATGCCCTAAATGGCCCGATCATGGTCAGAACATCATGGGTAAAATGTACATGATCTGCATAACTGTCTCTGTCTGGCAGCTAAAATGAACGTGTCAAATTATTTACTTATTCTTTAAACAACTAATGTCAAATTATGTTTAAAAGTTACAGTAACTTTAACTAATAACCTATAACAATATAAAACAAGTTGATTGTTAAGGTCACGCAAACATACTTATTTGCAGTTCACATTTGCATTTTTTTAAGCATACATTACGCTTAAACTATACAGATATAAATATACTGCTTTAATTTATGCTAAACCGTGCCTTCAGAAATAGATTAATTTCTGTATGGCTGCCAGGAATAATGGCTTAAATTGAAAAACTATTTTGTAACTATCTCCTCTTCCATAGGCATGTTTAGACATGTGTGCATCTGAAAATTGGAATCAGATGAGAGAAATCTCAATGTATTCTTCCTGGTAAAACACTTAAATAAATAAATGCCTCATTCAAAATGGTCATAAACGTTTTTATACCTGCATAAAATCTTTCTACAACAGAGACCCGTGGTTTAACTCCTAAATCCCTTCCATTAAACCCCCTCTCAGAAATGTAGGACACAGGTGGTAGGAGTGTATCAGTACACACATTATTCATTCTCTGGTTCGTTACAGTTGGGAGGTCTACATCAGATCGATAGAGAGGACCAACTCAAGATAATTACATGTAAAAACACGATCTTTCAGTGAGTGACTGGTGATCACCGCTTCAGCAAACAACCTTCTTAATTTGAAAGCTGCTAGTCACAGGATCTCACATCCTAGGGTCACTGTACTTTTCATTTTGATTCTGTAATAGCAGCAAAAGTGAAAAAAAGTTTAGTGGCCCTTTAATCACTCATTCATTTTAGTAGTTTATTTCCACACGTGGAAACAAAAGTATATAACAAAAGAGGGGACATAATCAATAAATATAAAAGCTTTACTTGGAGCTAGTCAAAACAAAAACAGTGAACATATAGACTAAACTTGATAAGAAGATTAAAACAAATGTTCTTACATGCTCAATCCTGAATGAAGAATTATTTACATTAATGCAAGTTAGGGATTTGAATTGTGTTTTACACGCGATGCAACAAATATATTTAGTTTGAGCAATTCTTGTTTAAGAACTTGCATTAACTTGTACAGTAAGGTTTTCTTCCTAATATCCCTTTCCATCAAACTTTGTGTCTTATGATATGAATTTTGAAAAATTGGGGCAGTTATCAATGGAAACAAATATGCCCCTGATAGTTGTGCAATGCTTCGAACTTTATCCCAGAATTATTTTATACATTACATTACTTCATCTTGCTATAAAAATGTTAGTGTCTACACAATAAACTGAAATTGATTCAGATCGGGTATATTACTCGAATCTAAGAGATCCCCTAGATTAGGATACTCAATATGACTCGTTTCTGATCCGAAAACCATAGGATTTTCATCAACACATATTGCAATTTGGATTCTTTGATGATTGCTGCATTACCGATTCGGCTTTTTTAAGAAGGCAAATTAAAGTAAAAACGTCAAAATAAATAACAATAAAAAATAAAAAAGTTCCTCCCAGGGCCACATAAATAAAATAAATCCTACAAAACATACACATATTTTTTTTAAAAACGCTGACCAGTTATTTTTCACTTAAAACATTTTTTATAATGCAGCTTGTTATGCAGATAAAAAGGAAAACATACACACTTACCACAAAAACGTGTACAGTTTTACATAAGTAGCAAGGCAACTTGTAAATGAAATGGCAATTTCCTGTACATTAAACTTGACACAGTAAATGTCTAACAGGACCAGATATTTTAAAACTGACTAGCGAAGTAGCTTAAGGGACTGTAAAACATTGTTATGTTATGGTGTAAATGTGGAGGATAAAAAAAGATTGAACATTATCTATACATTGTATTATAAAAATGGCAAGCTAATGCCTAAATTAGGAGAAAATGTGTTTTAAATGGAGTAGCTTGCTTATGACATGAGCTGTGGCTTGATATGCAAATCACCTGCTTGTTGATGGTTTTATACTGGACTAAAGGTAGAAAGTCATGGGCCGGCACCCAGATATTGAGGTAGTGCTGGGTGGTACTTCTCACCTTTTTGAGGTTGTCCATCTTCATGGCTTCTTGTATCCTGGGGCTGATGGCTGGTATCATGGGGAAATATGGCTGTTTTCAGAGAGCAGCAATGGCAGCCAAGCAAATGTGGGATGTGTAGTTTGTTTTGTGCCTGGATAGAAGGATGGACCTATATTCAGGTGTGTGGGGGTTATCAGTAGAGCTAGCATGGTGCCCACAACCCTTTCAGCACAGGTCCATAGGGAGCAAATGTATATAGTAGTGTTTTCTGGGGGTACAGTACCAGTGAAACAGAGTCTGGACTGTGCTCTTTATGTGTCATGTGTCTATTTCCCAGGCTCCCATGTATGAACGTTTTTAGGAGGCTCTGTGGAGGAGTTTTTAGTTTATAAATTAGATTTGGGGTGATGACTTTTCCCACCGCCTTAGTGACTTGGGCTATATGCCACAGGCATCCAGAAAACCAGGGAAATATCATTGGGAATACTGAGGCTCTCTCTAAGTCAACCCATCTCTTGTGGCCTGCTGGAGTATGCAGGAAGAACAAGGCCTCCACTAAAGGTGGTTTTGTACAAGTCAATTTTAGAAATTCTGGGTCCATAGTTCCAGATGAAACAATCCATTTGTGATTGTAGTAGCTTGAAGTCTGAAGACCAAACTGGAAAGGGGAGTATTTGGAAGAGACACGGGAGCAGATTAATAGTCACACTTGAGTGTCTGCCTAGCCAGGAGATTGAATGATGAGCCCAAGTGACAAAGTCTTTTTTGAATTGTGTGAGTAAAGGGGAGTAGTCGTTAGGGACCAGGAATCCGTCATATTCGCAAAACACCTTTATTAATAATAAAATAATGGAAAATGGCAAAAATAGTTACAAAGAAAAATCCAGGAGGTAAGTCAGGGTCAGGAACCAAAGCAGATAGTAAGACGACCCAGAATCAGGAGAATGGAGGTCAGCGGAGTCGGGAACAAAGCTAGAAGGAACCAGAAGGGAAGTCAGCCAAGCCAGGTCTCCGGAATCACAGGAAATGTACTTGGAAACTGAAAACAATGTGTCACAAAACACTGTGTGTTACCTGTAATGCCTAGTGTGCCCACATTTTTCCCTGGTTTTAACACCTCCCCTAAAGGGGCAGATCACTTGTGTTTCCCCCGCCCCCTGGTGCAAGACCCCAGGCCCCAGTAGTGGCCGAGATCAGTGCAGACCAGACCTAAAAGATACGGAGTCCATCGCTCAGCCACCCAGTGGTTCATTTAAAACTCCTGCAACTTAGTTCAACGTCGCTCGAATGGGGATTAGCTGGTGAATTAAAGGGCCGAGAGGCTCTCATTTCCATTGGTCTAACCCCCGAAATAAGCAACCGGAATGTATCCGAAAGGTGAGGCGAAATAGAATTACAACCAGTGAATTGCCCATTTCATGACAGACACAATAAAGGTTAAGCCCGGTCACCTGGGACTTTCGCCCGCCTTCTGATCATGCAGGATCCAGACTGGCACCATATTTAATTGTATTATCCATTGTATAGAAGGTAATCCCGTTAAAGTTTATTTTTCAATCCCCCTGTTATCAAGATGTTTCACTGTATTAATGTGCTGTCTTATCTACAATAAAATGTTCTTGCTTGTGACAACCTTGGTAGCAGTGTCTACTTCTGGGAATTACTATACTTTGATTGACATCCAGGGGGTTGGCGAGAGAGCTGAAACTCTATTCCTGAGGTTATATTGAATCCCTTGCAAAACGTGAATTAACATCTGGGCTGTCTAGCCTTCTCATTACACAATGCAAGGGCAAAGGAGCTACTGAGAATAGCTGCTTAAATACTCTGCACTGGGCAGCAAAAGGAGCTGGCTAATAGCAACCAGGTGATTAACCACGGTAACAATAGCTAAAAGGAGCTGGTCATTAATAATAGCTGATCAACTCACTGAAGGAAGGATTTCTGTTCAAAACAGCAGAGAAATCCTGAAAGTAGTACAGATCACAAATGTTTTAGAGATCATGTGGAATTTGCACCCTTAGGTAAGGGAAAGAATGAGTTTGGATTAATGTAACTGTAGATTAATTTAATGGTAGGGGCATAGAGAGAACTTTGGATTTTTCCACATTGATTTAAAATAGGTTTCAATGGCTTGAAAGAAATATTGGAGATAGTAGCGGGTTGGCTTTAGATAGAAGTGTGTTGGCTATAGATAGAAGTACACTGGCATAGGCTGCAGCCACATATTTTTTCTTAATTTAAACAGCTTCTAGAGAGCACAGGGATAAATCATATATGTTTGAGTAGACGTGTGATAGAGAGAGCGTGTAGTAGTAATGGAGAAGGGGACAGCCATTGGCAAAGGGAAATGTTAAGTGTTGGTTGCTTTGTGACTGTTGTTTTGGAAGAGGAAAGGCCAGCATAGTCAGTCAAAAATCTTTTTAACATTGAGAGTAATTAATAGTTTTTGAGTTTCTTTGTGAACCCTGAAATGAAATAAAATAAAAAAATGTTTGCAGTCACCGTGCTTTTTTTAAAAAAAAAATTCTTAATTATAATCTTTATTGCATCATACAAATATCATTCAAAATATCTACTTACCACCAGAGGCGTCGCTAGGGGTGGGCTACTGGGGCTAAAGCCCCGAGTCCCCCCTTCATAGCCCCGAATGGAGACTCTGGGGCTAAAGTATTCTTTAGCCCCGAGACTCCAGGGCTATAAATATATAAAAAAAAAAAAAAAATCCCCCGGTGAGCTTTCCTCCATCTGGGACATGGTACCAGAATCGGAGGATTAACCTCACGCGGGGGTGAGGGCCAATCGGAAGGAGAGGCTGCTAAAGGGAGCTCGCTCCCTAGCCTCTCCTCCTGGCCATAGAGATCACAGCGCGACGGGTGCAAGCTCCGCCCCCGTCGCGCTGTGTCAGCTGCTTGCCGGATGTCAGGTGGACGGACATCCGGCAGAAGGTCCTGGATAATAATCCTGGTATCTGACTGGCACACTATTACTGGGCTCTGACTGGCACACTATTACTGGGCTCTGAGTAGCACAATATTCCTGAACTCTGAGTGGCACAATATTGCTGAGCTCTGAGTGGCACAATATTGCTGAGCTCTGAGTGGCACACTATTACTGGGCTCTGACTGGCACAATATTACTGGGCTCTGACTGACACACTATTACTGGGCTCTGAGTGGCACACTATTACTGGGTTCTGACTGGCACACTATTCCTGGGCTCTGAATGGCACACTATTACTGGGTTCTGACTGGCACAATATTCCTTGGCTCTGACTGGCACACTATTACTGGGCTCTGAGTGGCACACTATTCCTGGGCTCTGACTGGCACAATATTCCTGTGCTCTGACTGGCACAATATTCCTGGGCTCTGACTGGCACAATACTACTGGTATCTGACTGGCACAATATTACTGGGCTATGACTGGCACAATATTCCTGGTATCTGACTGGCACAATATTACTGGTATCTGAGTGGCACACTATTACTGGGTCTGACTGGCATACCATTACTGGGCTCTGACTGGCACAATATTCCTGGTATCTGAATGGCACACTATTCCTGGTCTCTGACTGGCACAATATTCCTGGGCTCTGACTGGCACAATACTACTGGTATCTGACTGGCACAATACTACTGGTATCTGACTGGCACAATACTACTGGGCTCTGACTGGCACAATATTACTGGGCTATGACTGGCACAATATTCCTGGTATCTGACTGGCACAATATTCCTGGTATCTGAGTGGCACACTATTACTGGGTCTGACTGGCATACCATTACTGGGCTCTGACTGGCACAATATTCCTGGTATCTGAATGGCACAATATTCCTGGGCTCTGACTTGCACAATATTACTGGGCTCTGAGTGGCACACTATTCCTGGTTTCTGACTGGCACAATATTACTGGGCTCTGACTGGCACAATATTACTGGGCTCTGACTGGCACAATACTACTGGTATCTGACTGGCACAATATTACTGGGCTCTGACTGGCACAATATTACTGGGCTCTGACTGGCACAATATTTCTGGTGTCTGACTGGCACAATATTCCTGGGCTCTGACTGGCACAAAATTACTGGTATCTGAGTGGCACACTATTACTGGGTTCTGACTGGCATACCATTACTGGGCTCTGACTGGCACAATATTCCTGGCATCTGAATGGCACAATATTCCTGGGCTCTGACTGGCACAATATTACTGGGCTCTGACTGGCACACTATCACTGGGCTCTGACTGGCACAATATTCCTGGTATCTGACTGGCATAATATTACTGGGCTCTGAGTGGCACACTATTACTGGGCTCTGACTGGCACACTTACTGGGCTCTGACTGGCACAATATTACAGGCATCTGACTGGCACACTATTACTGGGCTCTGAATGACACAATATTCCTGGTATCTGACTGGCACAATATTACTGGGCTCTGAGTGGCACAATATTACTGGTATCTGACTGGCACAATATTACTGGTATCTTACTGGCACAATATTACTGGGCTCTGAATGGCACACTATTCCTGGTATCTGACTGGCACAATATTACTGGGCTCTGAGTGGCACAATATTACTGGTATCTGAAAGGCACAATATTACTGGTATCTGATTGGCACAATATTACTGGGTTCTGAGTGGCACAATATTCCTGGTATCTATAATTGTACAATTTTCAAACACTGAAAAAATTGTGGGTGCCAAATGCTCTAGGTACGCCCCTGTGTGTGACCGAGCTCATCTGGGCCCTAGCCCCAGATCATCCGAAGACCTAGCAACGCCCCTGCTTACCACGTAAGTATTATGCCATAATAAACTAGGCTAAACAACATGTTGAATCACATGAAGAGTCTATCCTGAGTACACCCATGGGTTCTAAATTGTCATGTTGCTAATCAGGCAGAATTCTACTACCGCCTTATTAAACCTGATTTGAGAAAGGCAGGGCCGTCTTTAATATTAATTGGACCCTGGGCAAGCATTTGCTTGGGCAAAGCATTCTGTGCAGAATGATTAACCACCATGCAACATATGTAAGGTGGTCAATTAGCATGCATGCATGGTTGGTTACCATATGTCTTGCAATGCAACAAATGCATCCAGTCCTACTATGCATGAACAGTTCAGTACGTCACATCACCTCTGAGGTCCCTCATCCTTCCATCTTTGCTAAAGCAGGTTCAAAAGTTTGGAGGGATGCTTTAGATTAAACTTGCTTTGCTGCTTGATTTGAGTTTTTGAAGAGCTAGTAGAACATTGCTGAATCTATAAAACCACTTTATTCATCTCTAGTGCTAGCTAACTTGCCTTTTCTCATTAAAAACGTAACATAAGTGGTAATAAAGTAATAATAAATATATACAGGTTGAGTTTAGCTTATCCAAAATGCTTGAAACCAGTAGCTATAGTAAAGACTCTCAGCACTTATGAAATATAGTTGTATCAATGCAAATAATGTACAGAGCAAATAAATAACTTTTAGTAGCTGTGATGTGTGGCATGTCAGGCCTGCACATGAGCCATTGTATTACTCTTTGTGGGCGTGGGGGAATCTGAGCATGCATGGAAAGGCTATTTAGAAGCTTAATGGGGCTGCACAGTGAATAAACACCAAATAAACTGTGTAGAATTTGCAACTTGTGGCAAAATCCCAAAACATTTCTGGATAACAGATCTTTTTGAATAACAGATTTTTGGATTAGGGATATTGAACCTGTAGTACATTTTGTACACATTCGTAGATAGCACATTTATTAGTATCGGGTCATAGCTCATGTTGCTAAAATCATTAGGCAACAATGGAGTGGCTCGTCCAACAGCCAGGAAGTCATAGGAATAAGGGTTGGAAGTCTCATGGTACCTGTGGTAGAAATGCAGAAATATTAGTATTGTGATTTTCAGGAATCCTTACTTTTACTAAATTACTTTTACTCGGTGCAATAATAGTCAAAATTCTCTTTAAATTGCTGTTTTGTCTTGCACAGTATTCTCAAGTTGCTGGCATGAAACATGTAAGAAGTAATTTTACAAAAAGATGACTATTCTTCTAAGAATCCATACTTAGATTTATTGGCTGAAACCTGTATTGGCTTTGTGTGTGTTGGAAAGACTAAAGCTCACGTGAAACACAGCTTTTTGTTACCATGCATACTTTGTGGGCTTCCATCAGAATTTGTGTAATTACAAACTATGTCTGTTTGAGCCAAAAGATTTTATGTTCTTTGCCTGTACGGCTTGGTGAAATTACATCAAATATTAGTTTAATACGGGATGTGAACTAATTACATAACTGAGACCATTTAAAAACTATTCATATAAATAAAAATGATGTTGTAAAGATCTTCGAACCTTGCATACTGGACAGGTGAATATTTATTTATTTTTCTTGTGCTTTAAGTTAATACTGCTCTGCAGATTTGTACTAAGCTCAGTAACAATATATTTTTGCAATAATTTATTTAGGCAGCTACTATTCATTCTAACGCGTAACAAAGTAAAAATTGGATTCCTGAAAGCATAAACATATCTGAAAAAACAGCTAAGTAGAATACCATACTTCCCAATGGTTGTGTTTTTATGGAACAGAAATGCTAGATCCCAGTATTCATTCAAGAGCTTTGGTCCCCACTTCCCATTTTCTTAGTAGTCGGCACTTCATTTTCATTGTTCCCCTTTTCTGTTCCATCCCACATATGTAACTCTTATTTCCGGGGCCGGCCCTGCAGCCGTCTTTTTCTTTTTTTTCCTGTGTCCAGGGGAGCTTGATTGAAGGAGGTCTCAGCCAATCAGGTGAGACTCCTCAACTCTCCTGATTGGCTGAGAGTTCAGAAGCCTCCCGTGATTGGCTGAGACCCCCTTCACACGGAGTTCAAAGCAAAGAAAGATGCAGGTAAGTTAAAAAATGACAGTGTTTGAATGTGTGAGTAAGTGTGTGTGTATGTCAGTATGAGTGACTGTTTGTGTATGTCAGCAGGGCCGGCGCTACCGTAAGGCAGCACAGGCGGCTGCCTTAGGGCGCACCAATGGGGGGGCGGGAAAATCGCCCGCTCCCCCAGGCCCGTTACCTTACCTCCATGCTGCTGTTCAGGTCCGTGGCTGAGAGGGAAGCGCTGTGCGCTCCCCTCAGGCCGTGCGCATTCAATAAAGTGTGTTGAAACTTTTTTTTTCAACACACTTTATTGAATGCGCACGGCCTGAGGGGAGCGCACAGCGCTTCCTTCTCAGCCACGGACATGAACAGCAGCATGGAGGTAAGTACTGGGGTCTTGGGAAGGGGGGAGGTATAACGAGCATCTGACTGGCATAATATTCCTGGGCATCTGAATGGCATAATATTCCTGGGCATCTTAATGGCATAATATTACTGGGCTCTGACTGGCATAATATTACTGGGCTCTGACTGGCATAATATTCCTGGGCATCTGACTGGCACACTATTCCTGGTCTCTGACTGGCATAATATTCCTGGGCATCTGACTGGCATAATATTACTGGGCTCTGACTGGCATAATATTCCTGGGCATCTGACTGGCACACTATTCCTGGGCTCTGACTGGCATAATATTACTGGGCTCTGACTGGCATAATATTCCTGGGCATCTGACTGGCACAATATTACTGGGCTCTGAATGGCATAATATTCCTGGGCATCTGACTGGCATAATATTACTGGGCATCTGAATGGCATAATATTACCTGGCTCTGACTGGCATAATATTCCTGGGCTCTGACTGGCATAATATTCCTAGGCATCTGACTGGCATAATATTCCTGGGCATCTGACTGGCATAATATTACTGGGCTCTGACTGGCATAATATTCCCATTGAAATACTGGTAAGTTTGTTGATTTTAACTTTACTTCATTTTAAATATTGTATTTGTTCCCATTTTGTTTCTTCACTTCAAAATAAGATATATGCAGTGTGCATAGGAATTTGTTCATAGTTTTTGTTTTTACTATAGTCCGGCCCTCCAACGGTCTGAGGGACATTGAACTGGCCCCCTGTTTAAAAAAGTTTGAGGACCCCTGGGCTAAATACTGGCATATTGAGTGGCAAAATAGTGTGTCTCAGGTTATGTGTGAATTGGTGTAACTGTGTGTGTGTAAGTGGTAAGGGTGTCTGTGTGTGTGACTGCAAGGGTGTCTTTGTGTTTAAGGGTTACAATGTGTGACACATTTAGAGCATGCGAGTTGAATATTTAGATGTATTTATTTTCTACACTATACATTATTCATATATATATATATATAATGTAAGGAGGCTTAATGGTGTGGGAGGCGTGGCGGATCAGAGCAGGGGGGCACCAAAATGCACCTTCGCCTGTGTAGACGAAAATCCTTGCACCAGCCCTGTATGTCAGTGTGTGTGCATAGTTGCCAACATTGGCCATGTTTCCAGGGACACATATGTGTTCCACATGCTGCAGACAGAGCATGCAAAGTGCAACCCAGCAGTATGTAGGATGCATATACGCACATACAGAATCCAATTACCGTATTTGCTTGATTATAAGACGACCCCCCCAAACTTTGTATATACCTTTAGGAAAAAAACTAAAAGCCTGAATATAAGACTACCCTATAGGAAAAAAAGTTTAACTTGTATATATGTAAATTGCTTTTTAATATTTAATAAAAAAATGTATATTATACAAATACATTTCTTGTTTTTATTTCCTTTTATGTGCCAATGCAGCCCCTCTCACCCTCCCCCAGCTGTCTCTCCCCCCCCCCCAGCGTTGTCTCTCTCTCCCTCCCCGCAAACGTCTCTCTCTCTCCACCTCCCTCGTCTCTTCCCCCCTCCCCTTGTCTGTCTCCCCCCTTCCCCATGTCTGTCTCTATCCCCCCCCTTGTCTCTATCTATCGCCCCTCCCCTTTTCTCTCTGTCCCCCCCTTCCCTTTTCTCTCTTCCCCCTCCCTCCCTCCCCTTGTCTGTCTGTGTCTCCCCCCCCCCTCACCTGGTATCTTTCCCTGGTGGCTAGTGGGGGCAGCCGGGGGATGTATACATGATTCGTGCAGACATCCTCCATGCTGCCCGACACCTCCGTCTATTATGACGGACAGCCGGTCCGTCATAATAGACGGAAGTGTCGGGCAGCATGGAGGATGTCCCCCTGCTGCCGCCCGGCACGACCGCCGGGACTTTTATGATGAAGCCGGAAAGACCCGGCTTCATCATAGAAGTGCCGGCGGTCGTGCCGGGCGGCAGCAAGGGGAGTCTGCGCTCGTCGCGCAGACATCCCCCGGCTGTTAGAGAGGGGGATCTGCAGCTCTGCAGGGGACCTGGATCCCAGTCTTATAATCTGACCTCAATTTGATATGAAAAAAACCTTGTCTTATATTCGAGCAAATACGGTAATTAATCAGGGTGGAGATCTCACAGGACCTACCATGATTAATTAATTGGAAAATGTATTTATTGCTTATAAAAATTAAATGGTAGCCTGATAGTTGTGTGAGTGCCCCCATTTGTCTGAAAAAGACAAGATAAAAGTCTTATATTCGAGGTCTGACGGTAAGACTGGGTTCCAGGTCCCCCGCAGAGCTGCAGGGGACCTGGATCAGCCTCGCAAGTACCCGGTGGATGTCTGCGCAATGCACGCAGACACCTCCTCTGCATCCCGCACATCCGTCAGGGCTTCTCCGACGGAAGCTGGGAGGTCACCTGACCTTCCGGCTGTCCGTCATAGAAGTCACAGGCGGGCAGCGTATCTTGCAGACATCCACCAGCTGCCCCCACTGGCTACCAGGGATATTGGATACGTGCAGACATCCTCCGCTGCTGCCCGGCACTTCCGCTGGGACTTCTATGATGGTGGTCCATCATAGAAGACGGAAGTGTCGGGCAGCAGAAGAGGATGTCTGCATTTTTCTTGCAGACATCCACCGGCTGCCCCCACTGGCTACCAGGGATATTGGAGCAGCCGGTGGATGTCTGCACAATACGTGCAGACATCCTCCGCTGCTGCCCGGCACTTCTGCTAGGACTTCTATGATGGTGGTCCATCATAGAAGACGGAAGTGTCGGGCAGCAGAAGAGGATGTCTGCACTTGCACCAGGGAAATTGGGTAAGTCTGTGGGGAGGGGGGGCAGATGCAGCATTGGCAAGTCTGGGAGGGAGGGGTGGCAGAGGCAGCATTGGCAAGTCTGGGGGGGGGGAGATGCAGCATTGGCAAGTCTGGGGGAGGGAGAGGGGTAAGGGCAGCAATTGGCTAAGTCAGGTGGACAGATGACTGTTGGGGAGATGCAGTGGCTACGTCTGGGGGGCAGATGGGCAAATAAAAGAAAATAAAAACAAGAAATACATATTTTCCTATCATAAATTTTATTAAATATGAAAAACCAATTTACATGTGAATATTTACAAGTTAAACTTTTTTCCTATAGGGTAGTCTTATATTCAGGATTTTAATCTTTTTCCTAAAGGAATATCCAAAGTTTGGGAGGTCGTCTTATAATCAGGGTCATCTTATATTCGAGCAAATACGGTATATCTGCTATGAATCTGGTAAATGCATTAAGGTTTCTTGCCCAGAACAATATTTTTTAAAATACGCCAGATCACTTAGCATCTGTAGTTTTCACATTTCATCACAATCCAGGATTCCAGGGTTATAAAGCCACTACTAATCCAGACTCCAAAATCCAATCAGCACGCAAATGTAAGGAAATATAGTAGAAAAAATGAAATGTCTATGGCGAATGACTGTAAATTTAGTCAACTCTAGTCTTCACTTAATTAGCACATAGCTTCTGATTAAGATCATATTGCTATTATTTTTTATTTACTCTGTGTAGAAAAGCACTAGAACACTGATAAGGTATTCTCCCCACTTTTCATTCCACAGTACTTCCTTTTTAAAAATCAATTAGTGCTTGCATTTTTCGAGCACCATTATACATGATGAAGCTGCCAAGTATGACAAGGCCTTGGTAACATTATGATCCTCCGTGGTTTTATTGTTCCAAACGTAACTAGGAAAGGACTGGCAGTATCTCAAAAAGGACCAATTGTAATACAAACCAAGGTTAGATGTCAGGGTATACTATGTATTTTTTGTATAACTACTTACACTACATGAAATGATGGAGAAAATTTGGATTGTATTAGTAGCCTGGGTGAATTATTCCAGCCATGACAATGATTTTTTAACAGGGGTCCTTCACCAGATACACACGTGGTTCAAACAGGTTGAATATTTACAAAAGAAGTTGGAGGGGAGTGAGTGAAACAACATTATCTGTATAGGTCTTTTTATTTACTGTATATCGTATGTGGGCAGGTTTATTCATCACTTAAAGTGTAATGTAAAAATGACATGGTGTCGGGGCTTAGCTAACAGGAGGACTGAGAGGATGTGTTTTCATCAAGCTCCTCTTGCCAGCCACTGTTTCAACAGATACAACATGTCCACACCTGCCAATTTTATCAAACAAGAGCATCTTAAAGACAGTTGGACAATATGCGCAAAAATTCAAAAAAATCTGACAAGAAAAAGCAGCTGAAATAGGCGGATATTTAAACTTTTCTACTTAGGCTATTGAGGCCTCTGTTAGGAACTTCTGCAGATATACCTCCCACTCATCAAACTGATTCGGACTCTGAGGACTCCTATGTGGCACAGCGAAAAAATGGTCAAGTAAAAACAATGGGGAGCAATACTGACCATGCCCTCCAGCAAAGCACAATATAAAACAGCTACAGCAGGAACTGCAAGCGGTATGGAATGATGAATTAGTAGTACAGATCCACACAGATGTCGGCACTCTATAACAGAAAGTGCTGCAGACTATTATTTAGGAATACCGTGCAGTGTTAATACTTTAACTTTTAAAGTAAAGAATCCAGGCAGTTGCCTTTACACTAGCTGAGAACTGGGTGGAGTGGAGCTGTTCTCCTATACACGCCCTATACATTGGCACAGTGTAAGGCTCACCATCACGTCCTTGCTGCTCGCTCTCTCTCCCCTCGCATCTGCCGTTTACGGAGATCACGAGTGTCTTGGTGACTGCATGTCCACTGAGCTACTCCCAACTCCTCTTTCTGCTAGCGACGGACATGCAACAGTACTACCCTGCTATGGCAACGTGTCTATAGGCTCTGCCCCAAAAGGTCACGGACACTCCCCCTAATCACCCTATATAAGCCCAATGCATACCCTCATTCAGTGCTCAGAGTTACTTTGCTCTCCAAGCGATCACAGCCTCCAAGCATTCTAAAGTTTATCCTGTTACCTGGTATTTGACACCTACTTGATATATTGACCATCCCTACTCTCTGGCTCACCTTGAACCTTGGCCTGGACTTTGACTACCTTTTGCTTCGTACCTTGACTAACCTGAATTCTGTCTCCCTAGACCTTGGCTTCCCATATAGACTAAGCAGTTCTCCGGTTTCCTGATATTTTGGCTTGGCTATTAGACTACGAGTTCTTGTCCATCTCTACTGAGCATTTGTTATCCAGCTCCGGTGTGATCTATTCTACAATTCTATTCACCTGTGCTTACAGTTATCTCAGGGAGAGTTCTGTTCCTCATGGTCAGTCCTCTTCATTGTGTACTGTTTCATCAAGAGTATTTCCATTGCAACAAGACTCCTCCTCTTCAAATAACACAGAGTATATATATTCTATTAACAGGATATATCACAGCCAACCGAAAAGGAAATGTCAAAAACCAGCTAGGCAATTTCAGGCAGGTTTTATTCCCAGTAACAATAAATAGGATAATGGGCAGTGTAGGTTCAATACCAATACTGGCTCAAGGTCTCTCACCTTGAACTAGAACACAAGCCCACCAGAAGGCTGTTCCCTATGCATAGAGCCGGAGCCTAGGCAATCTCTTGTGCTAAGTTAGCATTAATATAATTTTGCAGGTAAGTCTTTCAATATGTAAATAGCGACAATAAATGTCAATAATTACCACTAAAGGGATTAAACGTAAATTATAAAAGCTTAATTAGCCTGTAATCATTACTTATAATGAGGACCTTGCCTTGTGATATTGTAATAAGCTAAAATGCTGTACTGATAACATCCATTCATTATATTTATTGTTGGCTGAACAAGTATTCACAGTTAGTTGTTCAACGAAACCTCAGGCACAAGACCTTAATAATGTGCTCATTACACTACCATTGCATTACATTGATATTCAAACCAAAATTGATCATATATATACAGTCTAAATAAAGCTTTTAAATATGTAGGAATAATACAGGGGGTAAACCAAACATAAATATCTGTGCTTGTCAGCCAAACTCTTGTGAAAGACAGATTTACTTTAAACACTGATATTACAGAATAGACAAGTTCCAGTAAGTATAGTGGTACATTTATATAATAATGGAAAGTTCAAGTAAGCACAGAAAAAAAAAACATTTGAGCTGGAAGTCAACTTTTTTCTTAATTTCATGCAAATTTAGAAGTAGTGTTATTTGCTTTTTTGACAGGGAAACTATTTGCATTCTTGTGGCTCAACAAATACCGGTACATTGAAAGTGGAACATAGCAGATAAGTATTTATTCAATCAAAATTGATTATTATAATTGACAGCAGGATACATAATCTACATCCACCACACTGTACATAAGTTCTTACCAAATGTATACTAATTTTGTTGCTGTAAGCAGAGGCAGCATCAAGTTAATCTTTACTAACTACAACAAGAAAACGTTATTTTTATGGTTCTATTTGTGATGAGATCATAAATCCTTCCAAAATGTTCTGAAACTAAAATACCTTGTGGTTATTAAAGCATTAATAGAAGACAGACTTTTCTCCACAATGCACAGAAGAGAAAAATAGTTGACCTTTAGCTAAAATCAGAAGTCATGAGTTTTGCACAAACTGAAAGTTGAAATACTGTTAGAGAATGTATGTTTCTTTTGTAACAAAGATAGTTGAAAGAATGTAGAGTGAACCCATATTAATGGCTACAATATTGGACTGTCAGCTTCCCCTGCACTACATCATAACACTTTTCACCAGTACATATGTACATGTACCATATTTGCTTGATTATAAGACGACCCTGATTATAAGACGACCCCCCCAAATTTGTACATTCCTTAGGAAAAAAACTAAAAGCCTGATTATAAGACTACCCTATAGGAAAAAAGTTTAACTTGTATATATGTAAATTGATTTTTAATATTTAATAAAAACTTTATATAATACAAATGCATTACTTGTTTTTATTTCCTTTTATGTGCCAATGCGGCCTCTTTCCCCCCCATCGTTGTCTCTCTCTCCCCCCAAAACTTCTCTCTCTTCCCCCTTCCCCTGGTCTCTATCTATCCCCCCCTCCCCTTGTCTGTGTCCTCCCCCCTCCCTTTGTCTCTCTCTCTACCCCCCCTCTCCCCTTTTCTCTCTCCCCCCTCCCCTTGTCTGTCTGTGTCCTCCCCCCTCCCCCTCCCTTTGTCTCTCTCTATCCCCCCTTTTCTCTCTCCCCCCTCCCTTTGTCTGTCTGTGTCCTCCCCCCTCCCCTTGTCTCTCTCTATCCCCCCTCCCCTTTTCTCTCTCCCCCCCTCCCCTTGTCTGTCTGTGTCCTCCCCCCTCCCCCGGTTTCGTTCCCTGGTGGCTAGTGGGGGCAGCCAGGGGATGTCTGCGCTATGAGCGCTGGGACTTCTGTGACGAAAGCGGAAGTACCCGGCTTCTTCATAGAAGTCCCGGTGGTCGTGCCGGGCGGAAGCAGGGGAGTCTGCGCTCATCGCGCAGCCATCCCATGCTGTTAGAGCGGGGGATCCAGGTCCCCTGCACCTCTGCTGGGGACCTGGATCCATGTCTCCTCAATTTGAGGTCAGATTATGAGACGACCTCGAATGTAAGACATTTGCTCTAAAAAAAACCTCGTCTGCAGGTAATGTTTACCATCCATTCTTACCCTCCACTCATCTTTAAGTGCTCTTGCAACAAGCAAGCCACAAGGGAAAATAGGAGGCCAATCATCCTAAATACATGACATGCAGTTCCTGAATGCCATCTCTCCATCGGAACAAAGCAGACCATCATGTTATCAGTCAGAAATGAAAGACAGTGTATTTTTCACATAGTCCCTTGCTCTTTCTACTCCCCTTCAGAGAACCTACCGAAGAACAAGAAGATGGCTTGAACCTGTTTATTTTTTTAAATTAAATTTGTGACCACAGTGAAATAATTTCTATAATGAACACCCATGTATCTGTGGAGTGACCAATATTCATTATATCCAAGTATTAATGTTCTGTAACTCTATGGCTCAGTTAATTGGGAAGAAAAAGACCCAGCACAAATTTTGTGTCAAATGAACTGCTGGTGTATTATCCCTGGCAGGCTGCAGAGGCTCATGATGTCCATGACACGAAGGAGCAGACCTTCCAGCACAGGTCTGCTCCTGTGCTCAGCCTGATGAAGTGCACGTGACAGCTGATGACATCAGAACCCATAATATGTATATGTATAAAACAAGAAGCATTACAGATCATAGCTCATACACATTTATGGAGAATCAAGTAGTTAGGGAAATAGGAAATTGATATGTCTACAAGAACACGCATGAACGTAAGTATTCATAAAAGTGATATTTTTGTGTCATTTCTGAAGCATTTTGAGTTTTTAATTCTTATTAATTGATACTGCAACTTTAACAAAAACACTTTGTTACTAGCATCCACTCAAACTGCATTCTGCAAGCTTTGTTGAAGTGTACTTGACGGCTTAATGAATGCATTTGTTTTTACAGAAATCTACTTAGCAGTATCTCAGAGGAAAACAGATAATTTTAGTTTTTTCTTCTGTGCTTACGAGAAATGAAATGCAAGTTATAAAACTCTTGGGAACTGAGGTCAAACAGAAATGCTTAAAACCAAATCCAAACTGAAAGGGACTCTGTTGCCAGAATTAAACATTTAAAATATAATATTCCTAAAGAAGAACATGGTGTTAGTTTTTATCCCGTTAGCAAACTGACACAAAATACAGACATTTAGCCAATGAATCACCATGTTGCAGCCCTGAAGACTTGAGGTAGCTGCCATATTGCCAAGCAGCCAGGTCATAGTCTTTCAATGGAGAGTGGGCAAGCTTGTATCTGATCTTGCATAACAAACAAACTGCACCTTCTTCACATGGTCATGTGAAGACTAGTTTTGAGCGAACCCGAACCGCACTGTTCTGGTTCGTAGCGAACATTACGGTGTCCGTGCCACGAACCGGAACCCAGACATTTCACTGTATGTTCGGTTTGGAGTTTGAGGTTCGGCTATAAACCGAAAGTCTTTAAACCGAAAGTCATTCGGTTTATAGACTTTCGGTTTATAGAATAGCCAATAGCATTACATGTATTCTGTAAGCCAAAAGTCTATAAACCGAAAGACATTCGGTTTATAGACTTTCGGTTTATAGAATACATGTAATGCTATTGCTATTCTATAAACCGAAATAGAGTCCCCATTCATACAAATAGGTCTAATAGTTTTGGGTGCTAAATAGTACAGTATTTTTAATTTGTATGTATTTTATGTTTTTTGAACTTATTTCCCTATCCATATTTGTTTGCAGGGCACTTGTTACCCACATTTTAATTCCTTTTGCAGCCCTCTAGCCCTTTCCAGGACTTTTTTTTAGAGGCATTTTAGTGGCCAAAAGTTCGTGTCCCCATTGACTTCAATGGGGGTTCGGGTTCGGGGACAAGTTCGAGCACGGACCCAGACTTTTTCCGAAGTTCGGTCGAACCTCTCGAACCCTAAAATCCATTTTTCTTTGTCTTCTCTGCCTGTCGCTCCTTTAGGGGTCAGACCTGCCATTGAAGTCATTGCGGCCGGTCCGGCACATTGAAGACCTGGTGACAGGGATCTGTATTTGAAAGACCATAGGAAACATTGTAATGAGGAATGAAACATGCTATAATGGGTTACAATATCAATGTCATTGTTTTACTATAAAATAATCTTACCATACAAGCTATCAGACATGTACTACGTTTTTATATGATCTAATGTCATTACTTATCAATAGAAATAAAAAAAATATTTGTAAAAAATTTACAAAAAGAAGAAAAAGAAAAATGTGAATAAATATACAGGTGGAGAGAATGCATTAAGGAACACAATACATGATGAAGCACTTTTAAAAGGAAGTTAAAGTCATTTTATTATACCAATGTGTGGCAGAATCCACATAATTTTACAAGTTTAGGGCTATTAAACTACCAAGCAGCTGGAATATACAGATAAGTCAATATACACATTTTTCTCAAACATGATGAACCTATATAGACCATTGTGTGACACTAATCCCAAAAAACAAGAAATCCTTCTATTTTTCTTCCATCATTGTTCAGATGCTGGACAACATACAGCCAGTATCATCTATATGTGGTATTGATTTATAGGGATTCCAGACTGCAAAGACCATTTCTGGTCACCAAACAGCCATCACCAGGGAGATCAAGAATGATAAAAGGCATGAGTAGATGAGACTCCATCCAGGGGACGAAACCAACGTTAAGTTGGCAAAATGTGAGTCAGGTTTTCATCTAAAACCAGGATGAAATCATATTGAAAGATCACATCAATATAATATCAATATAGCCATCTGTGTGTGCTTACAAATGTTGCTGAGCAGAGATAGAAAGAGTAGTTTTATCTGGCTAATATGCTAACTGTTGTACTTTTCTCAACATTCATTGTTGGAGCTGTAGTAGCGAGAGCAGTCTTTACTGAAAATATTGGCCTATTATACTAGCAGAGGTCTATTCACATTACATTACACAGATCTGCTGTTAAAAACAGGAGAACATTTAGTACTCTTAAACAATGACGCAGCCCTGCAGGAAACTGCAACTTTTAACTGATACATAATTGTATCTAGTCTAATAGATACATTCTAATCGCTCCCTCATTTCATCTCATTTTGATGCTGACACCTGAATTTTGCAGGCTCTTAAATTACAAAAAAAGCTAACACAGACGCAGCCTAAACTAAAGTATGAGTAGCATTTTCAATCAAATAAAATGAAAGTATTTACTCATTTAAGGTATACTAACTACTGATTTGCACTTATAATACTGCTTACTCAAGGTATTATAACTACTGATTTGCTCTGCACTTATAATACTGCTTACTGTCCGAGCCAGAGGTAGACATTTGGAAGGTTAGTATGATCTATCTGCCTCTAGATTACCTACTATCACCGTATTGTACACTATATGAATATCCTCCCTTACAAGATCAGTCTCTAGAGACCTGTAACCTCTTCTGAACAGTCTGCATAGCACCAACCCTATCTCATCTCCATCACTTACAGCTCTGTGAATATTACTCAACCACCACTGCTCCACAAGCTCACAACCTAGAAATGAGACCGCAAAATGTTACTCTGTGCACAAACTGTTCCTAACTCACTCCAACTCCTGTTAGAGATACTGTGCAGCATCCACATCTGGTTGGATTATTCCTGCACCATTCAACTATTCTGGTACACCATTTTCTATACAGATAAGCAAATTCTCAAACAAGTTTTTAACCTGCAATGGCCCTAGTGCACCATGCAACATTTGTATTATACCTATTAAGCATATTAAAAATGGCTATACCTTAACGCTATTAAAACATAATGGGATTCCTTCCTAGTCATAAGATTCACTCTTTGCAGGCCATTCACTAAAAAGGTGAGGTGAGATAAACATTTAAGCTCACCAATTTAGCTATCCATTGTGCAGGGACAAAACTGGTGAGTTTGTTTAGTGAGGGGAAATACTTAGGCTTGTACCTTTTAGTGAATAGTCCCCAGAGCCATGAAGGGACTGTCAAACCTACAGTGCATGAAAAACTGTAAAATAAGTGCTGCATAAAGTAAAAATGAGAAGAAACTAAACAGTTTTTTTCTTAAAGGGACACTACCACTTACATAAGATGTAACTAGATAACCTGGTCATTTAAAACAAACACAATCACATGCCACTGTAAAAAAATAAATAAAACCTTTTTCATTTTTTTTTGCTAGAGCAACAGCCCTGTCAATCTCTCTAAGACCTTCTTATTGGATGCCATTGAATTTGGAGGCCTCAGTAAAATCATTTTAAATGCAAAACTACGGGAGAACTATAAATTGCTTTAAAGGAAAATTAAGTGCATTTGACATTTATTAGGATCATGTACAACATACAGAAAATAAGGTCGGTGAAACTGCCCCTTTATCTCAGGGAATCCTTATTGGCTGCCGATATTAGCAGTCTTTTTATTTTTTTTGAAGCGTTAACTGTCTCTGAAGGACCGAATTTCAGGGCAACGTTGAGATGAAATTTAAAAATGGCCACCTCTGCACTGAAATCTTTTATGCATATCTTCAAAGGTAATTATAGCTGTTTATAATATCTTGGACAGATCATATTAATGTATCGGGCCCTATTTTTCTAATTGATTTATTAAAAAAAAGAAATGGTCAATTGACTGAGCAGCTTTAAACGCCTTTTTGTCTATCTTGTACAGTAGGTGGCGTAGTGTGGAGAATATCTGTCTCATAGTAATTTGAGATCATATTCACTTTTTAGAACATATCATACAATCAACAGGAAACCTTTATCCATTTATGGATACAGTACCTGTCTGAGATGACATTAATGTTTTCTTAAAATCTGTTTTAGAGCAGACATTTCCTATTTCATTCTAATTCTTTTCTATACAGGGAAGAAAAAATATAAATTTCCATTTTGGCAAAAGATGACCTTTTAGTATTTAATGTGCCCAGAGCCTCTTTAGGGGAAATTCTTGCTCCATTTACTTTGTAACAAAATAAGTGGAACTAGGAGATCTTTCTCATACATGGTACATAACAAAAAAAGAAAATTAAACATTGAAATACTACAGAGGCTAATCCGTAGAATGAATAGTTCTCTGTGCTTTCAGCCTTTGGTCACTACCTTTAGGCAGTTCTTTTTATTACTGTCTGAAACGTACACTTTCATTCTGCTTCCACTGGATGAAATTCAAATTTGTATGATATTAGCTTTGGAATATTACTACACATCCTGTAGCATAGATCCTAATGGGAAATTGTAGAGCTTTACATGTGTCATTATGAAATAATATTTTAGAATTTAAATACAATTATGCAAAAGCAAACACATTAAATAAGAAATTTGGAAATGTAATATACCTTAGGCATATCCATGGCAGAATAGTAACATGAAAAATGTACAGGACACTGTGAAAGACCAATTCGGATTTCTGTTGAAGTTGGTAAGCTATGATCTATGGTTTGTTACACAATATACACCTAACTTTGGGCTGGAACTAAGTGGCCCAAAGTTCGGAAAGATTTTGGGTACACCAAGGTCATATCGGAAGCTGAAGTTTGAGTTAGACAATATGTCCCGATGTGACTCCAAATAACCTTGCAATTTGGCCATGATGGCCGAATACACCCCAAATGATTTTGAAACTGGTCGCATCCCTGTTTTTGGGGGGGGGGGGTTTGGCACCACATGAGGTTTTTTTAGGGGCGTGAACCATTTCACAGGTTCCCAGTCACGTTTATTATTCAGGTGGACCATGGCTACAAGCCCTAGTCTACCTAATTCTCCTGGCGGCAAGGTTTTTATTTATTATGGGGATTTTACTATTATTAATTTATTTGATTTATGAATTTTTTATTTATCAATTTTATTTACGTTTTTATATTAATTCTTTAAAAAAGGCGAATTGAAATGGCCAAAGTGCGGCTATCATCCCTGAATCCAAATTGTATTCAAGGTTAATCAGTGCATATTGTGTATCCGAAAACCTATTGGTTTTATGGCAAAATAATATCAAACGGAAGCTCTTCAAAGATTGGGTTTCCGAGGGGCCTGAACAGCTGATTCGGATCCAAATTGTGGCATATTGTTTCGCTGAATTTTTGGGGGTACCCATTATTGTGTAGACCCTTAACCCCTTCCCGCTTGTAGGACGATCTATGCTGTCCTACTTTTTAGTGCCTAGAGGCTTGTAGGACAACATGGAATGTCCTGCATTTAACAGCTCACAGGTAATGTACAGATCCTGCTGCAGGGTCAGATGCGGCCACTTTGAGTGGCCTCAGTCTGACACAGAAAATGTAGCTGAAGCTCAAAATGAGTGCCAGCTACATTTTACTGAAAAAACCTGCAGGACGGCATAGACCATAATGACAAGAACAGCTAATTGCAGATCCACACGATGAGCTGTGCTGAGGCCCCGGAACTTCCGGGTGGGCAGGGACCAGGGCCGGACTGGGAGAAAAATTCGGCCCGGGCATTTTTTGATCACAGCGGCCCACTAAGAAGGGGGCGGGGCAGAGGAGGTGTGTTTTGTCATCACCAATGACAAACACGCTCCCTCTCAAAGTGAGCATATTGGTTCAATGCTCTTCCAGGGCAGACCATGCGCAGAGCTCTGCTGAAGAGCTCTAGCATGAGAAAAAAGCCCTGTATGTGTTCTGCACAGTGCAAGCAAATGTAATAACATGCTTGCACTGTGTTTCCTTGCAACTTGTCTCTGGTGTCTCTATAAATGGATACCCGGAGACAAAAATGCCAGGAAAGAGTATTGAGCATGTGTTTGGAGCCTGCTTGTGGGATTGCGTGTGTGTAGAGTAAGCTGATTGTGGTGTGGTATTGTGTAATAAGGTTCGGTTTTAGTTGTGTTGTGTTTGTGGTGTAATGTGATGCATATGTGGCTAGGGGCTGTAGAGAATGTGTGTATAGGGGATATAGCAAGTGTGTGCATACAGGCTATAGTGTGTGTGTGTGAATATATATATAGATTTAGTGTGTGTTTAGGGGTGTAGTATGTGTTTGCTTACAAGGAATCTAGTGTGTGTATATATACATATATATATATATATGAGTCTAGTGTGTGTTTGAAGGACCCAGAATGTGTATAGGAGATCTAGTGAGTGTGTGTTTATAACGGTTTCAGAGTGTATATAGGGATCTAGTGTGTGTATGTGTGTAGATGATCCAGAGTTGGGTAAGGGATCTAGTGTGTGTCTGGAATGTAATGTGTTTAGGGGTGCAGTATGTGTGTGAGGGGTGCTGTGTGTATATATATATATGTAAGTATTGTGTATGTCTGTTGTGCAGTGTGTTGTGTTCTGTGTGTATGTGAGGGGTGCAGTATGTGTGTGTGAGGGGGCGATGTGATGAGGGGGGCGGTGTGTGAGGGGGGCGGTGTGCGAGGGGGGCGGTGTGCGAGGTGGGCGGTGTGTGAGAGTGATGTGTGTGAGTGCTGTGTATGATGTGTGTGAGAGTGCTGTGTGTGATGGGTGTGAGAATGCTGTGAATGCTGTGTGTGATGGGTGTGAGAATGATGGGTGTGAGAATGCTGTGTGTGATGGGTGTGAGAGTGCTCTGTGTGAGAATGCTGTGTGTGATGGGTGTGAGTGCTGGGTGTGAGAGTGCTGTGTGTGTGTGAGAGTGCTGTGTGTGTGAGAGTGCTGTGTGTGTGAGAGTGCTCTGTGTGAGAATGCTGTGTGTGATGGGTGAGAGTGCTGGGTGTGAGAGTGCTGTGTGTGTGAGAATGCTGTGTGTGATGGGTGTGAGAATGCTGTGTGTGATGGGTGAGAGTGCTGTGTGTGTGAGAGTGCTGGGTGTGAGAGTGCTGTGTGTGATGGGTGTGTGAGTGCTGTGTGTGATGGGTGTGAGAGTGCTGTATAAATGTTAGAATGGATTGTGTGTGTGTGTGTAGGGGGGGGGGTAAATAAACAAATAAAATAACAGGCATTATGGGGACATAATGCCTGTTATTTTATTTGTTTATTTACCTACCCCCCCCCCCTACACACACACACACAATCCATTCTAACATTTATACAGCACTCTCACACCCATCACACACAGCACTCTCACACCCAGCACACACAGCACTCTCACACCCATCACTCCTTTCTTACCTTTAGCCTGGGAGGGGGGGACCGGCACGCTGGTACCTGCGACTGTTCCCTCGTGGTGAGAGGTTCACTCTCGCGAGATCCGGTCGTTGCTATGGCAATGCTCCGGATCTCGCGAGAGGAACCCGGTGGAGCTGCAAGTTAGAGCTCCGCCGGGTCCTCTCTCCCTCTCTCCCCGCCGGCGGCCGTATTTGAAGGCATGTGGGCCGGTGAGGGAGATCTTTGATGTCCTCACCGGCCCTTCATGTCAAACAGCGGGGCCGGCGCTCGGATAGTGCCGGCCCTGCATAGACCGGCAGGGGAGATTCTGGGACCTCCCCTGCCGGCCTCGGCCCATGGCCACCGCGGCCCACCGGGCATTTGCCCGGTGTGCCCGATGGCCAGTCCGGGCCTGGCAGGGACCCACAGGGTCTATAGAGACCATGACCAGGGCCCTGCATGTATGTTCCTGGCTGCCGATCACATCAGGGCCAGGAACACAAAGACATTGGTTTGTTGCTTTGGTCGTTAAGGACCAAAGCACCATTCGGCGTGGAGGGGTTAAATTAGAATCTCTCTCTACTTAGTATTTATAGTTTTTATGGAAAGTGATGCTGTGGAGCCGGTGGTGTATTTAGGTTTATTGCTTCCCTAGGCCTTACTAAACTCAGTTACCCCTCAATTTTCATTTGCCCTATCCCTTCCTGTCCAGGCTGCACCGCTTTCTATATAGATTCTACCTTCTTCTCTTTAGGCTCCACCCCATCACCTCTCAGCAAGCAGTTTGCTGATGCCATCTCTGTCACGAATGCACCCTACTCCAAGAATGCATGCGACTGGGTTATGGTGGTGCAAAGGTTAAAATTTACTCTCTGTCTGCCCTAGACAAGAAATAATGATATAACCCTCCTTTAACACCACCCACACTTAATTATACTGATATAACTAATGTCCTAACACTGCCACCACCAAGACAACTTATAAATTGGGTACCTTGGTCCCCCAAGCAAATTAGTCTAAACCCACAAAATATGCTTTAACACAATATCTATGCGATAAATTAAATTACCAATACATTGGCCTAATCAGGTAACGTGAGTCTCTTTACCAGACAAAGGCAGAACTTAATAAAGGAATATTTATTATGAACAAAAGAATAGTCACAGTGCATACATAAAATAAAACAGATGACAAATTATTTACACCAAAGCATATAAAAATAAAAAATAGAAATGAACAGAAAACCTAACTACTCACTTAGATGGAGAAGTACCAGTATTGGGACTGCGGCAAGGAAATGACGGCAACTTACGCAAAATTAGATCTTGGCCCCTAGTAAGCACACTGGACATTATTCCATCATTAAATTTATACCTTGTCAGGTCATCTCAGGTTTCCAAGCCGGCCCAGGGGTGGGAAGGTGTACCTAGAAGTGTCCTCCCTTATGTGTGGTGTAACTACCCCAGTCAAAATATGGAATATTGTTTCTAATTTCCCTCCAGCGCATGCCACATAGATAAATATTGCCTCTATTAATTTGTGGCAATTTATGAAGTCCATAGATATGTCACACTTGCTACCCATGACTCTATACCACAGACTTCACAAAAGCTTCCAAATGGCTCAAGTTGCACCAGCCATATTTGTACTCATTTTGAAGGGTGTACTATTCCCTGTCTAAATATTCACAAAATGAGGCATGATTCAAAATCAGTGAGTTATTATTAATGCATGTTTGGGAGATGACTTTTGCAGGACAAGACTTCTAACTGGTAAGGGTCACTTAGCATATCAAAAGAACCTACTATCTATCTATGGGGATACTGACATATGCTAGATAGACTTGCTGGCAGCTAACTCTGTGTAACTTTTCACACCTTGTAACATCAGTTCCAGCTTCAAAGGAAACACTCAAGTTGTAAAGCTTTTCAGATCACAAAGGTCATACCATCTCTACCGGATAGTAGATGCAGGTATTACACCAATTGTTGTGACAATCTCTATCACCAAGCAGATTGTTGGTGCCATTTCTGTCCCAAAACTACTGTCAGTGCCATCTTTTCCACAAATGACTTGTCTGTGCCAGCAGGCCCGCCATTAGGGGGTGACGGGCGATACTGGCGTCCCGGGCCCCGCGGGCCCAGTTCACGCCAGGAAAATGTATATTTTTTTTCTCTGTTAAGCCGGTCCGGTCCGGTTAACAAACTTTATTGAAGCCATGTGGCTGGAGGAGAGCGCAGAGAGCTTCCCTCACAGCCGTGGACCGGCAGAGCAGAGCACCAGGAAACAGCAGCAAGGAGGGGAAGTACTGGGGAAGGGGGAGGAGGGTGGCACACAATGAGCATAACGCTGACATACTGAGGGGCAAAATCCTGGCATATTGAGGGGCAAAATCCTGACATATTGAGGGGCAAAATCCTGGCATATTAATTGGCAAAAGAATGGCATATTGAGGGGCAAAATCCTGGCACATTACATGGGAAAAGAATGGCATATTGAGGGCAAAATACTGACTTATTGAGTGGCAAAATATTACTGGCATAATGACCAACTGCTCCCAACCACCCTCCATACGACACTAGACCGGGTTAACATGCTTGTGAGGGTAGGTAGAGCGAGTTGTAGATATTGTCGGGGGCGGGGCAAAAAATTTGTTCAGTAAGGGGTCCTGAAATTCCTGGTGGCGGCCCTGTGTGCCAGTAAAAATAAGAGCATTTCACATATAGTAAACACATTTACTACATACTGACAATAAGCTGGCATCAGCACTTTTAACAATAGAAAAAATGTTTTAGTGTGCCCTGCAATTTAGTAATACACTGATATTTTCAGGGTACACCCTGCATCCACTTCTTCCTTGCTATCTTCCTTCCTAAGCAACATCTTATAAAACTGTATCCATGTATCTATCAACACAGAGATCAATCGACACCTGGTATTCCACCATGTCCCAAAATCAGAAATTATGGACAATTACTTCCATCTCTGTGGAGAGAGCAAAAGGTTGGTTAGTCCTGATTAGAGTTGAGCTGACACCTGGATGTTCGGGTTCGGCAGGCACGACCGAACTTCGAAAAAATGTCCGGGTCCGTGCTCGAACTTGACCCCGAACTTGACCCCGAACCCCATTGAAGTCAATGGGGACACGAACTATTGGCCACTAAAATGCCTCTAAAAAAGTAATGGAAAGGGCTAGAGGGCTGCAAAAGTAAGTAAAATGTGGGTAAGAGTAGGACAAGTGCCCTGCAAGCAAATGTGGATAGGGAAATAACTTAAAATAACATAAAATACATACAAATTACAAATACAGCTGAGCCATAAAATAGCACAGGATGGAATCTTTTATTTTAGCTTTGGAAGAACATAAATCTAAATCTAAAGCATGGCTGCCAGGAGGATCAACAGAATTATCCATTTGAGAGAGGGTTGGAGTGCAGGGTTTTCTCTTTCAGTTTATACTAAGTGACCCATAGGTTGAGGAGGCGGTGACCGTGGCGGTGTAGGTGGAAGCGGCGCTGGAGGAGGAGGTAGCCAACACTGTTTTTTATTTGTTTGTTTTTTTGTTTATTGGACTGCAAAAAATGCTTCGCAAGACGTAAATGTACTATTTAGCACAACAATTAGAATTTTTCAAAGTTCGCTGTAAGCACAGTATTGGACTGTTCTATTTGACTCTCAGATATGAAGTGCACCGCAAGACGCAAATGTACTATTGAGCACCCAAAACAATTAGAATTTTTCAAAGTGCGCTGTAAGCACAGTATTTGACGGTTCTATTTGACTCTCAGATATGAAGTGCAGGACGCAAATGTACCGTATTTGCTCGATTATAAGACAAGGTTTTTTTCAGAGCAAATGCTCTGAAAAATCCCCCTCGTCTTATAATCGAGGTCTCTTATAATCTGACCTCAAATTGAGGTCAGATTATAAGACATGGATCCAGGTCCCCAGCAGAGCTGCAGGGGACCTGGATCCCCCTCTCTAGCAGCAGGGGATGTCTGCGCAACGAGCGCAGACTCCCCTGCTTCCGCCCGGCACGACCGCCGGGGCTTCTGTGAAGAAGCCGGGTACTTCCGCTTTCGTCACAAAAGTCCCGGCGAGCGTGCCGGGCGGCAGCAGGGGAGGTCTGCGCTCATCGCGCAGACTTCCTCTGCTGCCCCACTAGCCACCAGGGTAAATCAGGCAGCTGGGGGTTGTCTGCACAATACGTGCAGACATCCTCCATGCTGCCCGACACGGCAGACTAAAATGACGGACAGCTGTCCGTCATAATAGACTGCCGTGTCGGGCAGCATGGAGGATGTCTGCAAGTATCGTGCAGACATCCCCCGGCTGCCCCCACTAGCCACCAGGGATTGAGGTACAGGTAAGTGGGGGGACAGAGAGACAGGGGGAGGGAGGGAGGGGGGCAGAGAGACAGGGGGGCAGAGAGACAGGGGGAGGGAGGGTGGGGGGCAGAGAGACAGGGGGAGGGGGGCAGAGAGACAGGGGGAGGGGGGCAGAGAGACAGGGGGAGGGAGTGATGGAGGGGGGCAGAGAGACAGGGGGGACAGAGCAGGAAGGGGGGGAGAGACAGAGGAAGGGGGGCAGAGAGAAACATGTGGGGGGGAAGAGACAGGTGAGGGGGGAGTGGGGAGTGAGACAAAGCTGGGGGCAAGGGAAAGAGAGAGGCAGCATTGGCACATAAAAAGAAATAAACACAAGAAATGCATTTTTTTTTATATAATATTTTATTAAAAAAGCAATTTACATGTGAATATATACAAGTTTAACTTTTTTCCTATAGGGTAGTCTTATATTCAGGCTTTTAGTTTTTTTCCTAAAGGAATATCCAAAGTTTGGGGGGTTGTCTTATAATCAGGGTCGTCTTATAATCGAGCAAATACTGTAATATTTAACACCAACAAATTGCAGTATTTAAAAATGCCTAGATGTTGCCCCCTGAGCTAACAGAACAGGATTAAAGTCATGTGCCTGGCACACATGCAGTTGCAAGTGCACTGCACTCTCTGTGGCACTGGGCTCAGGGCAGGGTACAAATATGTAGTATAGCACCCACTAAAATAATCACTGTAATTTGAATAATCGCTGTAGTTTGAATAATTGCTGTAGTTTGCAGATTCAACACCAGAATTTTTTTTAAATCTGTCCCTCACAGCTGCAGCATCCTCTCCCTACACTAAGAAGAGCTCATGTGATGTGCGTGTACGTGACTCCAGCTTATACCGTATTTGCTCGATTATAAGACGACCCTGATTATAAGACGACCCCCCAAACTTTGTATATTCCTTTAGGAAAAACCTAAAAGCCTGAATATAAGACTACCCTATAGAGAAAAAAAGTTTAACTTGTATATCTGTAAATTGCTTTTTAGTATTTAATAAAAAAATTGATATTATACAAATGCATTTCTTGTTTTTATTTCCTTTTATGTGCCAATGTGGCCTCTCTCCCCCTCCCCCAGCTGTCTCTATCCCCCCCAGCGTTGTCTCTCTCTCCCTCCCCCCCAAACTTCTCTCTCTCTCTCCACCTCCCTCGTCTTCTCCCCCCCCCCCTTGTCTCTCTCTATCCCCCCTTGTCTCTCTCTATCCCCTCCTCCCCTTTTCTCTCTTCCCCCTCCCTCCCCTTGTCTGTCTCCTCCCTCCCTCCCCTTGTCTGTGTGTTTCTTTCCCCCTCCCTCCCCTTGTCTCTGTGTGTCTCAGCCCCTCCCCTTGTCTGTGTGTGTCTCCCCCCTCCCACCCCTTGTCTGTGTGTGTCTCCCCCCTCCCTCCACTTGTCTGTGTGTGTCTCCCCCCTCCCACCCTCCCCTTGTCTGTGTGTGTCTTCCCCCCCCTGTCTCTGTGTGTCTCCCCCCCTCACTCCCCCTCACCTTGTTTCTTTCCCTGGTGGCTAGTGGGGGCAGCCGGGGGATGTCTGCACGATACGTGCAGACATCCTCCATGCTGCCCGACTCCTCCGTCTATTATGACGGACAGTAGGTCCGTCATAATAGACGGAAGTGTCGGGCAGCATGGAGGATTTCTGCACGTATCGTGTAGACATCCCCCAGCTGCCTTATTCTCCTGGTGGCTAGTGGGCCAGCGGAGGATGTCTGCACGATGAGCACAGACCTCCCCTGCTGCTGCCCGGCACAACCGCCTGGAATTTTATGATGAAGCCGGAAGGACCCGGCTTCATCATAGAAGCCCCTGCGGTCGTGCCGGCGGCAGCAGGGGAGGTGTGCGCTCATCGCGCAGACATTCCCCTGCTGTTAGAGAGGGGGACCCAGGTACCCTGCAGCTCTGCGGGGGACCTGGATCCCAGTCTTATAGTCTGACCTCGATTTGAGGTCAGATTATAAGAAGACCTCGAATGTAAGACGAGGGGTGTTTTTCAGAGCATTTGCTCTGAAACAAACCTTGTCTTATGCTGCACTGGCCAATCACAGCCATGCCATTAGTAGGCATGGCTGTGATGGCTTTTAAGGGCAAACGAGTCAAACGCTTGTTGACTGGCTGCCCTGCAGCTTTTCAAAACGCGCCATTAAATCGCCGAACCCCGAACTCCAACCCGAACATACAGTGAAATGTCCGTGTTCAGGGTCCAAAAACCGTAATGTTCGGTACGAACCCGAACAGTGCGGTTCGGGTTCGCTCAACACTAGTCCTGATATCAAGTAAACTGTTGTTCAAGTAATGTGCAATATGATCTATGCTGTGTCCAAATATACCTGTCTGTGGTCCAGCAACAGAATCTTTTCTTCAATCAGCCATCTTTTATGCATGCATCCTGAGCGACAAGGAATAGACACTCACTATATATATATATATATATATATATATATATATACATACACACACACATATATACCACTGAAATTGCACTGTGGCAATTCAGCTACTGTAGACTACAATTGGCCCGTAGTCTGACCATCATGAGAATTATGGTCCAAAGCACCAGCATTAATAGTTAGCCATCACTGGTGTACACTGTTCTGGATATTGACGAGTTGAAACAAACACGTCCATACCATTTGAATGACAATTGTTATTGACCATGTAACTGCAGTGGATTAAAACAATCTACATGAGAGGTGTGGGGTGTGCATTATTATTGTACCTCTGCTGGAAGAGGGGGTTCCCTGCAATTCTTCGTACTCTAGAAGTCCCCATCAAGCAACCTGGATACTGAGAGTTGTGGGTGAGGACCAGCTCCATGTTGTGCAGCTGAAAGAAAGTGGAGGATGATAAATGGTTTCCCTGGTATCCCGTATTTGGATAAATTCAATAAAAACATCCAAACTATTTACTTTGTGGATATGCCGTAGAGATGCAGCAGATGGAGCAAGCAGTGAGCCAACCAAATTATTTTACCTTCAATCCATTATAGACTGTATTAGCCTAAGCACATATGGGGTTTTCTAAATAGACTTGAATGTGATCTTGAGCGCAGGTTGTCACAAACATCCATCGCTCAGACTTTAAATAAGCAAAGCATGAGTGGGGTTGAGGCTAGTTCCTACCCAGTAGAAGGACCCTGTCCTTTCAGAGGAAATATATTTTCAGATAGGAAATAGCTTGCTCAGTGTGAGTGAGCTATTTCCTATCCTGCAAAGGGACCTTTTTGGCCCCTAGTGTTCAGGTTCTGTATAGGGATTGGAACTAGCCGACTCACACTGAGAGAGCTTGTTCCTATCGAGTAGAAGGACCTTTTTGCCCCCTAGTGGCCAGGTCCTGTATCGAGATTGGAGCTAGCCGACTCACACTGAAAGAGCTAGTTCCTATCCTGCCAAAGCACCTTTTGCCTCTAGTTATCAGGTCCTGTTAAAGGATATGAACTAGACGGTTCACAATGAGAAAGCTAGTTCCTATCCAGTAAAAGGACCTTTGTACCTCCAGCTAACACAGGTCCTTTACAAGTAGTACTTATACTGCTAAGGGATCTTTGTACCTCCAGCTAACACAGGTCCTTAACAGGGATAGGAAATGGATGGTTCACAGTGAGAAAGCTACTTCCTATCCAGTAGAAGGACCTTTGTACCTCCAGCTCACACAGTTCCTTTACAGGGATAGGAAATAGACATGTCACAGTGAGAAAGCTAGTTCCTAACCAGTAGAAGGACCTATATTCCTTCAGCTAACACAGGTCCTTTATAGGAATAGGTTCTAGACCAGTGATGATGAACTTCTTTGGGCCCGAGTGCCAACACGGCATACACACACACTTATACTCTCACATAGACACTTTTGCTCATACTCACACTCACTTATACTCATATTTACACACACTCATTCCTACACTCACACAGCCAGGTTCACCTCTCGGCTGCTATCCTGATAATAGGGCGCATGCTCGCTATGTGTAGAAGCATTCAAATCGGAAAGCATGTGTAACTGAACGTCTAACCAAGGCTGGTAGCCAATCTTTCCCTTGTGTGAAATCACCTCCTTACCCCCGATTAAAGCTCAGCATCCACCCAGCAAGTCTTTCTGGAACCTTGCTCTTTGTACCCAAATAGCAGACAGGACCACTAGCAGTTAGGTACAGCAAGAATGAACCAAAAATGTATTTGTGAAAGAAAACAGACTTATATACACACAAATATGACATCAACTGGGGGGGGGAGGAACAGGGGTTCGAATTATAACACGGAAGCCTCAAACAATAGAAAACCTTATCTGAAACAGGGAATTAAACACAGCATACCTTTACATAAAATACACATTCCGTCTGTAGATCCAGTCTACAAGGGACAATAGATGGCTCACAGGACAGTAAACACTTATTGATTGGGTAAGTACACATTTCAACACTAACATATAAAAACATTTCTTAAACTGGGGGAAACACAATAAATAGAGCAAAGGCTTGGATCCCAAGGTACACATCCTGGCTGACATCCTGGGTGAGCCTGTGTTGAAGTCTAGCTGTATTTAAGCAATGTGTCACTGATGCCTCCAAGGTATGCACCCACCAAACATAGCATATCCAAAGACAGGGTCCATAGTCCACAGGGAGGTGTTTGGCCATCAGGGCTCGTCGTGATTCACTTCGTGATATATCTAATTTTTTGGTAGGAGACTGACACCGGAGGAGCCCACAGACGGCATAGCTTTAAGCCAAAATTTGTAATTCCCACCATTGTGCAGTTCAAGAATAGCACTTGTAACGGACCGTCTACCGGATGTAGTAGACCCTCTGTCCGTGGTGGGAAATCACCATCTTAGCCCCCACTTTCAGCTCAGCATTCACCCAGCAAGTCTTTCCTGGACCCTTGCTCTTTGTACCCAAATAGACAGGACATCTAGCAGTTAGGTACAGCAAGTAGAACAACTTTATTTGACAAAACAACACAGACTTATATAAAGACATACACATGACATCACAGACATTAGTATACAATGGGGGGGGGGGGGGGGGGGGGTGTACCTAAACATAGTTCTCCAACTAACTGGGGCTAGGAAAACATTAGACATTCAGACTGCAAACCAAATAGGAATTAACATAGAGTGAGTAGGTCTGTGCTCATCCTAAATACAATACACACAGTAATGTACACAACATAATCAGTTTACCAGTTAATACAGTTAATACAGAACAGTGGATGTTGGAGTAAACTATTGGAGTCACTGTCACATTATAAACCTTCAGAGTGGTCTACTCACAGAATTAAACATTACACATAACCAATATACTAAGAGAATATAACTAACTAACAATATTAATATTAAAAAAAAAAAAAAAAATAACAATATTAACGTATAGTGCTATGGCACATCCATTACCCAGGTGGTCCGTTCATTCGTGAGTTGGTTCGGTAGATTCAATCTACCGAAAACCCAGGCAGAAAGGCACGAACAAGCCTTTCTGCAGGGGAAAATACAAGCTTTTACCATGGGGCCATAGTCCAGAGGCAGCAGGTGAGCAACCAGGCTTCTCCAGAACATAGTGGCGAGGTTGGTTCCGCCACAGCACTCACCAGCCCAACCTCTGCCTCTCCCAAAGCACATTTCTGCGGCTGGGGAAAAGGGTCAATTACGCCTTCTCCCAGTGGTTCTCTTTGCCGCAGGTAGAGGGGTTGGGTTAGCTCAGGTTCCATGAAGTTGTCCTGGCCAAGTTCTGGGGGCATCGATGGCAGTGCTTTGGTGGAGGCAATATAATCCACGGCACTCACATTCTCAAGGGCAGCTTGTGGATAAAAAGGTGATGGGGCCATAGTTTCCAGGCACCGGGGCTGAGGGGACCCAGGTGGAAGTGGGCAGAGGCCAGCGGTTCTCTGTCCTGATGCCAGCAATTCAGCTGGAGACTTTGACAGTGCCAGCAGTGCAGCTTGGCATTCAAGGTGGGGCAGGGGTAACTGTTCTGGGGACATGGCTTCAGCAGGGGCATCCACAGAGGAAAAGGGACACAGTTCTGGGGCTAGTGTTAGACAGGGACTTTGCCCGACTGCCACCAGCTTAGCTGGGATATCTGGCTGGGACGCGATGGGGGTGTGCTGGGCCGTCTCTGAGGACACAGCTGCCAACACTTTTGCTGGGGCATTAGGACAGGGAAAAGGCAACAGTTCTGGGTACTCATAGTCAAGGGGTTGGGACCACTGCGGATGCCTAGGGCGGCAAAATTTCAGGGGGCGCCCCCCAACACTGAAAAAAAAACAATAAAAATTGCACAGGCAGCCTGATTATGATGATTGGGCTGCCTGTGTGTTTTTTTCTTAGGGTTTGGAGTGATGACAGGTCACGCGACCCGTCGCTCTGTTGTGCATGGGTAGGGGGTTCCAGAATTTTGGGGTAGCCCAAAACCAAGATACACCACTGGTTGTGACCCGGGTGTGGAGACAACTGTCGCATCCACCCTTCCTGTGTAAAACTTCACAGAGCTTAACTCTGCTAAATCCAAATCATCAGGTCCCATTTGCCTGTGGCTGAGCAAATCAGCATCCAACTCTGCAACATCATACTCCCGCCCAGTGGTGTATCTTGGTTTTGTGCTGCACTAGGCAGACAAAATTCAGACACCCCCCTACCTACGCACAACATGACCTATAACCCACATCACCCCATTATATGCCTCTATCAGTCCCATTACATACCTCCATCACATGCCCTATCACCCCAATTACATTCCCCCTCACCCCAGGACTTACCCGATCCACCAACTTGAAGGGAGGGTTTGGCCCACACACAGCCAGACATTCCATTACCCTCTGGGTCATCACATCCTCTACCTCCGGGGATACTGAGGAACCAGCTGGACTGAAGATCTTTCTCTTTCTGGCCATGAAGCTGCTTGTAATCCCTTACCAGATTAGCTCTACATTGTGCAGGTACAAACGTAGTTTGTAAGCAAATTCCCCACAATGTATAGCTAAATTGGTGTGATTAAATGTTCATCTTACAGTTTAGTAAATAGCCCAAATAGAGGGTGATTTTTACAGGGAACTGCAGTCACAATTCTCTGGAGAGTGAACAAAGGTGCAAATGGCTGTTATTATATTTATAGTATACGTCACATCTGTTTTATACATCACAGCACATTTGAATTCTGAAATTGAGACTCTGCCACCCACAGTTTTTAGGTAATTAGAGCAATTTTAGACTTTAATAAATGTGAAGTGTAACGGACTCCTTGGTACCCCGACTGGGAGCCTCTGTTATATTAGACCTATAATCCACAGAAACCCTGCAGTATTATATCCCTTGGATGTAAATGTCCCTCAAATAATTGACACGACAAGAATAGAGGGTAAAAATGCAGAAGAACCCTTTATTACAAACAGTACCGTATATTTATATGTTTGTACATCTTGATGAACTGTTGACTGAACAATACAAACAAATTGACTTCATACAATAGTTAATCCCTTTAAATCTAGCGCCAGTAATGGGGCAACCAATGGAAGAGTAGATAGGGAAAGGAGCAACCAATTAACTGGCGGTAGGCAGGGTTGAGTCCCTTTAAACTCTTAGACCTTTAAACGCTGGAACAATGAGCTGGGCACCCTCGGCCGTAGCGATCAAAGACTGCTGACAGTCTAGGGGGCGAGCGAGAAAGCTCCAAGCGGCCGGGCTTAACCTTTATTGTGGCTGGCCGCTTAGGGTACTCGCTCACTGGAAGAATTACATCGCTGGAAAGGACATAAACACACATAGATACAATTACGTTTATGTTTTGGATGTAATTTGGTCTCCCATTTCGCTTGTGTGAGGTGGGTGTGTGTATAGGTGTAGGTGTATATGCGAGGTAGTGTGTGTGTGTGGGGAAGTGTATATGCAAGGTGTGTGTGTGTAGGGGGGAGTGTATATGCTAGGTGTGTGTGTGTGTGTGTGGGAGAGAGTGTATATGCGAGGTTTGTGTGTGGGGGAGGACTGTACATGCTAGGTGTGTGTGTGTGTGTGGGAGGACTGTATATGCGAGGTGTGTGTGTGTGTGGGAGGGAGTGTATATGCGAGGTGTGTGTGGGGGAGGACTGAATATGCGAGGTGTGTATGTGGGGGAGGACTGTATATGCGAGGTGTGCGTGTGGGCAAGACTGTATATGCAGGGTGTGTGTGGGGGGGAGGACTGTATATGCGAGGTGTGTGTGGGGGGAGGACTGTATATGCGAGGTGTGTGTGTGGGGGAGGACTGTATATGCGAGGTGTGTGGGGGGGGAGGACTGTATATGCGAGGTGTGTGGGTGTGGGAGGACTGTATATGCGAGGTGTGTGTGTGGGGGAGGACTGTATATGCGAGGTATGTGTGTGTGTGGGGGGGGGGAGTGTATATGCGAGGTGTGTGTGGGGGGGGGAGTGTATATGAGAGGTGTGTGTGGGGGAGGAGTGTATATGTGAGGTCTGTGTGGTGGAGGAGTGTATATGCGAGGTGTGCGTGCGGCATGGCAGTGCAGGGAGCAGCACGGCACGGCAGCTCATGGAGCGGCACAGTCCGGCTGCACAGGGAGCTGCACGGCACGGCATAGGACAGTAGGGAGCAGCACAGAATAGGGCAGTAGGGAGCAGTACGGCAGAGCAGAGATCTGAACAGGAGGGACCAGCGCTGCTCTGCCGTGCTGATCACTACTGTGCTGTGCTGATCTCTGCCGTGCCGATCCCTGTTGCGCTCTGCCGTGCCGCTCCCTTTTGCGCTCTGTCGTGCCGATCCGTGCTGGTCCCTGATGTGCGCTGCACAGTAGAGCAGCGATCATCACGGCACTGCAGCGATCATCACGGCACAGCAGCGATCAGCAGAGCAGGGATCAGCTCAGCAGAGCAGGGATCAGCTCAGCAGAGCAGGGATCAGCTCAGCACAGCAGAGCAGGGATCAGCAGAGCAGAGATCAGCAGAGCAGAGATCAGCAGAGCAGAGATCATCAGAGCAGAGCAGGGATCATCAGAGCAGAGCAGGGATCAGCAGAGCAGAGCAGGGATCAGCAGAGCAGAGCAGGGATCAGCATAGCATAGCAGAGCAGGGATCAGCATAGCATAGCAGAGCAGGGATCAGCAGAGCAGAGCAGGTATCAGCAGAGCAGAAGAGGGATCAGCAGAGCAGAGCAGGGATCAGCATAGCATAGCAGAGCAGGGATCAGCAGAGCAGAGCAGGGATCAGAATAGCATAGCAGGGATCAGCATAGCAGAGCAGAGCAGGGATCAGCATAGCATAGCAGAGCAGGGATCAGCAGAGCAGGGATCAGCATAGCAGAGCAGGGATCAGCATAGCATAGCAGAGAAGGGATCAGAATAGCAGAGCATGGCTGAGTAGGGATCAGCACACCACAGGACAGCAGGGAGCAGCAGGTGAGCATCCCTCACCTTGTTTCTTGATCCCTGGTGGCTAGTGGGGGCAGCTGTGGGATGTCTGCACGATATGTGCAGACATCCTCCATGCTGCCCGACACTTCCATCTATTATGAATAATAATAGACGGAAGTGTCAGGCAGCATGGAGGATGTCTGCACTATCATGCAGACATTCCCCGGCTGCCCGATTCTCCTGGTGGCTAGTGGAGGCAGCGGAGGATGTCTGCACTATACGCGCAGACATCCTCTGCTGCTGCCTGCCACTTCCACCGGGACTTTTATGATGAAGCCGGAAGGACCCGGCTTCATCATAGAAGTCCCGGCGGTCATGCCGGGCGGCAGCAGGGGATGTCTGCGCGCATCGCGCAGACATCCTCCGGCTGTTAGGGAGGGGGATCCAGGTCCCCTGCTGCTCTGCGGGGGACCTGAATCCCAGTCTTATAATCTGACCTCGATTTGCTCTGAAAAAGCATTTGCTCTGAAAAAGAACCACGTCTTATATTCGAGCAAATATGGTACTACCAATAGCTTGTTGACATAATATTGGGTTTCATCAAGAAAAATAACATTACATTTGTTCTCATTTGTATATCTTAATGGAAGAACAAAATCAACCAGAAGCGGCACATTCTATTCAACAATTATGATGCTTAAATTAAAAAATGTAACTTTTTTTGTTCTCACTGATACCATGCTAATTATTTGGCATTTCCGAGGGCTCCTCCCCTTTTAAATCACATTCTTCCTATGTAAACATACAGCTGTATGTACTTAGTTTCCTGCCTTCCTCAGTCACGGAGTTTATTTTCCTGTGGCAGATGAAAAGGGTAAGTAAGGGATTTAGGAGCTTGCTAACATTACAAACTAAACAAATGGCTTTCTAAAAAAAAACTGACCCTAAAAACTTACTTATTAACCTAATGTGCTTTTGTCTCACGATTTGCTTTCTTAGTTGAGAGTATTTACTCTAGCTGATTTTTATTTATTATTGGAAATGTTCAAAATGGGAGAGTTCACAGTACTCTCTCGAAAATAGAACAAATGCCTTTATAATACAGGCCATTACTATACTTGGAGCAAAGCTAGTGTGTAATTATGTCAAGCATCAATGCACTAATCATAAGCATTGTTCCATGTAATCGTTCTGATATGTTGCAGTGTCTATTAATGTTGATTATATGCCGGTTATGAACACACTGTATAAAAAGAGAGTATCCATACACTGTTTGTGTTGGTAAGAGCAGAGGCTTGTATACGTGTCTGTTCGGTCCATTTCCCTCCATATGATACCTCCTCCAGGCACATTTCTTTCTAGAGGCACGGTTAGTGAACCACAGAAAATGTGCTTTTCTCAGTATTTATGAGGTTTGGAGAGGGGACAGAATTCCAGATTACACATGGCAGCTACTGTTACTGAAGAGACCCATCCTCCACTAAGTGTTCATCATAATTTGTGTATGAAATTCTAGCATAAAGATTCAAAGCTGATGTAGCCAATAACACCATAGTTCTTATTATGTGTGTATAGATATACATTGTAGATTTGTGTTGCAATATATTGTTAGTCCCATTGTTAATACTAGTGCGATTTTTTTTTTACTATTTTTGTTCAGTTAAATCATACAGCGCAAAAGACTGTTTTTGCGATTTACCATAAGGAAACCCGTTTGTTGGACACACATAATGCATCAAACTGAATCTGAACCACTCCTGATTAGTGTTGAGCGAACCCGAACCGCACTGTTCGGGTTAGTACCGAACATTACGGTTTTTAGACCCCGGACCCGAACACGGACATTTCACTGTATGTTCGGTTGGAGTTCGGGGTTTTGACCTATTCGTATGAATGGGGACTCTATTTCGGTTTATAGAATAGCAATAGCATTACATGTATTACATAAACCGAAAGACATTCTGTTTATAGACTTTCGGTTTATGGAATACATGTAATGCTATTGGTATTCTATAAACCGAAAGTCTATAAACCGAAAGAGATTTGGTTTATAGCAAGCCAATAGCATTACATGTATTCCATAAACCGAAAGTCTATAAACCAAATGTCTTTCGGTTTATAGACTTTCGGTTTATGGAATACATGTAATGCTATTGGCTTTCTATAAACCGAAATATAGTGCCCCATTCATACGAATAGGTCAATTGACCTATTCGTATAAATGGGGACTCTATTTCGGTTCATAGAATAGCAATAGCATTACATGTATTCCATAAACCGAAAGTCTATAAACCGACTCTCTTTCGGTTTATAGACTTTTGGTTTATGGAATGCATGTAATGCTATGGACGAATGGTTAATAAATGAAAATCATTCATCCATTCGTGCTATTGGCCTTCTATAAACTGAAATAGAGTCGGTTTATAGAATACCAATAGCATTACATGCATTCCTGCACTTCATATCTGAGAGTTAAATAGAACTGTCAAATACTGTGCTTACAGCGCACTTTGAAAAATTCTAATAGTTTTCGGTGGTAAATAGTACATTTGAGTCTTGCTGTGCACTTCATATCTGAGAGTCAAATAGAACCATCAAATACTGTGCTTACAGCGCACTTTGAAAAATTCTAATAGTTTTGGGTGGTAAATAGTACATTTGCGTCTTGCGGTGTACTTCATATTTGAGAGTCAAATAGAACAGTCCAATACTGTGCTTACAGCGCACTTTGAAAAATTCTAATTGTTTTGGGTGCTAAATAGTACATTTGCATCTTGCGGTGCACTTCATATCTGAGAGTCAAATAGAACAGTCCAATACTGTGCTTACAGCGCACTTTGTAATTTTTATGCATTTAATGTTATTTTAAGTTATTTCCCTATCCACATTTGCTTGCAGGGCACTTGTCCTACTCTTACCCACATTTTACTTCATTTTGCAGAACTTTTTTAGAGACATTTTAGTGCCCAAAAGTTCGGGTCCCCATTGACTTCAATGGGGTTCGGGCTCGGGGTAAAGTTTGGGGTCAAGTTCGAGCCCGAACCCGGACTTTTTTCCGAAGTTCGGCCGAACCCGAACATCCAGGTATCCGCTCAACTCTAATCCTGATTTTAAACTTTTAAATGTCTGACTTCTACCCTCAAAGCTTCATAGTCAACAGTGTGCTGTTCTGTGTGGGTGGTGGGTTGGTGTGGGGCTTTCCCTTAACTGCTCCTGAAAATGAGTTTATGAGTTATGTTTTCTCACATCATTATCTACACTTATTGGAGTGTTTTTACCCCCATTGGTTCTATTTCAGATTTGTCTTGGCAGCTTGGACCGTGCATGCTCCAAACAGATAATGTCATAAACAGACATATTTCAAACATATATTTCTCTTATTTTATGCATTTGCATGCACTTTTGCTAACATAATGCATATTATGCAGTCCAATACTGTGCTTACAGCGCACTTTGAAAAATTCTAATTGTTTTGGGTGCTAAATAGTACATTTGCGTCTTGCAGTGCATTTCATATCTGAGAGTCAAATAGAACAGTCCAATACTGTGCTTACAGCGCACTTTGAAAAATTCTGGCTACCTCCTCCTCCTCCAGCGCCGCTACCACCTACACCGTGGCGGTCACCGCCTCCTCAACCTATGGGTCACTTAGTATAAACTGAAAGAGAATACCCTTCACTCCAACCCTCTCTCAAATGGATAATTCTGTTGATCCTCCTGGCAGCCATGCTTTAGATTTAGATTTATGTTCTTCCAAAACTAAAATCAAAGATTCCATCTAGTGCTATTTTATGGCTCAGCTGTATTTGTAATTTTTATGCATTTTATGTTATTTTAAGTTATTTCCCTATCCACATTTGCTTGCAGGGCACTTGTCCTACTCTTACCCACATTTTACTTCATTTTGCAGAACTTTTTTAGAGACATTTTAGTGCCCAAAAGTTCGGGTCCCCATTGACTTCAATGGGGTTCGGGCTCGGGGTAAAGTTTGGGGTCAAGTTCGAGCCCGAACCCGGACTTTTTTCCGAAGTTCGGCCGAACCCGAACATCCAGGTATCCGCTCAACTCTAATCCTGATTTTAAACTTTTAAATGTCTGACTTCTATTCTACCCTCAAAGCTTCATAGTCAACAGTGTGCTGTTCTGTGTGGGTGGTGGGTTGGTGTGGGGCTTTCCCTTAACTGCTCCTGAAAATGAGTAATTAATACTGGGCATATAAATCATTTTAAGATCTCAAAATGTATTTCGATATGCCAATTAGTGTGGGTATCAATTTGGTATCCTATCATCTTCCTTACTTATATATATTTATCTTAAGGGTGGTGTGATATTTGGTTTACACTATGTATTTCATATTTTTTCAACATTTTATATTTCACAGAAATGTTTTGATTTTGTAGTTATGTAAATGATAGAAATACCTAATCTGAGGGGGGGGAATGGGGCATATTAGAAAATTATTTGTATCATAAATATGACCCAGCAGTTTTTGGTTTATTTAGGGGGGTGGGAAGGTGTGCAAAAAGAATGATGGTGTCACTGAATCCAAAGAAAAACAGGAAAGGTGTTTAATAAACTGTGTACCTGGGGGAAAAAATTGGTTTACTTCTTGTAAATTAAAATGTTGTTTTCTGTGTAAAAAAAAAAACCCAAAAAACCTAGAAAATCTCCGTGGTAGCATAGTTCTGCCATTTTCAGCACTTCTGCGATAGTTTGTTTTCTTGCTGCTCATGCAATGTAAATGTTGGAACATGCATAACGTGAAGCAATATGTATATATATATTCACTGTTTTTGCCATAAATAATGATCTGTCTCTACCAGACATTTTAGTGTCAGTTACTGGAGACTGCAGTGATCTCACTGGAATATGTGAAGAATTGCAGAGGGGTTTTGTATCCTCTCTCACCACTGCTTTATCATATTGGCCACAGATAGGGTTGCCACTTCAGGCATTTTTTTTTACCAGCCACATATATCTTTTGTAGACTGCCTTGCAGTATGTAGAAGTCATATGTAACCAGAAGGCAATCAATTAACTAATCAACGTGGTTCTGTGGGATGCACTACTTGATTAGGTAATTAACTTCCTTTTGTTCACATATGAACCGTGGCCGGTAAAAATCGGATGAGGTGGCAATCCTATCCTCATGGTAAATGAAGATGTTTACATGAGTTCTCCACCCTGATTAATTAACTGGATTCTGTCTGTGCGTATAACCATCCTACATACATGTTCTTTCTGCAGCATGTGGAACAAATACGTGTCCCTGGAAACATGGCCGATGTCGGCAAGTATGATAATGTATAGATTATTTTTCATGATTTTGTATTATCTACATTCACACGATAAAAAAACGTATATGAATAACTAAACTATTCAACATTTACATGCAAAATAATAAGTAAGGTTTATGACACTGTAATGAGAAGTTCAAGTAAAATGATGGGGCTGGTTGTAAGCACAGCTTGTGAAACTGAAATGTATTTTATCAGATACTTTATTCTTCAATCAGGCACAATATAAAGATGTGGATTGGCACAGTTTACATGTAAATGCTGATCACTTAAATGCTGAATTTGTGGAAAAAAGACTAGTAAATAGGTAAGTAGATGGAGAGTATCAGGTGCTAAAGTTAAACAAAATATTATGTACAGTAAATATCTGAGATGGGTTTGTTTACCTAGGCCCTGGCAGTCCAATGCTGCTCCCTAGTGGCTATAACAGGTATAAATGATTTTATCAGGTGCTATAGATTTGGAAAGGGCTGTTCTGCTATTGTTTGCTTTTGCCTCTACTTAGGACTGTTATACTGAGTATGAATCCTGCAATCCATGTTGGACACATGCATACCAACATAAGTAAATATTTGCTTTTATAGAATGATATTGGAATCATGTTTCACATGAGAATGCCCTCTATCTTTATAACATATAACCGTATTCACCCCAGGTCTTGCCAGAGCATGAAGATTGCATTTATAGGTCTTGCCAGAGCAAGGTGGCAAGACTTAGACTCACTTAGATTCAGTGGTATAGCTAGGACTCTTGCCATCTACAAGGTGATCAGCAGCCAGAGCCACAGTGGCAAAGACCCGCTCAGGATCTGAAGAGGGTTCCTGTCGAAAACACGCAAGACCTCATGACGTCACAGAGGCATAGCTAAACCCGGAAGATCAGGCATTGGCGAATTTTCGTAAAATGTAACAGGCGCTCGCTTTGAACATCTTGCTGCATTGGGATCTGAAGCACAGCTCAATGTGGGGGGCCAGGAGAGGCTAGGAAAAGAAGGTCCTAGAAACTTTTGCGCCGCCACCAAAAAGGTGCCATGCGTGGCAGATTACCCCCCAGCTATCCCGTAGATTGCAGGAATAGGTCTTTCCAGAGCAACAAGATTGCAGCCATAGTGTTGTGGACAAATGTCTCTTTTACTATTATATATTTGTTTATGTCTTATTTGGCACACTTCCCTAAAAGGTCATAATTTCTTACAGATGCTGACGTATAAGCATTGCATTCCTTTGTCTGTTTAATCTCTTACACATGTGCTCAAATAAGCTACTTCCTATGGAAACTCCTCCCATCCAAGCTACCCACCCCTTCCCCCCTGCTAAGGAGCAAGTCTCATGTAACACATTCTTATAAAGACCAGCTTCCGGTACTATCTCCTCCCACTTTCTCTTGTACAAGTTATTACATGCCACATGAATCAATGTTAAAGTAACAGTAACTGTTCCCCCTGGAGCCCCTCTTTGTTCAGTAAACTACTCACTCCCCCTCCCATCGTGTAACCAAGATGGAGCTGGAATGTGGGTGGGAGAACTCTATAAAGATGACATCACATTCTGTAGGGTGGGCTTAAAGAAGACCCCTCCAACTTTTAGCCAATTGTTGAACGTATATTGTATCTTTAAACTATGAATGTACTGTGACGTATTCCTGCTTTAAAAGGAATCCCCCACTCTGGGAAATAAAGGTTTGCCTCAGGTTTTTCACTGATCAGAAACTTTGTCTCCGGTGTGAATTAGTTCTAGGGGAGAGCGCATTAGTTGATCAATCTGGAAGGAGTAGATGGACAATAAAGCAAAGTTTGCTTTGATCCAAATCAATAGGACTTGCCAAAGCATCTTGATTGCACCCTCAGGTCTTGATTACAGTGAGCTCCTATAAGTATCTCAGGATGGAAATAGATTGCAGGCTCTTAGTTACACTCTCTATTTCGAAATTGGAATGTAAAGGCACAGCTCGATGTACAGCCCTAGTCATCACGCTAGTTGCTAACCCCTACCACTAGATCTTAGCCTTTTTTCATCACTGTAATATTGCCTCTAGAGGCAGTCTAGCAACAGCAAAGAGCAACAGAAATCAGCGACAAATTGGAATGGCATGTTTCCAATATGGCGCCCACGGTCACACCATGGAGTGATCACAGGTCCTTTGGGCATGCCTTGACAACGAGACATTATAGCAACACCGCCTGAGTGGTAGAAGTGATCATTGATCGCTTCCAATACTCGATTTAACTGAGGATGTTCCATTCCATCACCACATCCTCAATGCAAAAAAATGCATGATGGCATGGAACGTGATCAACAGGTTAAGCTAGAACCTCTTTAAGGTCTCTACAGGCAAACACAAATAACTGCTTTATAATTTGCTTGATTTTCTTGTATGTATGTACTTATATAATAATACTGGCAGACAAGAAGCTACAATGTAATCATGCAAGAGGGACTACTGGCCCTCATAAAAATGATTACAGTGAAGGCTAGTATTTATTATACACAAGACCTCTTGAAGGCCAAAAGAACATATCCAGAACAAGTCTCCAGATAAACAAAATGTGTTTGTGTGAATTTCTAGTTGATGAATTTGTCTGAAGGCAGACACAGTGATTTACATATGGATGTTTTGTAAATCTATGTACTAAGACACGCTGGCAGGGCCGGCCTTAGGGGTGTGGGACCTGTGCAATCACACAGGTGGCGCCCGTCCAGCCAGCAAAAAAAAAAAAGTTAAAAAAAAAGGTTTGCTGGTGGAGAGGGTGGAGCTCACCAGTGAGAGGTGTAGCTCCACCCCCACCCTGCCTCACGGGGAGCCGCGGGCAGCATGAGAATATGCTGCTCACGCACCCCATGCTCAGTGTTAATGCAGGGTATCGGATTTCCGATTTCTCATGCTGCCCGCGGCTCCCCGTGAGGCAGGGTGGGGGTGGAGCTACACCTCTCACTGGTGAGCTCTGCCCCCTCACAGACAGAAAAGAACAAGGGGAGGATGAGAGACAGAACAGGGGAGGGGGAGACAGAACAGGGGAGGAGGGGAGAGAGACAGATCAGGGGGGAGACAGAACGGGGGGGAGACAGAATGAGGGAAGAGGGAGGGACAGAACAGAGGGGGGAGATAACAGAGAAAGGGGGAGGGAGAAAATAACAGGAGGGGGAGTGAAGAGAACAGAGGAGGGGTTAGTTAAGAAAACGGAGAGGGAGAGAGAGAACAGATATGGGGAGGAGGGGGAGAGAGGGCAGATATGGGGAGAGAGGGCGCCGGAACACTTAAGGCCGGCCCTGCACGCTGGGAAGATTTTAAACAATGTGTGGTCTTAGTTTAAAGCCTGTGTAAGCTATAGATAATTTTGTATTTGGTGGATCATGTCTGCACATCTGATACTATTTTTGAATACTGACAGATGCTGATTCTTTTTAAACGAGTTGTCCTAAATTAACCCACAGAAAGCCCAGAGCACATCAGACTTCGCAGAAATACATCCTCCATTTATAGATGTATGTGCAATCTACACCAATGTGGTTGTTTTAAATACAGAAACGTGTGTATATTATATTAACTAAAGACAGCTTGCGGCACAGGCACAGTATTACTAAACAAAGCCATACAGGTTTTTTTTTCGCAATAACAAATCATTGGCTTTCAGCTTAATTAGTGGTTATCATTAGCAGATCAAGGACACAGTGTAAATGAAAGCATTGTTAATTAATCTTAATCTATGTCTTTTCCTGCAGAGGCATTGTAAGCTACATATAATGAACATCCTAATGTCTTTTGAGGCACACTTTCCTTCTGCGTGATCACATCTCAAGGTACAGGCTACAGTATATCAGAAATATGTAATCCCAACCACACTCAAACAAGTGTAATTCAAGAATATACAGAAATAGGTATATATTCTTTCTTACTGTGAGGAAATGTGTTGTGTATGCAGCTGTAAGGTAGAGTTGATTGCATCAAGGAAAAATCTAGCTAAAGCTTTGTTTACAACATTGGTTAAAATATAAGAGAGGTTCTCACACCAAGTAACAGCCTAAGTTGTAGTGTTGAGCGAACCCGAACCGCACTGTTCGGGTTCGTACCGAACATTACGGTTTTTGGACCCCGGACCCGAACACGGACATTTCACTGTATGTTCGTGTTGGAGTTCGGGGTTCGCCGATTACATTGTATGTAATGCTATGGGCATTCTATAAACCGAAATAGAGTCCCCATTCATAAGAATAGGGACTCTATTTCTATTTTATAGAATAGCAATAGCATTACATGTATTCCATAAACCGAAACCGATATTGCTATTCTATATAAAATGGTGCAGGGACATTGAGTTTTTGATGTAATAAAATAGGGATATTTTATGTTCAAAACAGAATGAATCCTAAATACCGGTCTCACTTTTTTTTTTTGTATTTATATTCTTTATTTCATTATATCACTTTACAAAATATAAAATAGCAAACAGATAGATTTCTTGTTTCCATTTTGTAATAATCCAATAAAACATACTAAATATTCTGTTGTGCACATTCATTCACTGTCATCTACCATATATCATTCATCCTGTCATTCATCCCTTGGAGTGGGGGTCTATCCAGGCCGGCGCCAGCGGTCAAGTCCCATGGGGGCCCCTTTCACTCATTTTCTCGATGCCTCAGATTCCTCTTATCTTGGTCCAAGGGGACCATATTTCCCTGTGCAATGTGAGTTGGCCCTTTGCTCTATAGAACCCCGATTCCATCTCCCTTTGGTATTCTATTTGGTTAACTACTGAGATCCAGGGAACTGTGTCGGGACATTTCCAGAGCCTCGCTATTACCATCTTAACAGCCAGAAATATATTTACCAGGAGTTTCTTCTGTTCTACCTTGTAGGAGTCTAAATGCATATGGAGCAGGAACATCTGGGGGGGAATGCTATCCGTGGTGGGAAACATATGTTTTATTTTCTCTATCATCTTTGTTTTTATTAAATTTAAATAGTCACACTTCCACCATATATGTAAAAAATCCCCCACTTCTCTTCCACATCTCCAACAGAGTTCCGAGTTTTGGCTTGAAATCTTGTGGAGCTTTGTCGGGACCCAGTACCACTGATATACCAATTTGTACTGTAGTTCCTGCAAAGCCACACTGTGAATTGTTTGTCTAACAAAGGTTAATGTTTGCCACCATTCTTTTAATGAGAATGTAGTCTGCAGCATCACCTCCCATTTATGCATTGAGTTTGATTTATCTGCCGTCTCATCATTTCTAAGTAGTTTAATTGTACGGGAAATTTGTTTTGATTTAGAAATAGTTTCCAAATAGTCGTCAATTGGATGGCTCTTCATCATCTCCTTTTTATTTATATAGCTTTTTATTCTTAGGAAGGTAAATAGTTCACTTCCAGAAAGACCGTATTTCTGTTGGAGCAATGGGAATGGTATTATTTCGTGAGCTTGCATAATATCTCTCAATGTTGTGATATCGTTACCTAGCCATCCTGAGATCTCCAGGTCAGTTATGTCATATGTCAAAGTTTCAAATGGGGTGTTGAGGGTTAGTTTATTCAAAATTCCCAGTCTTTTCTTACATTTATCGATAGTGATCAATCCATCCATCTCTTACAATTGGGTTTTCTGTCCCTTTCCTACTGATATATTTTGTATTACTCCAGAAGATTTTATCTAATCTATAGGGACGAAAATCTTCCCCTTCCATCTGGAACCAGTCTAAAGTGGTCGATCTTTTATTTATCCAATCCATACTATGAGAAATCATACATGCCTCATGAAGATCTACAATATCAGGGAATGCTACTCCTCCTTCTTTTGTTCTTCTTTTCAAAATTATTTGTGAGATCCTGGGTTTGCGGCTTTTCCAGATAAACTCTACAAACATCCGCTGGAACTGAGTCAGGATCTTATGCTGTACTCTGAAAGGAATCGTTCTGAACAAATATAGTACCCTAGGAATGACATAAGAGTTCACTATATTTATTCTTCCTATCCAGGTGGTCTCTAAACCCTTCCATTTAGTAAATTTCTGCCTCAGTTGTCTCAGGAGTTCAAGGTAGTTATTCTCATTGGAGCCCCTATAATCAAAATCTAATCCTATCCCCAAATAGTCAATCTTTTTTCTACTCCAATCAAATTTATGTTGTTCTTTAAGTAACTCCAGCTTTGAGTTGTCCATATTTGCTGTTATTATTTGGGTTTTACCCAAATTTATTTTATAGTTTGAGAATTTGGAGAAGTTATCTATTACTTTTAATACTTCTAATATCGAAATCTCTGGTCTGGCCAGGGACAGGAGGACATCGTCTGCATACAGAGTTATTTTGCTTTCTTTATTCCTTATCTGTATTCCGTGTATCCCCTCGTTTTCTCTTATCATAGCAGCCAAATGCTCTATTGAGAGAATATACAGGAGCGGTGCCATGGGGCATCCTTGCCTGGTACCGTTACTGATAGCAAAGTAGTCAGATAGAAACATTGGGCCCGCTACTCTTGCTATCGGTTCGGAATACAGTAACATAATATTATTTTTAAAGGATCCGATTATACCAAATCTCTCCAATACTCTATCCAGAAATCTCCAGCTGACCCTGTCAAACGCCTTCTCAGCGTCTATTGCTAACAGGGCAGCTGGGATCTGGTGAGTATTGATTTTATGCAAAATATTAAATATCTTTCTTGTATTGTCAGATGCCCTCCTGCCCTGTACAAACCCAGATTGATCCCCATGTATTAGATCGGGGATAATCCCTTTTAATCGATCTGCCAGTATCTTTGAATAAATCTTTAAGTCAATATTGATAAGAGATATTGGCCTATAATTACATGGATATTGGGGGTCTTTGCCCTGTTTTGGGATAGGAGTAATTGAAGCTGCTAACATCTCTTTCGGAACTCTCTCTATTTCTAACATGTTATGGAACGTTTTCAATAATGATGGAGCAACTACCTTGACAAGTTTTTTATAAAAAGGTGCCGAAAACCCATCGGGGCCAGGTGCTTTAGCCGATTTTAAGTTACTGATGGTATCTATGACTTCTCTAATGGTTATTGGGGTGTTTAAGCTTTTTAATTTTTCAGGAGATATTGTGGGGATCTTCAGAGTTCTTAAAAATCCATCGGTCTCTGCTCCAGATGGCTCAGTTTTATTTAAATTATAGAGGGATCTATAGTATTCTGCAAATGCTTGAGCAATTGCATTAGGAGTTAGGTGTTTCCTATCCCCTACTATAATTCTCTTTATATTTTTCTTACCTGTTTGGTATTGTAATTTTTTTGTAAGTGATTTACCTGATCTATTATTTTCGTGATACCATTTTTGTTTCAAGAACAGTATTGTTCTATTTATTTTCTCAAATGTTTGAGTCTTTATTTTCCCTTTAATTTCTTGTATTTCTGCTGTTAATTTACTATCTATTTGTATTTTATTCTTTTTTTCTAGCTTTACTAATTCTATATGTAATTCGGCTAGGGATTTCCCTCTTTCTTTTTTTTGCTGTGCTCCCAACTTCATAAATAAACCCCGCATATAACATTTAAATGTACACCAGACAGTTGTTTGTGTCACTTCCCCGTTTTCATTTTCCTTAAAGAAGGCTTCTGCCTCTGAATTCAGATAGGCCATATCTACGGCAGTCCAAGATTTTTTCATTCAACCTCCATTTATTTCTGACCCTATAATCGGGATTCTTTTTCAGATCTATACTCAATGGGGCATGATCTGACCATGTGATTGGCCCTATTTCTGATTTTACCACTCTAGCCAGATCGTTCGCCTTCATTATGATTAGATCTATTCTTGTGTATGTCTGATGCACATGTGAGAAAAAGGTGTAATCTCTCACCTCGGGATTAAGCATACGCCAACAATCATACAATGAGTTACAATGAAGAAATTTCTGAAGACCCGAGGGATTCCCTATCTGTTTTGGCCTCGCACTAGGGTTAAGTTTCCCATTTCTATCCATCCACTGGTCTACTATTGCATTGAAATCCCCTCCAAAAATCAGTGTACCACATGCCACTTTATTTGCCGTGCTTAGCAACTCATTCAAGAATCTAATTGGAGACTGATTGGGGGCGTAGATATTTATCAAAGTATAAATTTGATCCTCTATTTTAGCTATTAATATAATATATCTTCCTTTAACATCCTTGATTTGGTGTATATATTCAAATTTTAATTTATTAGAGACAATTATTGCCACACCCCTTATTTTTTTTGATCCAACTGTGTTTGATGCGAATATCACTGGGTATTTACTATATTTCCATAGCCTTTCTGGTTGTTCTATCCAATGCGTCTCTTGTACAAATTAAATATCCACTTTTTTATCAATCAAATACTTATAAAGACTCCCCCGCTTTTGGGGCGAATTCAACCCCTGTACATTAAATGTTGCTACTCTAAAAGTCATTGTTCAGGAAATTGTCGTAGTGAAAGGGGCCTCCCTCAACCGCAGGCCCACAACCATGGGGACCCCCAACCCCTCCCCATATACACACTTCCTTACATTCATTCATACATACATCTGAATCACAATGCATTACTTCCTGCCCGCAACTCAGAATCCTGCTACCGCTGCAGGAGTTCCCTCCGAGATACCCTTACCCCATCTTCCTCCACCGCTCACCTCTCCCCCGTCTCCGTCTACTCTACTTTTTTAATTATCATATCCTATCCCTCCCTAAATGTCCTCTCAGATAGAATGTTTACTTTACACATGAGGCACTGGAGACTGAGGGGACTACATCTCTTTCTCTCATTTGTACATTACTAATATCATTGTACTCTTATACAGGGCTCCAAGTTCAAATTCTATGCCTATGTTGTTCCACTTCAAGTAATTATTCAAGTGTAATTTCAAATACAGCAGTCTCTTATTGGAGATAGTCTTCTTTTCTTAATACCGTACTTCTAGAACACAATGTTTATATACCTCCTTGTTTTCCTCTCTGGTCCCTGTGATAAGTTGTATTCTACATATATCTCTCTTTTATACCCCCTTATAAATTTAGTACATGTGTTCTTTCTAATGGATCGGACCTGGGAGGAATCCAAAAACACCACTAATTCCCTTTCCCCCTATCTCTACTCCCCCCTTCCTTTACCTCTTCCCCTCGTCTCTGCTCTGTCTCTCCTCCCACCTATCACTGTATCACCCCCTCCTCTTCCCTCTCCCTCTCTCTCTCCCTTATGTAATATATTTAATTTAATAGACTATTTTTATATGTGTAACAAGTGTATCATGTTTATATATTACTAGTGAAACCATATTGCTATTATATCTATCTTATTTATAATGTGTTTATCTATATAAATGAAGTTTTATATTATTAGTGAGTCCACATTTCTATTACTTCTATCATATTTGTATTGTGTTTTACCCTTTGTCTAATGTGATTACCTTTAGATGATAAAACTATCTATATCTTTACAACAACAACAACAACAAAAAGAGAGAAGAGAAAAAAAAAAAAATTGCGTGATTTTATGTGATATTCCCCTTTTCCCCTTCCATTTTCTCTTCCCCTTCCCCCTCTTCTTCTTCTCCCCTTCCCTTTTAAGTATTGTGTAATATCCTCCTAAATCCCTATATCACCCAATTTTTTGTCCACTTATACGTCTATCAAATCCTTTAATTATCAATAACTACTGTCCCAAGTAAACTTCTGGAATCAAACCTTCCACTTAATTCTCTAGAAATAGGAGGAGAGAGAGGAAGGAAGAAAAAAAAAATAAATAAATAAAAAAAGACAGTGAGAGAGGAAAAAAAAAAAAAACACATGTACGAGAGGGATTAGTTCCAGGTTTGTTACTCAGAGAGTATATTCCATTCAATTAGTCTCTCCTTTAAGGCCACTGGATTTTTGATGATATATGTGGTATCATTGTAGGTAATGCTCAGACCTGTTGGAAATAGCCATTTATATTTAATGTCATTATTTCTTAAAACTGGAGTTAGATCATTAAATTCCCTCCTGGCCTGTCTGGTAGCGTAGGACATGTCCGAAAATAGATTGATGCCATCATAGCCCTCCATCTCCACCGGTTTAGCTCTTGATGCCTGCATTACTATATCTTTCATGTATCCAGATGAAAATGTCACGATTACATCTCTTGGTAATGTTGCGTCAATTTGCTTTGGTTTGTACAGCCGGTGGAACCTTTCAAACGGGTGCGAACCCAGTTCTTCCCGAGATATATATGTTTCACAGATCCTTTTTATAAATTCTTCCAGTTGGTTTTGCTGTATTGCCTCTGGTATTCCTCTGATTCTAATGTTTTTCCTTCTGGATCTGTCTTCTAGGTCAGTCAGTTTAGTCTCGAGTTGGTTTACTTTATTTTCGAGTGTTTTATTTTTCCCCGATAGTAGGGAATAATCTTGTTGGATAATTTTTATAGCTATTGCTTGTGTGTTTAAAGATTCCGCCAGCCGGACCACTTCTTCTTTTAACTCGGTTATGTTTTTTTCAAGATCTTGTTTAATTTTTATATACAAGGTATCGAGCATCTCTATCATCCCCTGTTGTGTTATTACTTGTCCAGCATCGTTGTCCTCAGAGGATCTTGAGATATCTATCTCCCTCAGTTCTCTCTGTTCCAGCTGCATTGATTTCCTTTGTTTTAAGTGTGCTTGAGTCGGAGATTTAGGGGAGTAGAATTGGTCTATTGGTTTATTTCTTTCATGTGTCTTACTCTTATCTTTTTCCTTCTCCTTTTGTTTGGGAGCCATATTTGGAGAGAACCTTTTTCCCCTTATTTCTCGCTTCTCCTTTTTTTTTTCTCTCAGTTTTTCTCTCTTCTCCTTCTTTCTTCCACCCCTCTGCCTTCTAACGTTCCTTCACACCTTGCCCCCTCCACTCCGATTTATCAAGAATTGATCAGTCCTAGCAAGTATCAGCAGAGAAGCAGTTATGGCCAGCAGGTGTCCGCTTGCTCTGGTTGTTATTATTTGGATCTTGGGATCTTTACCTCGATTCCCTTGTATTCTTGTTCTCAAAAACACAGTGTATGGGTAGTAGGTTGTTAGTTATTTTTATGCTGATTGTCCTTGACACTATGCTATACAGACAGTCTAGTGTCCCGATGTTACTGGTCAGTATCCGTGTCAGAGGGTCCCAGAGACTTCGACAGCTGCCTCTAGCCCACGTTATTAATGGTTTTTGTTATATAAATTCAGCGTTTGGCCTTTGTCTCAGGTTATAATATTGCAGTCTGAACAATCTGGACCATGAGCCCGATTCACTCAGCACCTTTTTTATCCGTTGCCAGGCGGATACTACTTAGTCAGATATTGCAGGTGGAGTGTCGATTTCTCAGCTGCCAGCTCAATGTGCTTAATATTCCTAGGATAGCGCCAATCTTGATGCGGCATATAGTCTGCCCTCAATTCGTAGTTTAGATTGTAACATCGACCATTTGTAATGTATTTCTATAGTGTGTCCCTTTCAAGGGTAAATATCTGTTACCAGTGTAAGTAGGAAGGCTCTGTGCAGTTTCAGGATTTATAGTCCGGTTGTGACAACACTAATCAATGTCCTGGTCAGCTCAGTATATTTAGTAGTCCCAAGACCGTATTATGATATCCCATACAGTTCAGCCCTCCCTTTATAACATCAATCGTTCCAATAATATGTCTTTTTCAAGAATCAGATTACCGCTTTAAATAAAGAGGTTCTATGCCGTTTCCAGACTTATAACCCTCAAATCCAAATTCCACCATTATCATCAATCATCCTGTAATGTAATAATGTAACTCCTTCTAGGATATATATCACCCTGCTGCTTTAAGTAGGGGACTCAGTGTGAGTTTCTCAGCTTTCTGCTGCTTTTATTATCTTCCTTCTCTCTCTTTCCTGCTCTTCCTCCACTTTTCCTCCCCTCCTCTCTCTCACCCTCTTCTTTTATTTCTTGTTTGTTTGTATATCTCTCCACTTTAGTAACACATCGAGAGGGATAAATATAGCAATATCAGTCTACTCACGGAGCCGTCGGGTGAGAGAAATGCTGAAGTGCAAACGATGGTGTTTACACGTGGAGGAGACAGGTATCCCTTGGTAGCTGAGGGAGAAGGCAAACAGCTCGGCAGCCTTTAATTATCCCACATGGAGCGATCACCATGCCAGATTTGCAGGTGGACGGATCGTTGGTCGGGAGCAGCGGCGGATCATGGAAGGGAGCAGTGCACCCTCGGAGTCTCCATAGCGGCGTGCACGCGACCGGAACTCACGTCACGTCCGCATGAATACCGGTCTCACTTTTAATCATAACACTGTTGTTGACGGAATAAATAATGTTATATACATTGGAGCTAGAAGTGCCAGCTTTTTTTCTTTGTATTATTGATATGTTATGTTGGTTAATGAAGGTGGGCTTTGCAGGTGTGGGGAAGGCTTAGGCAGGGCCCAGGCACAAGAGGGAGGAAGCAAAAGAGGAGCACCAAGCGGTGGTTAAAACTGCGCTGTCTCCATAACACCTCCCAGAGACAGCGCCTTGCCTTATAGTAGTGCCGGCTCTGCAGCTTGGCGTTCCTCTAACGCCTCCGCTTCCTCAGACCTTTCTTCCTGGCTGTTTACGTGCACAGAGAGGACTTACGGAAGGTCAAGAAGGGGCATGGAAAACAGGCATGAGGGGAATAGGTATATGGGGAAGTGACATGGGGGAGGTATAGGAGGAGAGACATTGGGGAGAGATACAGACAAAGGGATCATAGAGAAAGACACATAGGGGGTCTGGGATGAGAGAGACAGACAGACATGGGAGTGTAGGAAGATGGACAGAGTCATGGGGAGAACAATAGAAATGGGCAGCATGGGGAAGAGAGACAGAAATGGGGAGTGTGGGGGTGAGAGAGACACATGGGGAGACAGATACATGGGTGGTATGAGGTGGGTATAGAAGGAGAAACAGAGTCATGCGGTTCTTCGGTCCGCTCGTGATAGGGTTTCAGCATGTTAACGTGGAGCATGCGTCTACCGCCTGCTCCTGTACATGGGGCAATTATATAGGTGGTGTCACATACCTGTTCCACCATCTTATAAGGGCCTTGCCAGGAGGCCTGCAGTTTGTCATTTTGGACTGGCTTCAAGATTAACACCTTTTGTCCTATTTGAAAACTGCGGTCTCTGGCTCCCCTATCGTACCATCTGCGCTGTCGTTGCTGGGCCGCCTGGAGATTAGACCGTACCGTCTGAATTAGGGTCTTTAAGCGTTCCCTGAACTCTAGTACATATGGGACGATAGGGGTACCGTTACTGGTGACCGTTCCCTCCCAGTGTTCCCTAATGAGGTCTAAGGGACCCCGCACTCTCCTTCCGAATAGTAATTCGAATGGCGAGAACCCCGTGGACTCCTGGGGTACCTCTCGGTACGCGAAGAGCAGATGGGGAAGAAACCTTTCCCAGTCCTTCTGGGTATCCATGAAGGTACGGAGCATTTGCTTTAAGGTTCCGTTGAACCGTTCACAGAGCCCATTGGACTGGGGGTGATACGCTGAGTTTACAATAGGTTTCACCCCACATGTTCTCCATAACTGATGAGTGACTTCGGCTGTGAATTGGGTACCCCGATCTGAGATAATCTCTTTGGGGAACCCCATTCTGGAGAATATCCGGATTAGGGCATCTACTATAGTCTCCGCATGGATATTAGTTAGGGCTACGGCCTCTGGGTACCGGGTGGCATAGTCTACTACGGTTAGTATATACTTCTTCCCTGACGGGCTGGGTTTTGCTAGGGGTCCGATTATATCTACTGCCACTCTACTGAAGGGTTCATCTATTATGGGTAGGGAGTGCATTTTTGCCTTGTACCGGTCCCCTCTCTTCCCTACTCTCTGGCATGTGTCACAAGTTTGGCAATACTGCCGAATATCTTTAGAGACCCCTGAAGAGACTGGGAAAAAGAGTCCACCATGAAGAGCATGGTCAACAGAAAGAAGGACATGGAGAAAGACATAGGCTATGAAGCAAGAAGGAGCTAGACATTGGGCAGCAGGGGAGAGATAAAGATAGACATGGGGTATGAGAAGAGACAGACTGACATGGTGTATGAAGAGATAGAGATATATATATACATGGGGATATAGGGAGAGAGAGAGAAACATGGGGTATAAGTGGAGAGCAGTGGCATACTTACTGTTTGTGCAGGGGTCGCAGCTGCGACCGGGCCCGTCACTCCGGGGCCCGACTGCCCTGCAAAAACAAAAAAAAGTGTGGGCAAACAGGGTAGCTGCCCAGAGCCCATTCATTCTTGCGGCCCAAAGCAGCTTCCCCGTGGGCCCCCATTGCTGCCCGTGTGACTGTCTCACACAAGGACAGTCACTATCGGGCAGCAGCCGGGAGGACCCAGCTTTTCTTCACAGCTGCCGGAAGTGACGCTGGTAGCTGTATTTCCTGCACGCACAGTGCGTGCAGGAAATACTTTGGAGCAGACAGCCGAGCAGCATACAGGTAAGTACTGGGAGGAGGAGGGGGAGGGGCTGCAAAATAACTGGCAAATAGGCAAATTAACACTGGCATATGGACAAACTATTAGTGGCATATGGGCAAAATATGAGTGGCAAATGGGCAAAATATGAGTGGCAAATGGGCAAAATATGACTGGCAAATCGTAGCATAATAGGAAAATTGCCTGTGGCATATTAATGAGCAATTTGGCTGTGGCCAAAGTGATAATGTGGCATGCTCTGCAGGGGCAGTTCAGTGGGACAAAGTGACACTGTGGTATGTTCTGGAAGGCAAATTTACACTGTGGCATGCCAAATCGTGTGGGTGCCATATGAGTACAAGACAAGTGCTGTGGGTACTGTATAGTGCTGTATTAAGACCTTTAGGTGCAATATGGGTGCAGAGGAACATTAACCATTTTTCAATAACAATTTTATTACATATGAAAATAGCTGAATATAATAATAAGTTCATATAAGTATGCATACAGCTATTGAAGAGGTCAGTAAAAATATAGATCTAGGTGTGGCAGTTGATGTGATCTATTTGGATTTCGCTAAAGCATTTGATACAGTTCCACACAAAAGGTTACTCTACAAATTGAGAGTAATAGGATTGGGGGCAAATGTATGTATTTCGATTGAAAATTGGCTAAAAGATAGAACACAGAGGGTTGTTGTAAATGGAAAAGCCTCAAATTGGACCAGGGTATTGAGTGGAGTATGTCAGGGGTCTGTTTTGGGACCTCTTCTTTTTAATATGTTTTTTAATGATCTCCCACGTTGTACTGAGAGCCATGTCTCAGTGTTTGCTGATGACACAAGACTAATCTTGATGTTTTTTCTTTACAGCAAGATTTGGACAGAGTCGGGGACTCAGCAAGAAAGTGCCAAGAAAGACTGGGCAATATAGACAAATGTAAAGTTATGCATTATGGGAAAAATAATAACAAAGCAACATATACGTTTCCCTGGGAAAAACTACTAACGAAAAGGATTTAGTAATCATTGTAGATAACAAACTTGGCAACAGTGCCCAATGCCAGTCAGCAGCTGCAAGGGCCAATAAGATATTGGCATGTATAAAACGAGGTATAGATTCACGGGAGGAGGACATCATCTTGCCTCTTTACAAATCAATGGTAAGACCTCACCTTGAATATGCAGTACAATTCTGGGCACCAGTCCTTAAAAAGGATATTAAGGAACTAGAAAAAGTGCAAAGGAGAGCTACAAAATTAATAAGGGGTTTGGAGGATCTTAGTTATGAAGAGAGACTTAAAAAATTGCATTTATTTACTTTAGAAAAAAGGCGTCTTAGAGGGGATATGATAACATTATATAAATATGTACAGGGCCAATATAAAGGGCTCTCCAGGGACCTGTTCATTAACAGAAATGTACAAAGAACAAGAGGTCACCCCCTGAGACTGGAAAAGCAAAGATTTCATAGACAGCAAAGGAAGGGATTCTTTATGGTAAGGACAATAAAGTTATGGAACTCACTGCCAAGAGAGGTAGTGCTATCAACCACAATAAATGCATTTTAAAATGGTCTGGATGTTTTTTTTTTTTAGAAAAGCAGAACATACAGGACTATTAATAATAGAATAAGCATTAATAATAGAGCTTATTGATCCAAGAAGAAATCTGATTGCCCTTTTGGAGTCAAGAAGGAAATTTTCCCCCTAGGAGGAAAAATTTGAAATAGCTTCCTTAGGGGTTTTTGCCTTCTTTTGGATCAAAACACTGGAATGATAGGTAGAAGAGTTGAACTTGATGGACTTGTGTCTTTTTTCAACCTAAATTACTATGTTACTATGTTAGTTATATACATATATTTGGGGTCCAAATCAAGCTTTTGAAAAGTCTGGAAATATTTTAATGTTTTTTTGTGGTCAGAAAAAGTAATATTACTTAACTGAGAGGGTGGTGGATGTGAGGTTAATATATGAAGCAGTTTAAGCATGCATGGGATAAGCATAGTGCTATCCTTGATATAACATAAGGCCAGGGACTAATGAACATATTACTTTACCGAGAGGGTAGTGGATGCATGGAATAGTCTTCCAGTAGAAGTGGTAGAGGTTAATACAGTGAAGGTGTTTAAGCATACATGGGATAGGCATAAAGCTACCATAGATATAAGACAAGGCCAGGCACAAAGCAGAACAGTTGGGAGGCATGTAAGTGGCATTTCTGGGGTGGAGTCGGGGGGCCCCAGGGCAATTTTTGCACCGCGCCCGGAGGTTTCTAGTTACGCCTCTGGTGGAGAGAGATGGGGATATAGGGAGTGACAGACATGGGGCATGAGGGTAGAGAGAGAAATACATGGGGATATGGAGAGAGAGAGAGGCAGACATGAGGATATGGGGAAAGAGAGAGAGATGTAATGGTATGGGGAGAGACAGACATGAGGGTGTCGGGAGAGAGAGAAGCAAACATGAGGGTATGGGGAGAGACAGAAGCAGACATGAGGGCATGGGTTGAGAAACATACATGGAAGTATGGGGAGAGAGAGACACATGAAAGACTAAAATGGTGGAGGAAATGTATGTATTGCTCCTTGTGTCCTTTTTTTCAGTAATGCTCAGCCAGGTTAATGGGAGACTTTGGCTGGTTGGGAATGGTAGTTAAAACTCACTCTGCTAGACTCCCGTGTTATTGCTGAGCATCATAGAAATAGTAGGATACTGCAGATATAAAACCATTGCATAGTATTATTATAGTAGTAGATATTTATTTCAAATAAAAGTTTGTTCTAGCACTTTACATTCAAGTAAGGTCTGTGCTGCACACATATTTGGCATTGTGGTAACAGATACAACCTTCTAAAGCTGATCGTAGTACAGTGGACAAAGTACCATGACAGGTTCAATAGTACATTAACTAACAGGTTATGTTTTTCACATCAATGGGGATATGTATAAAGTCCTATGGTTTAAGTGTAGTACCTTTTTCTGACCAATGTTATTTGCTTCTGTCTGTGCATTAACTTGGCCTAGCTCCTTCATTATGCAGTAGTGGTTCAGAAATATTTTCACCCAACATCTGCACTGTCTTTCTTATTCAAGACCTATTTTGGGGCAAGCAGCAGCAGGTTCAGTTCTTCATACGTAATTTTTTTTTTTAAAGAAACACTGATCATGACACCAGCATGGATGGGATCTCCTTTGTTTCCTTCTCACACATTTATTTTATTCCTCTGTCCTCACTGTGACAGATTCCCTCTGTCACTGGGGTTTGTGGAGAGAACTATTGACTCGCCTCCTCCCAATGCACAATGGACCCTCTCTGTGTATATACTAGGTTTGGGGGTACAAACTTTGAGGGCACCAGCAGAACCCTGTTTTCAGCTGGACTTCAAACACAGGCTCACTCAGGATGTCAGTCAGGATGTGTACCCTGGGTCATTGTGTTTCCCCCAGGTTAAGATTGTATCCTATCCTGCAAACCCCTGTCATTATGTCACATTATACAGTCTTTATGTAAGTCATTCAGTGTCCTGTTGTACAGTTACAATTAGCACATTACTATAATTAAGTGTACTCTGTATTTTAATTTAATTTGTTTATTAATGAACTGCCACATTGTGCTGAGAGCCATGTCTCCGTGTTTGCGGACGACACTAAATTAGGTAAGGCAATAAAGACTAATCTTGATGTTTTTTCTTTACAGGAAGATTTGGACAGAGTGGGGGACTGGGCAGTAAAGTGGCAAATGAGGTTCAATATAGACAAATGTAAAGTTATGCATTATGGGAAAAATAATAACAAAGCAACATATACGTTAAATGGTTTTTCCCTGGGAAAAACTACTAATGAAAAGGATTTAGGAATAATTATAGACAACAAACTTGGCAACAGTGCCCAATGCCAGTCAGCAGCTGCAAGGGCCAATAAGATATTGGCATGTATAAAACGAGGTATAGATTCACGGGAGGAGGATATCATCTTGCCTCTTTACAAATCAATGGTAAGACCTCACCTTGAATATGCAGTACAGTTCTGGGCACCAGTCCTTAAAAAGGATATTAAGGAACTAGAAAAAGTGCAAAGGAGAGCTACAAAATTAATAAGGGGTTTGGAGGATCTTAGTTATGAAGAGAGACTTAAAAAATTGAATTTATATACGTTAGAAAAAAGGCGTCTCAGAGGGGATATGATAACATTATATAAATATTTGCAGGGCCAATATAAAGAGCTCTCCAGTGACCTGTTCATTAACAGAAAGGTACAAAGAACAAGAGGTCACCCCCTCAGACTGGAAGAGCAAAGATTTCATAGACGGCAAAGGAAGGGATTCTTTACGGTTAGGACAATAAAGTTATGGAACTCACTGCCAAAAGAGGTAGTGCTAGCAACCACAATAGATGCATTTAAAAATGGTTTGGATGTTTTTTTAGGAAAGCAGAACATACAGGGCTATTAATAATAGAATAAGCATTAATAAAATAGCTTATTGATCCAAGGAGAAATCTGATTGCCTCTTGGAGTCAAGAAGGAATTTTTTCCCCCAGGAGGCAAAATTCGAAATAGCTTCCTTAGGGGTTTTTTGCCTTCTTTTGGATCAAAAGCTGTAATGATAGGTAGAAGGGTTGAACTTGATGGACTTGTGTCTTTTTTCAACCTAAATTACTATGTTACTATGTTACTATGTATGTATCTGGACTTGACACCTTTGTATCCTGAAAGGTGTGAGGTAGTACTTTCCCATTGTATGTCCTACTGTTATATGTGTTCATTAAGTGTCTGTATTTAAAGGTGTGATTATGTTGTATCCTACTGTCCAATCTAATAACCTGTTTTAAATGTGTCAGGTCATATTTGTTTATGTATAAATATCTGTGCTGTCATTCCTGTTCCACAACTGTCCTGGTGTGTGTCCATTCCTGCAGCAGAGTCATCGGATCTGTCAGCATTGAGCTTATTACCGTATTTGCTCGATTATAAGACGAGGTTTTTCTCAGAAAAAAAAATCTGAAAACTACCCCTCGTCTTATAATCGAGGTCTTCTTATAATCTGACCTCAAATTGAGGTCAGATTATAAGACATGGATCCAGGTCCCCAGCAGAGCTGCAGGGGACCTGGATCCCCATCTCTAGCAGCAGGGGAAGTCTGTGCAACGAGCGCAGACTCCCCTGCTTCCGCCCGGCACGACCGCCGGGGCTTCTGTGAAGAAGCCGGGTACTTCCGCTTTCATCACAGAAGTCCCGGCGAGCGTGCCGGGCGGCAGCAGGGGAGATCTGCGCTCATCGCGCAGACTTCCTCTGCTGCCCCACTAGCCACCAGGGAAAAGCGGGCAGCTGGGGGATGTCTGCACGATACGTGCAGATATCCTCCATGCTGCCCAACACGGCAGACTATTATGACGGACAGCTGTCCGTCATAATAGACTGCCGTGTCGGGCAGCATGGAGGATGTCTGCAAGTATCGTGCAGACATCCCCCGGCTGCCCCCACTAGCCACCAGGGATCAAGGTAAGGGGAAGGGAGGGAGGGGGGGCAGAGAGACAGGGGGAGGGAGGGAGGGAGGGAGGGGGACAGAGAGACAGGGGGGACGGAGAGACAGGGGGGAGGGAGGGGGGCAGAGAGACAGGGGGGACAGAGAGACAGGGGGAGGGGGGCAGAGACAGAGTCAAGGGGAGGGAGGGGGTTAAGAGACAGAGACAAGGGGAGGGAAGGGGTTAAGAGACAGAGACAAGGGGAGGGAAGGGGTTAAGAGACAGAGACAAGGGGAGTGAGGGGGTTAAGAGACAGAGACAAGGGGAGGGAAGGGGTTAAGAGACAGAGACAAGGGGAGTGAGGGGGTTAAGAGACAGAGACAAGGGGAGGGAAGGGGTTAAGAGACAGAGACAAGGGGAGTGAGGGGGTTAAGAGACAGACTAGGGGAGGGGGGAGAGAGAGAAAAATGGGGGCAAGGGAAAGAGAAAGGCAGCATTGGCACATAAAAAGAAATAAAAACTAGAAATACATTTTTTGATATCATAATTTTTTATTAAAAAAGCAATTTACATATGAATATATACAAGTTGAACTTTTTTCCTATAGGGTAGTCTTATATTCAGGCTTTTAGTTTTTTTCCTAATGGAATATCCAAAGTTTGGGGGGTCGTCTTATAATCAGGGTCGTCTTATAATCGAGCAAATACGGTACTTGGCAGCCTTTGTAAAAGCTGCACTTGGAGGCAAAAGGGTCGATACCTGCCTCCCTCTCCAGTGGACTCTGTGATTGCCTGGCTACTGCCCATTCAGCCTCACTTTGCAAAGTCCCTCTACTGAGACCAGCATCCTGGTGGAGATATAGTCACTGACTTGACCCCGGTCTCAGCAACGTTCCAATTCAGGGCAATACACCTAGGGGAGAGGCTGCTCTAGGGTTCCGTATCGTCACACTCACTTCTAGGTAATGTGTTTGGGAATAACACCACCCAAGAAGGATGCTCATTAAACTCCATTCAGACCAAACTTGGCTTTAGTAAGTAGCTGCGTTGAATGGGTTTCCTTGACATTTGGGAATTCACCTTCAACCCTAATGAGCTCACTTATAAAGCTGACTCTCTGTTAAAATCAGCCATGTCAAGTTGTCCTATAAAATTACTGATATTGCCAAACTCTAACATCTAAGTGGACCAGCCTTGCCCACTTAGACCACCCAAGAAGGATGCTCATTAAACTCCATTCAGACCAAACTTGGCTTTAGTAAGTAGCTGTGTTGAATGGGTTTCCTTGACATTTGGGAATTCACCTTCAACCCCAATGAGCTCACTTATAAAGCTGACTCTCTGTTAAAATCAGCCATGTCAAGTTGTCCTATAAAATTACTGATATTGCCAAACTCTAACATCTAAGTGGACCAGCCTTGCCATTTAATATATCCTTCATAGCCTTCAGTTTATTTTACATTGTTAGGAAGGCTCCATAAGGTAGCTACTGCTATAAGGTATAGGTCACTAATTGTGGTTTGCATTGGTTTTAAATTGTAAAGCAAATTTAATTTACATGTTATCTTTCCCATCTGTTACTATATGTGACTATTTCAGATCAGAATGACAGCAGAGGAATTTCTGTGTTTAGTGTTGTTTTTTAATCAATGTGTAACATTTGCTTATATTAGCCATCTGTCGATATGTTCCAGGGATATATTTAGCAAACCCTTAAAAACAACAAGAGCCCAAAGCTGAAGGCCTAGTTACAACTTGGTGATGCTGATATTTTACTATCAGGATTTGCAATCATGTAAATATTAGCAATGAAATGGAGTATGATTATGTTATAAACACCAGTCAACATGTTGTGGCTATATTTAATGCATATTGCAGATATAAAAGTGGATCATCTGTCTATTCTTCCATAGTTGTATACTATATTTTTCAAAACTTTAGCACTCATGCCTTTTTTGTCAATCAAATTAATTTATAGATGTTTAGAAGTGGGGAACTACTTTTTTCTCCGTCTTGGATCTGGACCAAGGTTCTTGCCCTCAGCAGAGCTGCAGGGTCAAGCTATGGACCATCTGGATGGGCAAGACTAGTCTCATATGCTAATGGCAAGATCTACTCAGTAATGGCAGAGCAAAAAGAAAAAATAGGGGTTATTATATAGGTTTGCCACCAAGCTGGTATTTTAATGACGGGCCTATAGAAAATTGCCCCCAGCCAATGTTTAGCCTATGGAGGCAATAGCATGGCCCTTAGAAAATGTAGTAACATGATTATTATAGCTCTCTCCGTCTTCAGTTGAGCTATGTATTGTTAATATTTATTATGACATTTGTGAATATTGAACAGTAATGTATATGAAAATATTATTAATAAACTTTTTTTTTTTTAAAAAAGAGAGAATTTGATTTTACACTGTACCAGTGGCGTCCCGAGGGGGTGCGGACCGCACCAGGTGACACCACCAGCGGGGGTGACACCTGTGCTGCCGGCATCCCCCCGCAATGCATCGCGGTCCTGTAGTTTTATTTTTTTTCTCTGGCAGCCGCATCTGCTGGATGCGGCCGCCGGAGAAAAAAAAGTTAAAAAGTCCCTGCGACAGGAGGGAAGTCTGTACGGAGGAGGCGTCCGGGGACACGGAGCATCAGCCAGGCGGTAAGTACTGGTGAAGGGCAGAGGAAGAAAACGAGCACTGTAACCACACAATATTACTTGCATCTGAATTTCAAAATTATACAATCATCTGAATGGCACAATTATACAAGCATCTGAATGGCATAATATTACTGGTATTTGAATGGCACAATATTACAGCTAATTGAATGGCACAATATTACAGGCATTTGAATGGCAAAATATAACTGGCATCTGAATGGCACAATATTATAGGCAATGAATGGCACAATATTACTGGCATCTGAATGGCACAATAATACAGGTTTCTGAATGCCACAATAATACAGGCATCTGAATGGCACAATAATACAGGCATCTGAATTCCACAATATTACTGGTATCTGAATGGCACGATATTACAGGTATCTGAATGGCACGATATTACTGGTATCTGAATGGTACAATAATACAGGCATCTGGATGGCACAATAATACAGGCATCTGAATGGCACAATATTACTGGCATTTGAATGGCACAATATTACTGGTATCTGGATGGCACAATAATACAGGCATCTGAATGGCACAATATTACTGGCATTTGAATGGCACAATATTACTGGTATCTGAATGGCACAAAAATACAGGCTTCTGAATGGCACAATATTACTGGCATTTAAATGGCACAATATTACAGGCAATTGAATGGCACAATATTACAGGCATTTGAATTGCACAATATTACTGGCATTTGAATGGCACAATATTACAGGCAATTGAATGGCACAATATTACAGACATTTTAATGGCACAATATTACAGGCATTTGAATGGCACAATTATACAAGCATCTGAATGGCACAATATTACAGGCATTTGAATGGCACAATTATACAAGCACCTGAATGGCACAATATTACTGGCATTTGAATGCCACAATATTACAGTCAATTGAATGGCACAATATTACAGGCAATTGAATGGCACAATATTACTGGCATCTGAATGGCACAATAATACAGACATCTGAGTGCCACAATAATACAGGCATCTGAATTCACAATAATACAGGCATCTGAATTCCACAATATTACTGGTATCTGAATTCCACAATATTACTGGTATCTGAATGGTACAATAATACAGGCATCTGTATGGCACAATAATACAGGCATCTGAATGGCACAATATTACTGGCATTTGAATGGCACAATATTACAGGCATCTGAATGGCACAATAACGCAGGCATCTGAATGGCACAATATTACAGGCATTTGAATGGCACAATTATACAAGCACCTGAATGGCACAATATTACTGGCATTTGAATGCCAGAATATTACAGTCAATTGAATGGCACAATATTACAGGCAATTGAATGGCACAATATTACTGGCATCTGAATGGCACAATAATACAGACATCTGAGTGCCACAATAATACAGGCATCTGAATTCACAATAATACAGGCATCTGAATTCCACAATATTACTGGTATCTGAATGGCAGAATATTACTGGTATCTGAATGGTACAATAATACAGGCATCTGTATGGCACAATAATACAGGCATCTGAATGGCACAATAATACAGACATCTGAGTGCCACAATAATACAGGCATCTGAATTCACAAAATACAGGCATCTGAATTCCACAATATTACTGATATCTGAATGGCACAATATTACTGGTATCTGAATGGTACAATAATACAGGCATCTGTATGGCACAATAATACAGGCATCTGAATGGCACAATATTACTGGTATTTGAATGGCACAATATTACAGGCATCTGAATGGCACAATATTACAGGCATTTGAATGGCATAATATTACAGGCATTTGAATGGCACAATATTACTGGTATATGAATGGCACAATAATACAGGCATCTGAATGGCGCAATATTACTGGTATCTGAATGGCGCAATATTACTGGTATCTGAATGGCACAATATTACTGGCATCTGAATGGCACAATATTACTGGCATATTATTATTGTGTGTGACATAATTTGTGGGGCTCCTGTATGTGGCATATTTAATGGGCCATCTGACTGGCATTACTAGGGAATCTGTTTGGCATGGTATTGGAGGAAATCCAGGGGGGTGACACCAACCCTAGTGACGCCTCTGCACTGTACTGCAAAGGTATCTAATGAATGAAAACAAACTTTTGTTCTGTCTCTCCAAGGAGGTAAAGAGACTTCTGGCCACCAGCGGAGGCACTGTTTCCAAATCATGCAAAGATGGAGCCCTCAAGAAGGACTACTATTAGGTTCCAAAGCTTTTAATGTTCTATTGAACAATTCATAAAAGTATGCAATGCTTGGCAGTTAGACTGATTAGGTTTACAAAGCTTTGCAAAAGGGCAAGTGTCTAAAATAGTAATTATATCTGTGAATGCGAGAAAGCAGGAATGTTATAGTTTCATTTATTTCTGTGTGACTTTGAATCAGGCTTGCAGTTCATTTCCTTTAAATCCTAGGATATTGAGGGAACAGTTTGACATTGCAGAGTATACGCAGACTTAGGCCACAATCTGTTTTCTCTTGAGATGATTGGCCAACACATATAAATCCTGGCCTCTATTTCATGTATTTTTGCAGAAACTTGTACTTTTAAGGAACAAAAACGGAAACAGAATTTCTTTTTAGGAATTCAAAGAATTGCTTGATTCCTATTTCCCAGAGAATTTGGAAATTAGATGTGCTACAACAGGAAGAAAACAGTACCAGGGCATTGTGTATATTTTCCTGCAATTCATTAGTAACTCTGGCAGACTCCAAACCTAAGATAAAACCATTTCCTAATATTACATTGAGTATAAATGTGCATAAAACAACAGATTCATTAAAGGAGCATGGCTAAATAGCTCACTAAATTCATGGTTATCTTTTACATTAATGGGCCTAGAAAAAACTTGCTTCATTTGTTGGGCCCTGAGCCCACCACTCTCCTCAAACTATCTGCCACTCGGTTACCCTTCACCTTAAACCATATAAGTTACAAATCACATTCTCCCTTTCTTCTCTCCATAGCTAACATCATCTCAGCGCCATTATCTGATCTCTGAATGCCTTTCCCCATCTTAGCAAGCTAACTCAGTGCATCACAGCCCAAATCATCTCAAGGCCACACTTATCTTAGTACTTCCCTTGCCAGCAGTTATTTGACCGGTAAAGTTATTCCTGCCTGTCTGAATTAAGTGTTGTTTCCTTCGCTTAACATCCTGTTTGTTATCCTGTCTCTGTGTTAGAGATGCCTCACCATAATGAGTGAGCAGTCATGTTCCTGCACTGACATTGTGAATTATACCCTGGCTGGCTCTCCAGTGTTATGCTGGGGCTCAGTTACTACACTATGAAGAGAAGAGAAAAGGAACTACAGGCTGCTGTTAAGTAGAGGAGCAGCTGCTCTCATCCTCTGTGAAATAATAGGCCCCCTTTCTCTTTGTTAGAAATGAGCCTGATTAAACTACTAGTATTATTTTCAGTAACATAGACACATTGTATAATATTAATAATCTAAACAGTTTTTTAGACAGTAAGGCTGTTTTATGCAGGGCACTTCCAATATTGGCAAACTGGATGCCCCCACTTAGTGGATTGCCAATCTTCTCACCCTCTGACTGACCCTCTATGAATATAAGTAGTTTTACAATAGCAAGGGACACAACATGGGAATTATTATACAGAGAAAATATTCTCTCCTTTAGCAATCTATGGAGGTAGTCATATAGTCAACTACTCTTACTGGAAAGTGGAGAGAAAATTTGAAGTCAGCTTCAAATATTGCAGCCAAGCATTTCCAAATTAAGATCCTATGCAGAGTCTTACCTTATAACCCTGGGGACTGTAGGGACATCTGTTTGCACTTAAATGTTATAAGAAACTGCGTAAAAGATGCTACTTTGTGCAGAAACATGTTAAGTTACAGTACAGATTGTCAGCCGAATTCCAAGTAGAAACATTTTCCTTAGTTTAAAGTGAACCATGTTTGTTTGTTTTTTTAACATTACTCTGCCAACAGCACTGGGCACAGGAAGCGCAAAATCTGGAACACTGTCGCTAGCACGAACAGATCGATTGAAAAGTAGACGTGTGTCAGTAACCACACAGAACAGGGGTGCACTTTGGGTGATGCAGCCCCAGGGGGTGGCTTTGGGGTGGTTTGTGTTCATCTTATTTACTAATAGGGTCATACTGCACATTTTCAATCATTAGTAAAAGCTATTGGGGGCAATATCCTGGCATATTAAAATGGCATATTGGGGGCAATATCCTGGCATATTAAAATGGCATATTGGGGGCAATATCCTGGCATATTAAATGGCATATTGGGGGCAATATCCTGGCATATTAAATGGCATATTGGGGGCAATATCCTGGCCTATTAAAATGGCATATTGGGCTTCAAAGTTCTTTATTTGAAATTTAATTTTTAAACGTGTTATACGCCGATAAATACGGTACATACAAATTACACATACAGCTGAGCCATAAAATAGCACCAGATGGAATCTTTGATTTTAGCTTTGGAAGAACATAAATCTAAATCTAAAGCATGGCTGACAGGAGGATCAACAGAATTATCCATTTGAGAGAGGGTTGGAGTGCAGGGTATTCTCTTTCAGTTTATACTAAGTGACCCATAGGTTGAGAAGGCGGTGTTCGTGGCGGTGTAGGTGGAAGTGGCGCTGGAGGAGGAGCTAGCCAGAATTTTTCAAAGTGCGCTGTAAGCACAGTATTGGACTGTTCTATTTGACTCTCAGATATGAAGTGCACCGCAAGACGCAAATGTACTATTTACCACCCAAAACTATTAGAATTTTTCAAAGTGCGCTGTAAGCACAATATTTGACGGTTCTATTTGACTCTCAGATATAAAGTGCAGGACGCTAATGTAATATTTAACACCAACATATTGCAGTATTTAAAAATGCCTAGATGTTGCCCACTGAGCTAACAGAACAGGATTAAAGTCATGTGCCTGGCACACATGCAGTTGCAAGTGCACTGCACACTCTGTGGCACTGGGCTCAGGGCAGGGTACAAATATGTAGTATAGCACCCACTAAAATAATCACTGTAATTTGAATAATCGCTGTAGGATTATGCCCCTCAATATACCAGGATTATGCCCCTCAATATGCCAGGATTATGCCTCTCAATGTGCCAGGATTTAGCCACCCAATATCCCAGGACTTAGCCACCCAATATGCCAGGATTATTATGCCACTCAATATGCCAGGATTTTCCATCCCATTATGCCAGGATTAATATGCCACTCAATATGCCAGGATTTTCCCACACAATATGCCAGGATTATGCCACTCAATATGCCAGGATTTTGCCCCTCAATATGCCAGGATTATGCCCCTCAATATGCCAAGACTTAACCACCAAATATGCCAGGATTATTATGCCACTCAATATGCCAGGATTTTCCCACCCAATATGCCAGGATTATTATGCCACTCAATATGCCAGGATTTTCCCACACAATATGCCCCTCAATATTCCAGGATTATTATGCCTCTCAATATGCCAGGATTTAGCCACCCAATATGCCAGGATTATTATGCCACTCAATATGCCAGGATTTTCCCACCCAATATGCCAGGATTATTATGCCACTCAATATGCAGGATTATGCCTCTCAATGTGCCAGGACTTAGCCACCCAATATGCCAGGATTATTAAGCCGCTCAATATGCCAGGATTGTCAAGTTCGGGGTCAAGTTCGAGCACGGACCCGGACATTTTTTCGAAGTTCGGCCGCAACTACAGAACCCAAACATCCAGGTGTCCGCTCAGCTCTAAACCTGAGTTTGATCTGGCCAAGCCTTTTACGGATACATTTTATGAAGTAGAATGATATTGTTACTAATATTGTACAATGTGATTTGCCATTCTGTTTTTCCCTTTAGTGTTTATCAGCATTTTGAACCCTTGAGGATCCCTTGCAATAATATGCATATCTCAGGGAACCCTTACATAAAAGACTGACCCCTAAAGGCGGTTTCACAATGGCGCCGCATAGACATCTGTGCCAATGGCCATTTTACAGTGTCACACAATCTATGCAAACATTTTTTTGAACCTGAGTGTCCCGTCTTCTGGAGTAAGCCAAGATGAAGCTCTCAATGTGCCCCCTCATTTCAGGCCATCAATATCAGCCGCCCTGCTCATTCTCTCTCTCCTTTCCTTCCTTGCACCAGTTCGTGTCCCCACTGACTTCAAGTTTGGGGTCAAGTTCGAGCATGGACCCGGACATTTTTTCGAAGTTCGACCGAACCTGCCGAACCCGAACATCCAGGTGTCCGCTCAACTCTACTTATAATATAAATACATCTGAAATAGTATCAAACACAACAAACCTCAGTTCACCTCTATATGTACATGCATATATGAAAAACAATGGGGTGATGTATAAACGTGGCACAATATCAGGATTTCACATAAAACTCGTATATATTTGATTTAATGTATATGTTTCATTGTAAGTGCACCGGATGTTCACTATTGTTGAAGACACTGGGTTATTTGTGTACAATCCCACTATTATTGTAAAAACTCCTGAATTAACAGACATAAATGTGTTACAAATGCTGAAGTTGATTGATGTTAGGCATTCAAAACACCGTTGAAAACTAGAGTTAAAAAAAATGATTTTAAGCTAATTATTGAAATGATTTTAACATGCATAGTATGTTTGTTTTTGCAGCGAAAATGTTTTATTTAAACAGTTCAAAGATTTTATTTTGCCCAGTGTGTGTGCATTTCCTGGCCACTAGATGTCACTGTAAACCATTGGATATAGAAGCTGGTAATCCAACACATCAGAACAGTAAACTTAAAAAGAAAAAAAAAATATTTCAAATAGCATTACAATACTTGTAACTTGAATAAAAAAGCAAAAACATACTACAAAAAATGGGCTATTTCTAAACTCAGAACAAATATTAGAAACTATTTAGCAGGTTTCTTTTATTCGCTTTTGTAGATGAGTATACAAATTTTCAAATAAAATTCAGAAAAACGTTTTTACATTTTTTTAACCACATTTTATTATTTTTTATAGATAAAAATATACGATATGATCAAAATAATGGTATCCGTGAAAAGCCTTTCCTATACTGATAAAACCAAAATATAATTTGTCTTGGTACGGTAATGGAGAAATAAAACAGTTAACCCCTTAACGCATATGGACGTATGTATACGTCCTCCGTTTTCATGTAGCTTTGCGCTCCTTAGCTTCAGATCCGAAACAGCCTCTGAGAGTGATTTCAAGGGGTGGGAGTAGATTTAGGGTTAGGGTAAATTTAAGGTTGGGGTAAATTTAGGGTTGGGGTTAAAAGGTCACTGTAGAAGAAAATGGTTAGAAAACCAAAAAATATTGTTTATTGCCCTATTAGTTGAAATAAAACATAGACAAACATGGAAACATTGGTATTTCGAAACTCAGGACAAATATTAGCAATATATAGACGGAGTCTTTTTTACCATTTGTAATTGTTTAAAAAAAAAAAATCGGGTCAAAGTTAGAAGAAGTGTTTTTTTATGGCATATTTTCATCATATTTTATATTTTTTTTTAATAGTAAATGATATCATATGATGAAAATAATAGTACCAAATAAAAGCCCTATCTGTCCTTTAAAAAATGATATATAATTTGTGTGGGTGTACTGAACACGAAGAAAGAAATTCACAGTTCAGTAAACTTATGACAAAAATAATGAAATTCTGGTCTTCAAGGCACATCAAATGCAACATAGCACTCGGTCGCTAAGGGGTTAAAGCTAAAAACAGACACCGCACAAAAAAAGGGGGGGGGTTAAATGCTTTTAGCAGTTTAAAAGTGCAGTGGGCATTTACTTTTGCCACGCAACTGAAATGAATACAAATGCACATTTGTATTAGAACATGTATATTTAATGTTGAGTTGCTTATTTGAACATAAAGATGAATTATTCCTCTAACAAAAAACAGCACTTTTTAGAAAATATATATATTTTTAGAAATGAAGATCTACATGCCGTATTGAAGTTAGCTCTGACTATTCCAATACACACCATGAGGTGGCACTGTCCCCTTGTCAAATGACTAAAACCTATGCAAATATCTTGATTTTGTTTTATGAATTTCCTTCCCTTACTTCTAAACTTTAAGGTTTAATTTCATAAGACTATTTGGTTATTGCAAACCACTCCAGCTTATTACCATTGTAAGACAATAAAGGTAATCCCACAGGGCCACAGAACTTGAAAATATTCAGGGCCGGCCTTAGGGGTGTGCGACCTGTGCGAGCGCACAGGGCGCAACACCCCAGGGGGCGCCCTCCGTTCAAAAAAAAAAAGCCGGTAGAGGGTTAGGAGGGGGACAGACAGACAGAACAGGGGCAGGGGGGTAGAGACAGAACAGGGCTAGAGAGAGATAACAGGGGGAGGGGGGAGAGAGAGACAGAACAGTGGATGGGGAGAGACAGAACAGGGGAGGGGGAGAGAGAGACAGAACAGTGGATGGGGGAGGGACAGAACAGGGGAGGGGTGAGAGAGACAGACAGAACAGGGGCAGGGGCAGAGACAGAACTGGGGGGGAGAGAGATAACAGGGGGAGGGGGGAGAGACAGAACAGGGGAGGTGGGGGAGAGAGACAGACAGAACAGGGGCAGGGGGAGACACAGAACTGGGGGAGAGAGAGAAAACAGGGGGAGGGGGGGGAGAGAGAGAGACAGAACAGGGGGAGGGTGGAACAGAACAGGGGAGGGGGGGGAGAGACAGAACAGGGGAGGGGGGGGGAGACAGAACAGGGGAGGGGGGGAGAGAGAGAGACACAGACATGGCAAGGAAGAGGAAAGGGACAAACATGGGAAGGGAGAGAGACACATACATAGGGGGTGAAAGAGACGGGGGGGGGGGGGCACGGGGGAAGCCCGCACAGGGCGCCGGAACACTTAAGGCCAGCCCTGCCAACCTTCCACTCCGAAAGGGAACACAACAACCTCAATTTCTTTTTACGTGCTGGGGTGCAGAACAGACATACATAAACTAGCATGGCATTTACACATATCTAGTGATATTCAAATGTTGTACAGCCACAGTACTGAAGATGCTTGGTAACTGCCTTAGAGCTGACTGAGCATTATGGCATATGCAGTTCCCAAACCAATGATGGCTAACCTTAGCACTGCAGATGTTTGGATACTATGCCATAATGCTCAGTCTTAGGACTGACTGAGCATGATAGCATGGGTAGTTCCCAAACATCTGTAGTCGTTAGAACTGAGTATTAGAACATGTGTAGTTCCCACAAATCTATAGTGCCAAGTTTAGCCATCAGTGGTTTGGGTACATAACGTGTACCACACCATGACACCACTAAGAATGTTAATGTTTGTCAGGATATGTTTATATAATGATACCATTCATTTTGTAGGAAACAGATACCAACTTAGATCCTTGGTTTTATAGTACTTTTACTTCAGTATCTTCTACAGTGAAGTCATCAGCTGCTCCTCCTGCCCAAACAGCTACTTATATGGAGCTAAAACTTGTAATCTCATACCTAATAGTATAGGTGATCACTTTAAAGGGACTGTATCACCTAAACATTGCTTATCCATTAAATGCTGAGAATAAAAAAATGATTGAACTGGATCTACACTTGTTTTAGCAGAATGCAAGCAAGTGCATACATTATGAGAAAAATATGCTTTAATTGTGTCTGTGGAGTATCCTCTCTATGATATCACCTGTGCAGTGCCAGACTGGGAATTAAAACCAGCCCATTGCATAACACTATTTTCTTGTTCATAAAAGGGCAAGCCATGCTGTTAAAGCACATTTGAAATGTGTATTATTTATAGCTAAAACGGATATATACCTCCAGTATGTACACAAGATTATATCTCATATAGTGCTCTGATATATACCCCATGCACAGGGCAATACATAGACCCTAGTATGTGCACAAATGAATTGCATGTGCAGGGGTATATATGAGGGCAGCGTTTGAAATATAACCTTGTGTACATAATAGGTGGATGTATTGACTTACCCCAGCACCCAGATTGCACTCACAGGACTTGCACCAGCACTTTTATTGCCCTCATTTGGCTTGCACCAGCACTTTGATTGAACTCACAGAACTTGCACCAGCAGCCAGGACTTACCGCAGCGCTTAGATTGGACTCACAGGTCTTGCTCCAGCCCTTAGATTGCACTAACTCACAGGACTTGCCCCAGCCTTTAGATTGCACTCACTCACAGACAGAGGCGTCGCTAGGGGTGGGTCTCTAGGGGTGGAGACTCTGGGGCTAAAATATACTTTAGCCCCGAGATTCCAGGGCTATAATTGTTTAAAAAAAAAAAAAAACCCCCGTTGAGCTTCCCTCCGTCTGGGACATGGTCCCAGAATCGGAGGATTAACCTCACGAGGGGGTGAGGGACGATCGGGAAGAGAGGCTGCCATGGGGAGCTCCCTCCCTAGCCTCTCCTCCTTGAGGTGCAGCCCACAGGCAAGTGCCTGCGGTGACCGCACCTCCTGGCAAACAGAGCACAGAGCGACGGGTGCAAGCTCTGCCCCGTCACGCTATGAGATCTGCTCGCCAGAGGTCAGGTGACATCCGGCAGAAGAGCCTGAAGGAAAACGTCCTCCTACCTGCAAGTAAATGGAAGGTAAGATAAAAAAAAAATAGAAGAAATGTGTCTGGTTGTCTCAGTGTGTGTCTGGGTGTCTCCGTGTGTGTAAGTGTGTGTCTGGGTGTCTCAGTGTGTGTCTGGGTGTCTCAATATTTGTAAGTGTGTGTCTGGGTGTCTCCGTGTGTGTAAGTGAGTGTCTGGGTGTCTCAGTGTGTAAGTGTGTGTCTGGGTGTCTCAATGTGTGTAAGTGTGTGTCTGGGTGTCCCAGTTTGTGTAAGTGTATGTCTGGGTGTCTCAATGTGTGTGTCAGGATGTCTAGGTGTGTGTGTCAGGGTCTTTACGTAAGTGTATGTGTGTGTGTGTAAGGGTGTTTACGTAAGTGTATGTGTGTGTGTGTGTGTAAGGATGTTTGCGTAAGTGTATGTGTGTGAGTGTGTCTCGGTGTCTGTGTGTGAGAAAGAGAGAGATGGTATGTGTGAGAAAGAGAGAGACGGTGTCTGTGTGAGAGAGAGAGAGAGAGAGACGGTGTGCGTGAGAGAGAGAGCGAGAGAGACGGTGTGTGTTTGAGAGAGAGACAGTGTGTGGGAGAAAGAGAAGGAGACTGTGTGTGTGAGAGAGAGACGGTGTGTAAGAGAGAGAGAGACAGTGTGTGTGAGAGAGAGACGGTGTGTGTGAGAGAGAGACGGTGTGTGTGTGAGAGAGAGACTGTGTGTGTGTGAGAGAGAGACGGTGTGTGTGTGAGAGAGACGGTGTGTGTGTGAGAGAGAGACGGTGTGTGTGTGAGAGAGACGGTGTGTGTGAGAGAGAGACGGTGTGTGTGTGTGAGAGATAGTGTGTGTGTGTGAGAGAGACAGAGTGAGAGACGGTGTGTGTGAGAAAGAGAGAGACGGTGTGTGTGAGAAAGAGAGAGACGGTGTGTGTGTGTGTGTGTGTGAGAGAGAAAGAGAGAGAGACAGCGTGTGTGAGAAAGAGAGACAGAGAGAGAGACGGTGTGTATGAGAAAGAGAGACAGAGACGGCGTGTGTGAGAAAGAGAGACAGAGAGAGAGAGAGATGGCGTGTGTGAGAAAGAGAGACAGAGAGAGAGACAGTGTGTATGAGAAAGAGAGACAGAGACGGCGTGTGTGAGAAAGAGAGACAGAGAGAGAGAGAGATGGCGTGTGTGAGAAAGAGAGACAGCTTGTGAGAAAGAGAGACACAGAGAGAGATGGCGTGTGTGAGACAGAGAGAGAGACGGCGTGTGTGAGAAAGTGACGCAGTGTGTGTGACCGAGCTCATCTGGGCTCTAACCCCAGATCATCCGAAGACCTGGCAACACCCCTGCTCACACGACATTCCCCAGCCTTTAGATTGCACTCACTCACAGGACTTGCCCCAGCCCTTAGATTGCACTCACTCACAGGACTTGCCCCAGCCCTTAGATTGCACTCACTCACAGAACTTGCCCCAGCCCTTAGATTGCACTCACTCACAGGAGACCCAGCCCTTAGATTGCACTCACTCACAGGAGACCCAGCCCTTAGTTTGCACTCACAGGACCCCTAGTCATTAAATTGCACTCACACAACCCCAGCCATTAGATTGCACAGATAGTTTGTCTATATAGTGTATGTTATACAGCCGCATACTGATCAGAGAAATAAAGCAGCCAGCTCTCACTTGCAGCCCACGTGTACTGAATATCAAATGAAGTTTGACACATGTAACAAGCTGTGGTTTATGCCTCCATGAACAATAGCCACTGTGCACAGCAAGGCTATTCAGAGCGGAGGTGAGAGAAACAGATAAAGTTACAGTCTGCCAAAGTAACAGTCATGTCTTTTTATAAGCACTCATTGTCAGTGAAATCCCAGGCTAATGTCCTATCATTTTAAAGCTTAGTCTATTAGATTTACACTGCCTTTGGTTATGTATAATGAGCCTCCTAAACTAAATGGTTATGTGTTCTGCCTACTAATATCTAATGGATATCTTGTCTCTATTTAGCATTTCACCATTTAAGTTATATAATATAAACATGGACACAACATAATGTAGGTTCATCAGGACCATATTTGTGGTGAGTTCAGGGCCAGTGTAAGGCTTTTTGCTGCCCCTTACCGATCCTGCACTCAGGCATTTACACATACAGTAACACTTTCAGTGTCACATATATATGCAAGCACATGTACACACACATGCAATGTCAGATGCAGTAACACCAGTAGTGTATTTTGGTTTAGCGATACCCTGGGCATGACTAAACTTACACATCCCCTAATCTAAATATGACCCACCCCTTCCTGTCAAGGCCATGCGTCTTTCTGTTTAAGACCCACCCATGGCCTGTGATCCAATGTAAGCCACGCCGCCATGAGAAAAATAGTACAGGAGCATGAGTGAACCTAGTATTTGGCACCCAGGCGGAATCTATGTTTGGCATCCCTGCCACCCCACAATTTTGTACGTAAAAAAAATTCCATTTCTATTTATTTTTCCCAAATTTTAAAACATGCCCTCTCTGTCCCCAAATAGTTTGTCATTGCCCTCTCTGTCCCCATGCAGTTTTCCAGTGCCATTTCTGTCTCCCACCATCTTGTAAAGTGTCATCTGTGACCCCAAACATCTTGTCAATACCATCTCAGTTACCAAACAGCTCCTCAGGGCCATTGTGCCCAAGAGCTTCCCAATGCTATGCTTTTTGCCCATCCAGTTTTTCAGTGCCATCTTTGTGGCCATCCATCTTACCACTGCAATAATTGTTCCCCTGCAGCTTACGAGTGCCATATTTGTCCACAAACTGCTTGTCAGTCAGTTACAGACTCACATCACTCTCATTATCACACGCAGTGACTCACAACAACAGGTTTTTTTTTCAAACATATTTTATTTTCCTACCTGCTGCCGCCATGCAGTTCTCTGGTAGGCAGAAGCTGGTGAGCACAAGGGGGTGGAGACTTTACCCTTGCGCTTCCAAGGGGAGGACTGGAAGCGAAGATATGTGAACCTGCAGAGGTGGAAGGGAGCAAAGGCATGCAAACTGGCGAGCAGGGAGGGAGCCAAAGCATGCAATCCGGCAGTGGGGGCCAGGAGAGGCAGTGTTCTTTACCACCCTCATCTGTGTCCGTCTCCCTCCTTTTATATTTCTCCTCTTCCCCATGTCTGTCTTTTCCTCTTTCCCCTCCCCCCATGTCTACAGTCTCACTCCCCTCCCCCCAATGTCTGCAGTCTCTCTCCCCTCATGTCTGCAGTGTTTATCTCCTCCCCCCCATGTCTGCAGTCTCTCCCCTCCCCCCCATCTGCAGTGTTTATCCCCTCCCCCCAATGTCTGCCATCTCTCTCCCCTTCCCCCATGTCTTCCATCTCTCTCCCCTTCCCCCATGTAACATAGTAACATAGTAATTTAGGTTGAAAAAAGACACAAGTCCATCAAGTTCAACCCTTCTACCTATCATTACAGCTTTTGATCCAAAAGAAGGCAAAAAACCCCTAAGGAAGCTATTTCGAATTTTGCCTCCTGGAGGAAAAAATTCCTTCTTGACTCCAAGAGGCAATCAGATTTCTCCTTGGATCAATAAGCTCTTTTATTAATGCTTATTCTATTATTAATAGCCCTGTATGTTCTGCTTTCCTAAAAAAACATCCAAACCATTTTTAAATGCATCTATTGTGGTTGCTAGCACTACCTCTCTTGGCAGTGAGTTCCATAACTTTATTGTCCTAACCGTAAAGAATCCCTTCCTTTGCTGTCTATGAAATCTTTGCTCTTCCAGTCTGAGGGGGTGACCTCTTGTTCTTTGTACCTTTCTGTTAATGAACAGGTCACTGGAGAGCTCTTTATATTGGCCCTGCAAATATTTATATAATGTTATCATATCCCCTCTGAGACGACTTTTTTCTAACGTATATAAATTAAATTTTTTAAGTCTCTCTTCATAACTAAGATCCTCCAAACCCCTTATTAATTTTGTAGCTCTCCTTTGCACTTTTTCTAGTTCCTTAATATCCTTTTTAAGGACTGGTGCCCAGAACTGTACTGCATATTCAAGGTGAGGTCTTACCATTGATTTGTAAAGAGGCAAGATAATATCCTCCTCCCGTGAATCTATACCTCGTTTGATACATGCCAATATCTCATTGGCCCTTGCAGCTGCTGACTGGCATTGGGCACTGTTGCCAAGTTTGTTGTCTATAATTATTCCTAAATCCTTTTCATTAGTAGTTTTTCCCAGGGAAAAACCATTTAACGTATATGTTGCTTTGTTATTATTTTTCCCATAATGCATAACTTTACATTTGTCTATATTGAACCTCATTTGCCACTTTACTGCCCAGTCCCCCACTCTGTCCAAATCTTCCTGTAAAGAAAAAACATCAAGATTAGTCTTTATTGCCTTACCTAATTTAGTGTCGTCCGCAAACACGGAGACATGGCTCTCAGCACGTCTTCCATCTCTCTCCCATCCCCCCATGTCTTCCATCTCTCTCCCCTCCCCCCATGTCTGCCGTCTCTCTCCCCTCCCCCCCATGTCTGCCGTCTCCGTCACTCTCCCCTCCCCATGTCTGGTGTCTTTTCTCGCCACAATATTTTACTGCGGGGAGTCGCACTGATAACTCACTATGCACAGGGAGCGTGAGAAGCACCGATTGGTAGCACTGGCCTTGTGGGAGTCGATAACAGAGTTTCCAATGGAAGGTCAATGTCTTCTCCAACTTGGCTATTTTTCCAATCCAGAATATCTGAGCCCAAATGTTTCAGCTCAACACAACTGTTTAATGAATAAACCTGCATAACAGCCAACATCTCGATGGATAAAAAGTTGTAGAGCAACGAGAGAAGCAGATCTGCAGTAATCTTTAAATATGGATTAATGTGACCTTTCTAAATGTACAGTGTTCTTGTCAATGACCATTTAAATAAAATACACTTAAGTGAAGTACACATATCAAAAAATTATAAACATCACTCGTTCAGAAATAATAAAACAATTGCTTTAATAAACAAGTAGAAACACAATGTATCTACATCATGGGTGATATATTACATATACATAATATGACATTGATTTACCTGGACCAAGATCCATATATCCATCTGTTTTTTTCCATTACATACACCTGAGCCAATGAAATGGATCTAAGAAACACAAACAATCCAATGTGTATGCCTAGTTTTACCAAACATGCCAGTTCAACATAGTTTAGCAGATATGTCTCAGAGTGAGCAATAAAGGTTTTGTTTTATACACTTAGTTGATATGCAGAATATACCACACTGAGAAAGTTTGTCTTCTCTATTACTCATCTTATGCTTTTGCTGTTTCTATGTCCTTCATGATCACTTTGGGCATGATAATATCTCCCTGTGTACCTTGTTATTTATTTGGTGGTAGTGCCATTACATGACCGAAAGGGACTATATTGTGTTAGCAATAGCAAGAAATGTATATATTATTAGAAATATGTGTTTTTTAATGTTTGTGCTGCCTCCTGCCCATGACATCATCCTTGTCGCTTGATATCCAAATTAAGTAATTTAATGGGAAATGTTATAAGAATGTGACACGCTGAAACATTTTGTTCCCTTAAATTATTGAGTCACTTGCAATTCTGCTGCATTAATAGTATAAACAATTTTTAGGTGAATTTATTTCAGTATCAAAGTGTGATACATTAGAAATAAAGTAGTACTAAATAAAATATAATCCATTTAAAAGTAGCATCAAACATTGTGATGTTTTAGACAAGGGCACAGTGAATGGGTTTACTTGTCTCAATGAGGTTCTAAGCCAATTTTACATCAGAAAATGATCTGACCAAAGAAAGCTATAAAAGATACATATATTTTTTTAATAAATGATGTGAGAGTAGCCATATGAAAGACAAGTGGTATATCCGCAGCCTGTGCCTAAATGGCCACCTAGAACATCTATGTTCTACGATCTTTTTGCAGAATAAAATAGCTAATGCAGTTTTGCAGAAAAAAAAAAACATTGGTCTTTATAGCATTACAAAACAATATAGAAAAAAAAAAAAAAAAAAACAGTGAAGAGCAAAATAACTCTTGATTTTGCTTTTTTTTTTATGGAAGAAAATGTTAATTTAAATTTTAAAAAGAAAGCAGAAAGGAATTGTGTCACCCACCGTGTCTTAATACATACATGTTTGTGTGGTGTTCAAAACCATTGCCCTCACAGCAAACCCTGCAAGCAGTAACATCCCCCAACAGACTCAGTAGGAGGCACACAGCCAGTCAGAGATATGAAAAGCCATGTGATAAGGTGCACATAAATATACCCCTGAATAAAGGGAACCCACAAAGTTGATGCTTTATTTTCCATTCACTAGTTATATATATTGTCAAAGGAAAAAACAATTATTTTCTCTCACAATACACTTAAAAGCAGTTCTGCTAGCACACTGCATATACCAACATCTATTGAGGTGCGAGAAGATGCATTGTTCATGCATGTGGCATACACATAGAACCTGCACAATGTGGACTATTTTTTTCAAATTGGGAAAGAGGTGAGCATGTATAATAATAATGAACGTACACTCAGAATTTTGTCAGGAGGTGTAGCTTAGGTTTTCTAACCCCATCTTTGGTATGCTCAAGAATTCAAAAACTATAGATGTGAGGTGTGAGAATACAAAAAAAAAACTGAGCTTAGTAAATCCAATTTTCACCCATATGCAATTATTCTTTAGGGTTCTGGAGTGGCTACTTGATTAAAAAACAAAAACATTTCAGTGAATTAACAATGCGATATAATTGGCTAGTTTACAAACCAAGTCAAGCAAGTATTGTACCAGGGGAATTGTAGTTCAACCAAAGGACTGCATGTAGACAGACAAGAATCCTGGGAACGGCTGTCCAATATAATCTAGGTGATCACTGATGTACACTGCTGTTTTCACTAAATTGCAAAGCAATTAATTAATGCCTGGATGTGGTTATTATCAAGTCGGATTTCCTGCAAAATCACAAGCAATTAACAGCAAACCCAAAGATCTCTCACTGAATTATCTTTCCTTGGAAAAACCTTCTATTCATGTGCTAAAATTGTGCATCTCATCAATTCTGGCAAACAGAATCTTTAATACCCACTTACAGTCTTTACATTACAGGCTGAAAAATAACAGTGGACTAAATTGTACAGCACAAACAGTGTAAAGTTTGAAAGTCCCAATGGCACAAAAGTCTTAAAATGGGTAGAAATTTAAATAACTGTTAGCAAAAAAAACTTGTTTTGAATTGAAATATTGTATTAAATGTAGACATTTTAAATAAATGCTTTAATAAATAAGACTAAAAATAAAGTACCTTATTGAGCCCTCTTTGTTCTATATAGCTCTATCAGATTAGACAATCTTGGGTCAGATTTTCATTCATGTTGGGTCAGATGAAGGAAGAAAGACCTGGCACATCTAACCCAAGATTCTAAACATGTCTACCTCCTATGTACAGAGGAAAGGGCTCAATGAGGCACTTTATTTATATTCATTGATTAAAGCATATCTATTTAAAATGCCTACAATTGATGCAATCTTTCAATTAAACAGAAATGTTTGATACAGTTGTGCTTTAACAGTGCGCCAGCATGACCAGTTTAAGACTAAATTCACAGATAGAAGAGTGCATTTTTAGGGTGAACTATACATATTTGTGAACAATCAAAGTTTGACAATGAGTGTTTTTACTTCCGTTTCAGGACGGCCTAGCTCTTTTATGTGGGTTTTGCGGATCTCAAAATAAACATGTCTAAATGTAATGCAAGACCAGAATAATACCCTGGACAGACTGGCATCATATTCTAGCTCTAGAAGTGTGGCGTTTTATACAGTTTGTGTTTCCCACATCAAATTGAAACCCAATTTATTGGTGAGTGTGGGTTTGTGGCCACCATTTTGTTTCAAAACTAGGGTTAATAGATTATGTCATTATCTGGCAAGACCAGAAAATAATGTAAATTGATTTGTTTATTACACTAAACACAAGATACCATGATGAGAAGACAATCGATGACCATGGTCTCTTGCTGGCAATAATTAACATTCTGCATATTAATTAAATTCCCACTATTGCCATCTGATGAAGGACTGGATCAGTTATTTTACTAATCTATGAATATAATATTTCAACCATGATTACCTAACCTTACTAACTATTCCAATATAAACAGTGATACTGTGTTTTAAAGCTACACACACACACAATCTACCAGTATATACTCTGACCAAGCAAACTCCATTAATCTTCTACTAAAACATACAGTTAATACAATTTACAACTCATTTTTATAAACCAGCTTAACAAATTATATCAATAGTTGAAATGAGTTTCAGAACAGATCTAAAGAAAACCACTTTTTTACAATAAAAAAAAAACATTCTACAATAAAATGGATTGTAACATTTACAAAAGGTTTGAAGCCTGAAATTACAATAAATTGTTTTTATCTTTTACAAGTTTTTTTTTTTTAAAGAAGGATTCTTAACAGGGCAGTGCAAAAATTGTTCAGTCATAAAACAACCTATATAATGAGAACATATAATACTCAGTAAGTCATCCTTCAAACAATTAACGCATATTAATGAAAAACACAAAACAAATCCTTAATTTCATTTTCTGAGAAAGTTTAGCCATCCTTAAGCAGATATGAACTCCATTAACACAAACAATTGGTCCTATGGAGACTCTATATTCTAACCTGAGAGGATGTTACACTGCTGCCCATAGGTGGTAATATGCCATAAACATATTCAAGTGCTGAGAGCAGTTTTACATTAATTGTGTTGGTCATGGAATCAATCTGACTATTCTTGGGAGGTCTAGTTGGGGTTTTACTTTGGAAGTTTTTTTTATCTACTATGTTGTTCTAAAACGCTATCATTTACATATATGTTTAATGGACAAGGTAGGGGTGACTATTGTAATGCCCCTATAGTTCTCTAAGGCTTTATAACAAGAGTTAGGCATTTTCACTAACACAGAAATCTTCACAACATATGAGAGACAGCTGCTAAAAAAAATAAAAACACAGGGCCCTTAATACTTTCACTTGCTTTTTCTATTGAAGCCTTGTTTATGTGAAGACGATTTGAAAGTGACTGGTAAATCTGATATTGCAGTCCTCTGGGTATATGAGCAGCACAATTGTAATTAACTTGCTTAGTGGTGAGACAGATCAAGTGATAATACTAAAATAGAACAGTAAGCAAAAATACAAAAAGGTCTTTGGCACAAAGGGTGTCACTGAAAGTACCAAAATATCTTGTACCATTATCCAGTTGTTAAAAACGCATATATTTCCCCTTTTAACGTGCCACATGGCCAAGTGCTTATTGCCCACTTAGCATGGCATTACCAACCCCAAAACAGCGGAGGTGTACATGTAGTTTTAAAAACATATGGGCAGTAAGGTGTGTGAATCCCCAGTCATCCATTTTGTAAGAATGTTAGCCAAAGGATTATTCTTTATAATCACTTGTCCCAACCTGATGTGGTCGACCTTTTTCAAGATCCTTTTGCCAAATAGAAGGTACATTTTCCAGAATTTGGGAATCTGCCGATTTGCACGCATATTTGTGAATTCTGTAATATGGCACTTTGCATCTCACCATGGAATCACTGAGAAATGACAGTGTTTCCCAACTGACGCTTCAGTGACGTCGCAATCCACAATTAGTTTTCCAAATTGGAGACTTTTATGTCCATGCTCATACCAGACTTTGAGATAACAGGAGCTAAACAGCAGTCTTAAATCAGTTTTCTCACAATGCAAAGTGCTTAATATGCGACGGTGAATGAGTGCCTCCGTGCGACCAAGAACTGACGAACAAAGCTTTGATGTATGTTGTGAGACGCATATTAGAGTCAGATGCGGTAATGCTTCACTTTGGATGGATCCCAGGAATGCATGAGACAAAGCAGAAAGCAAAAGATTCATGTGTGGTGCAGTTCACTGATCACAAAAAGTAAATACAGAGGAAGGCTAAATACAAACCTAAAACATTCTGTCCTCTGCTATCAGATGAATAAAGTGCATAGAAAATATTGTAACAGTCTGGAAACACACACAGAGCACTCAGCACATCTTGGCCTGGACGTCAGTCAAAATGGGTTTCATTGCTGATCCTGACATAATTACTTGTGTTTATATGTTCAGGATGAAAGGCCATTTCCATTTGTAATCCAGGAAGTGTATCCAATGGCATGTTAAATGGAATGTGCAGACACCTCGGACTGCTGCCTGATGTAGGTCTGAAAACTCTGGTCTCCTATAGGACGTTGTCTGCAAAAGAGAAAACTTGTTAGTGTATCAGAAAATTAATTATAACGGTTATAACCTACAATTTTGAATTACAGAGTTCTAATGTTTTCCCGAGAGGTACATATTGCATTCAGTATTTTTCACTTTTCTTGTGAATGTAATATTTCAGACTGCTTTCTTCCACTCTGGCTAGTGTGGGAAATCGAAGAGTTAAAATACAAAGATAGTGCTAGTTGTTGTCACAATAAATCTTAAATATCCAGTGTCTCTTGAGTAATGAACTGTAATTTGTTTACCACCAAATGCTACTGGATAGATCTTGGGGGTTGCAGGGTTTTTTTTTTGCTCACTAAGCTATTGCAAACACTTTCCAATGGTTCCAACTACCAGCCTGTTAACATGTGGCGACTATGACCATTCTGACCACGGTAGCCAGCCCTAGAAGAAGAAAAAAATCCAATGCCATTAGAACCAGGAAACCACTGTTTGAGTCACATTACGGGGGTCAGAAAAGTAAAAACATTTCCATGAAAACCTGCTTTCATCCATGAGAATGTCTTTTTTTCCTTTCGGAACTCATTTCCAGATGTTGGTCACCACATAATTTAGTGAACACCTTCTCTTACAGGCCTATCTGAGCTTGAACGCCTGACAAGTGTTAAAACCGGACTTACTGGCTTCCATACTTTGTCTTCTCAAATTTATCCCTTTTGTACTGTGCATGTTCTTGCTCTAATGTTTTAACAGCTTCTATAATTAGACATAGTGTCTTGTAGGTTTCGCGGGGGTCATCGATTACAAAGCAGCTGTACTCTTCTTGGTCAGATCCAACATACACAGACTTGCTCCCACAGGCCTCTGGAGAAAAATAAGCAAGGTATGTGATGGTCAGCAGTGGTGACAAAAAAAACAAACAAAAATACAAGGAACAAGCAGGACAATAAAACATGTCTAAAAAATAGAACTCACAATTTTATCTGCTATTACAATAAAAGTGAAATTGCTTAGACAGTAATCTCTCTCTCCATCTTAGGAAAGATGCATTCTGCTCCTAGTTCTGTAACGTTTAACTTCTACCTGATACTGACTTATCAGCTGTCCTGTTTTAAAAAGTTGTCCTCTGCCTAAATTTCACCCTTTGGACATCAGATGGAAAAATAAATAAAGGACAGTCCCAGATGCTCTGAGCATGTCCATGTATTTAATCAGTGTCTGGAAGCCTGTTTGTCAGACATGGCTGAATCATGCACGTGCAGCTGAGAGACAGGCAGTTTTGGAGACTATATGACCTGGACTGGAATATGTACTGATATAAGAAAAAAGTCTTACCTTGCATTTCTTCCATCTTAGACATGTAGGTATTAAATAGTGAGTAAATGCGTTCTGTTTCCCGATCCCCATCAATAACCAACTGTATGTTTGCCGGCAGACCCCTGTAGTAAGACAAACCAATATGGTTAAAAGGAAAACAATGCTGGGAAATATGTTTCAGCAGAGATGGACTGTTAGTATAGTGTGCAAAGCTAGGAGTAGAAAAACATCTCTCTATTGATCTCCCAAGATACTTCATGATCCAATACATTCATCTAAACACATAAACCCCTCACTAAAGATATACGAAGCAGATATGTCTATTTGTTCCATTGAATATCCAAATTCTATATACACTTTGTTAACATGTTTAGTTGACTCTGGGCACAATCATCTCAATCAAGGTGCAGGTATTTCTGAAGTAGAGTGAACATTCCTTATGGTGAAATTAAGGTGGGAAGGTATGTAACTGGTGCATACATTATAACCAATAAATTTCACAAACCACTGTATTAAACACATACCCAGTGCAAGGAGTGCATCCAGGTGCATTCTCTGAGGTAGCCTTGCAGCACAACCAGTGCCCATTAAGGAAGGCTGAAGGGTGGTAAAAAGTGAGGCGCTTCTTATTGCACTGGCTAACTTTGGTGAGAATATCTATCCAGTCCTTGGCTTCAACACAGTTATTTGCTTGGATGTAGAGGGTCCGTACTGGCTGGATAACCTGGAACATCTTGAATCACAGACAAGCAAATAAAGCACAGGATATTATTAGAATATTATCATAGGTGTGCAAAAACATTTGTGATAAAGAGGCTACTTTTTATTGGCTAACCACAGAGACGTGGAGGTCACAGAGCTGTCATAGTACCATTATTTTCAACACGTCCATGCTCTGTTAATACAATTCTTGTCCGGTTTTCAAAGTTATTTATGCCACTCGACTACTTTTTAGTTTTTATTTCTGGGGAAGAAATCATTTTTATTGAAACGGACAACAGGTGTGTAAAATGAGAGATCTCTTGTTCAGTGAATGTAGCTCTAATCTAGGATTTTTAGATGTATACCGTTTTGGGACATAGGTTTTATGTGTTTCGGATATGTATTTCAGAATAATATTTTTAAATGAGTCAACAGTGTCTCTTTAAAAGAAGGAGGAAAGAAAATGTGGCTGCAAACAAAAAAAGGTCACGTCAAGGATACTCACATTTTTCATTTTGAAGGACTCTTCCTCTAATTTTTCAACTGCTAAAATATTTTCAATGGGAATATTGCAAAGAGGATGATCACCTGTTAATACCGGGAAAAAGAATCTAGTTAGCGGTGTGATATCTGAATGGAAAATTCTTTACTAAACAGCTCTGGGGGAATTCCCCACCAAGGTATTTTGGCATCGTATGCAGATGTTTCTTAGCTACACAAGAGGTGAAAAAGTAATTTTTAAATTAACTTTTTCAAAAGGACAAGTCAAATCATACTTCCCTTGGAAAGAAGTATTACTTATCTTTTTAACCTTTTTTATTTTTACCTTTGCCATTATTGAGTAGTTTATAGCTATATTCATGGAATATTGTGTTTTTTCCTGCTTCGCATGTTTTATTTATATCTGCTAAAATGTACTTTATTTAACAGCCTAAGTTGGTTCTTAGTCTGTTTTCTCCAATGGACTTATAAAAGGGCTATTAATTATATTAATAACATTTATTAAAATGATTTAAACTCCATAATGGAGCAAAAATATAACTAAGAAATTAAACTTAGCAACACATAGGATTTAATTTAGCAGGGAAACCCTTTGAACAGTTTACCTTTACTTTTCTGGTATGTAAATTCATGATTTGTAAGGCGAAACCATCGTTTCTTGAAATTCTTCATTCCGAAACGCTTCCTTCCCTGCGCTCTTTTTATCATAAACCTGCATTAGAATACGAAAGAGTGCAACATATTGTGATTTAATGGAAATAGGATATGGTAAATGTTGGGGCCAACAAAATCTATATTTTTATGAAAAAAAACCTGTATTATGAAACCCTATATTAAAATAACATTGATGCTCAGCCACTTGCATGAATTTAAAACGGTATATTTTCAAGGTTCAGTTAGAAAGCAGTAGAATTTTGCGATCCCTATGGTGCCCCTCCCCCCAGCCGTCACAAGAGGTGGTAAGATAATATAATTTGTTTTTGAAACAAATACATTTATAGAAACATAGAAACATAGAATGTGTCGGCAGATAAGAACCATTCGGTCCATCTAGTCTGCCCAAATTTTTTTTTTTTCCGAGTACTTTTATTAGTCCCCTGTTCCCGGTCTTATAGCTTATTTCTTGTATTTATTTCTTTTCTCGCTCCATTTCTCCGGCCCTCGTTTCATTATTGCCTCAACATTCCTTGCCATTGCACTTACGTGCTGTAAGTGCAATGGCAAGGAATGTTGAGGCAATAATGAAACGAGGGCCGGAAAAATGGAGCGAGAAAAGAAATAAACTTGCGCCCATATAACTTGCCACAGCATCCACATTACACTCGCAAGACTTGCCCCCTGCACACCAGATTGCACTCCCATTACGCAGCTCTCACATTTTGCCCCCCACATCTTTATGGTGGTCACATGACACCCCGGGCCAGGTGCATCCTAAGCGCAAGAGGCAGCCTTAGGATGCACCTGGTCCGACACTCCTTGTTCAGCCTCGCCGTAGCACAGTGGTTTGTGTAGCACTGCCCTACAGTACGGATAAGGTAATTGTGTAGGTGCCTATTTGAATAATTTACTCACTTGAAAGAAATGTGAGCAAAATGCTCCACTTCAGGGTCATGGTCTTGTGACCTTAGCCATGTTGATTTATCTCACATTGCGCAAAGTACAGTACTTAGGGGCCCAAAACACATGCAGTGCTATTTTCATACAAAGCATAGTAAAAAGCTTGACTCTTGCCATAAATCTCACCTTCACAACCAAAGTGTAGTGATCTGGGACACTTGTAGGATACATCTTGTCACTACTAGTGATTTATTAAAGGCACCTTAATTGTCTTTATGGTGGAAATGTAGATAATTAGGTAGGATAATTAGGATAGTAAGTGTAAATCGGAGAGCAGCTATAATTTTAATACAGCCATGCCGATGAATATTTCATAAGTACTCATATGTGTGTGTATGAATATGTAAATATGGAGATACATATATATATAAATATAAACACACACAGATATACCATATTTTATCTTTATATATGCATTTGCTGGCAAATCTTTCTATGATAATATGGGGAAAAATATCTTTATTTCTGAATTACATTCAAGCTGAAAAAAAAGTCATGCTAATTCGTTTACATATTTCCCAAATGGTTGCAATATTTAAACACAACATGGGATTTTGAAACCGTTGCTAGTAAAGGCCAATAAGTAATTTTATGACACAGTCTAACTTGGTCCTACATATGAATCATGTATTCTGTGTATTATCATGGTGGTCATTAGCAAAGTGGCTGTACTCTTGTTTTCATCCAAGCACAAACTGTATGAACCTAGCACTGTCCTGCCACTTTAATGCTTTCATTCTTCTCCGTATGACTCAGTTTCTTGAAACCACTATCATTTTTTTCCCAAAGTCTATTTTGAGCCTCACACTTCCCAGCAGTTCAGAAAGAAAATTGGATCCTGGGAATGGGAACAACCAAGATCCTATACAGAGTTACTGTGAACATATTCCCTGACCTTGGTGAAACAGCTTAATTAGAGGCTTTCTTTTCTTGGACAAGAGCTAAACATGCCCAAGTCAGAGGTTCAATGACAATTTCTGCCAATCATTGTCTAAACTGCGGATGTTCCGAGAAGGTATTATAGGATCTGCTGGTATTTACAGTTTAACGTACTTTGCCTTTTTGGGATGTACACAAAATCCTTTCAAATCCTAGGAACAGGAAACAAAACCCCCATAACGTCAACTGAAACGTGCAGGCAACAGCAGAACCCACCTCTAAAAAACCTTACAAAACACAACAGCACTGAGCGACCAAAGGTGGACACACCTCAGCAGACAGTCACTGTGGGTAGCACTCTTGGTATTTACACCATTAAAACAATGCACTATTCACTTAATATAGAAGTGATGTGCACGTAGTACACAGGCACTTCATTAGGTAGTTATTTTTTGTCACCTTGTTTTGTAGGAGATTAACCTACTAAACTTGCTATTTTTCTGTTAATATTTGTTTATTGAAAGATTTTCAAATATATGAACAATCCAAATAAATTATTTATAGCATTAGGTCTAAAATATACTTTGGTCATCATACTAAATCGGTATATTATAAATCAATATTAGTTAAACATTCAGAACAAGTGGCAATAACACACAGAATACAATTAAGAATAACAGAAGAAAAAGGTATAACATGAAAATAAACAAGAAAGGGTACAATTTACGTAGCACTAGGTACAGAACATAGAAGGGAACTACATCTGAAGTTAGAAGAACTAGCACAGACTGGTACGTGAGGTAGAAAGCCCTGCTCGCAAGCTAGCAATCTAGGAGATCTTTTCTAAATGAGCAATAGGTAATAACTTGGTTCCTAATTATGGCATTCGAGGCGGAGAAGAACCCATCAAATTCAAACAATCCTTTCCACTTGGTGGCATTCCTCTGTATTCAGGAGATAGACAGTGAGCGTTTACATGTGTTTAGTGTTTTGAAGGAAGGTCGGAGTCTGCTACCTATCTGTTGCTAGAGAGGACAGATTGCCAGAAGAGCTGAATTTTTGCCAACTACACCAAAATGTGGAGAATGTTGCTTCTGGAGGCAGAGTACCTCCAGCAATGGTCAGATACAGTCATCTTGTTAGGATTTTAAAGGCGTTTTCCTAAATTTTAATGGATAGTGAACATTTATGCATCTTAGCCCATTCTTGGTTTGAGAATGTGAACCCTGTGTCCCTTTCCCACATCAAAAAATATTATGCTTTACTTGGAAATTTAGCATCCACTAATAAGTTATGAAGCACGGATATATGTCTGTGTGGAGTGTTCGTAGAGGAGCAAAGGTCCTCAAAAAGAGTAAGTATGTCTGGCGGAGTGCCATCATGCTTTGACAATAAGGACAGGAAATGGGACTTTTGTTAATAAATAATGTGAACCATGGTATTGGTCTGCTTTGATGACAGTTAAGGTTTTAAGTTTGAGGCCCTGTGCTAAGTGTTGGAGTCTTGGGGATACAATTATCTCTGAAAATAAAGAAGAAAAAAATTACCAGACCAAGTTGAACGTACATGTATGTAAGGTACGTGCGTGACAAGGGTGATAAGAAACCCTGTAGTTTGGAAATTCCTTTCCATACCCTCAGCATGGGAGTGATGGTAGGATGAGAGAAGAAGAAGACCAGTCATAAATAACTGTTCCAGGTCAAAAAGTCCCACTCTCCAAAGCTTTTTATGGCAGGTAAGGTGTAGATTTCCTAGTCTTGGTGTATGGGATTTCCAAATGAATTTACTGATCATCTTGTTCATTTCTTTATAATTTATAGTTTAGCATGATGACTGGTAAGGTTTGTATAACTGAAAGCATTCTATGAAGGAGGATCATTTAAACTGTGGATATTCTGTCAAACCAAGAGATGGAGTTTGGACCATCTCTCCAGGTCTCTGTTCATCTCCTGTTTAAGTTTTGTAAAGATGAGGGTGAAAATGGATGCTAGGTCACTGTGAAGAAAAATACCCAAGTATTTCAGACTGTCCCTGCACCATCTGATCGTAAAGGAGGCTTGTATATTTTGGACTAATGCAGGTGTGATTGATATATTTAAAACATCAGATTTTCATGTTTATTTGAAGGTTAGATATAGTGCCATACACTTTCAATTCCTTGAGAATATTAGGAAGGGAAATCTGTGGTTTTGCAACTGTTAAGAGTGGAGTGGCAATGTTTTGACGCTGTGTTCCTATTTCTAGGCCACGAATATTCATAGTCTCTCTTTAATAAGGATTCCAGTGCCAGAGCAAATAAAACAAGTGATAAGTGGAAGTCCTGTCTTGTCCCATTTGAGTGAGTGATACAGAAAGTGTGCCACTGATTCATATACTGGTGGTAGGGGCTTGATACAGCTGATCCATCCACACATGATGTTCCCCAAGGCAAGGGCAGGGCCAGTCCACCCTGTCAAATGCCTTCTAAACATCTGTTGAAAGTAATAGTGTGGGTAAACCTTTTGTTTTTTATGCAATGAATCATATAATACAGTTTTGTGGTATTGTCCAGGCTTCTTGTCCTAGAACAAAACCTACTTGGTCCTTGTGAATAACGACTGACAGAAGGTTTTGGAGTCTACTGATCCTGGCCTGGGGTTTTACCGGCGGGCATTGTGTATATACCGTATTTGGTAGATTATAAGACGACCCCGATTATAAGACGAACCCCCAAACTTTGTATATTCCTTTAGGAAAAAAACTAAAAGCCTGAATTTAAGACTACCCTATAGGAAAAAAGTTTAACTTGTATATATGTAAATTGCTTTTTAATATTTAATAAAAAATTGATTATACAAATTATACAAATGCATTCCTTGTTTTTATTTCCTTTTATGTGCCAATGCGGCCTCTCCCCCCCCCCCCACAGCGTTGTCTCTCTCCCCCCCCCCAAACTTCTCTCTCTCCACCTCCCTCTTCTCTTCCCCCCTCCCCTTGTCTCTCTCTCCCCCTCCCCTTGTCTCTCTCTCCCCCCTTCCTCTCTGTCCCCCCCCCGCCCCTCCCCTTTTCTCTCACATAGTCAAACAGTCCACTCATGTGACCAGTCTCGGGTGATCATAGCCAATCCAATCACTTGATCGCCATTGTTCAATGTGACTCTGGGAAAACGTTGTTCTACCTACTCGTCTTTCTGGTAGGTAGTGGGCCTTAAGCTGAAGTCTTTTTCAGAGCTGAGCTGATTCACCAACAATGAACAATGCAGGGTACATCCAGTGTGGCATTATGTGAGCAAGGCGGAAGGGCCTTTCTTTAGAAGATCCCACTGATTCCAGATGTGCAGTCTCCATGGCTATGATTCATTAAAGGTAGAATACCATGCTCCTCATTGCCCACTGCAGACCAATCTTAGAGAAGAAGCGTATGGATATGAAAAGCCGTGCAAAACAGAGGGACTTCAGCTAGGGTCTTAACTACGTGCAACGGAAATGTTGTTTTCCCGTGGCTAGTTAAATGAGAGGCCCCAAGGCTTTTCTCGTCTGCAGGGTCGCTAAACCAGTTCTGGCAATATTTAAGTAGGGGATCCCCGGAAGTTGATTTGCTGCTACCGGCATGAATATTGCAAGATATCCTTTGGCAATTTTGTTTTTACTATTAAATGCAGTTGGTTTTTATTCCATGATGTGGATTACTGCCTACCACTTCTCTTCCACAAAATTACCCTAAAGATCATTAGACTTTTTGGATCACACTTTTTTAATGGCAAGGTTTAATTTCTTAATGTTGGTAATTTATTAATAATTTATAACTGCTATTGTTAGGTATGGTCAGCGTTGCTTTATACAGAGCTAAACAGTATATTGGGGAATATGCATGGTCTCAGGCATTGGATGTCACACAAGAAAACCTGGATACTAAGTCACTTCTACTAGAACGTGTTGCATGCATTGAAACTTAAGACCGATTTTGTTGCTTTTTGTGCAGAAAGAGGAGCCTATGGGATTACTGTGTACTAAATTGTACTGCATAGTAATTGCAAGATCAACTAAAGCACAGATAATAAATACATAGAAAAGTAGCATTGAATGAATGCATGTTACAATCTGGGCTGATCTATAAGTGATAAAATGTGAAACGCCTCCAGGGTAAACTGTTTTTCACATTGCACAATGAATTAACTTTTCTGTGAGAGTGCCGAGTATCTGATTCTATTGTGTGTGGTCTGCGGAGTCAGAAGTCTGAATGGGAGCACCTGGTCTATTGCATTTTAAAATACTGTGAGTAACGCTGTGTTCCTGGCTTAGCGTTCATTGTAGAGTGAAGCCTTTTTGCCCTCACACTAGGGCTATTTTACGTTTCACTTGTGCTTCTATGACCAAATGACTTGGAAAGTTTAGTGATTCTCAGAGTGCAAAAGAACCCTGTAGACTATGACACCATACTTAGGTTGCCGTCTCTTACCCTTCTTTAAGGAGAATGGGCTGCTCTATACGCTTATGGTCTCTTCTTCCGGAGGATGAAATTAGATCCAGGAACTGCAAAGATAGTACATCACAGATAATATCTTCAGTGGTGGATCACAATTCATCATTGCAGTAAATGTATTCTAAGCACACCAAACCTGCGCGTTTAATGGAAAAATCAAGAAACACTTACCTACTGAAGTCACTTTACAGTGTGTATGCCAAGATGTGAACTATAATGAAAACTGGGCAAGTGGCCAGCTAGCCGTTGCTAGAATACAATTCTCATCGGCTTTAGCCAATGATGAGATTTTAGATCAATATTTGCCCAATCTAAATTGGTCTACATTACAGTCTCAATGGATTAATGTTACCTACTTCAGTGTAGCACCAGAGGGATTTACATATTCCCACTTGTCCTATAAACTCAGGTCCAGCTAGAGCTACATTCTAGTAATGTAGAACATTTATAGTGCTGGAGCTGCCAAAACGATCTGTTAACTGAAAGTATTAGTTATCCAAAATGCTGCCAGTCCCAAGCATTTCAGATAAGGGATACTCAACCTGGATGTTGCTTTTCTCTGTTTATTTTCCAGATTGTGATCAGTTACTCTTGTTCTCCCTGCTTGGTTCAACTTTATTTTGATATTATAGGTATATGATTAATTAAAACATATCAGGATATTCCAAAAAATTGATTTCACACACATAATGTTAATACTTATATGCTTTCTCCACAATCTACTTGTATGTATATGTATATTTTTTGAAACGGTGAAATGGATGTACCATTGTACTGGACCATATGTCCACAGGGCATACTTACAATTAAATAAATCTCAGTGTATTCTTCATGGTATAACACTTTATAAATAAAACTGACAAACAACGGAAGCAAGGATACTTACATTTTTAACAGCATCTGCATATTTCTGTTCATTAAACTGTTCATAAAAAGTAGCCATATAAGTCTCCTTGAAACTCGCCTACAAATATGAAAACAATTCAGAGTATTAAAAACATCTTAAAAGATGTTCCGTCATCTCCTAGAGGATGAAACGGACAAACTAGATTAATGGAATGTGCCAATGTGTAGATTCAGCAAACTCATGGCAAATAATGTATGCTTATAGACCACATGCCAGACTGATGCCAACAGATTAATGATAAATGAGCAAACTATCAGTGGCTTATTAATGGACAAATTATCAGTGGCATATTAATGAGCAAATTATCAGTGGCATATTAATGAGCAAATTATCAGCGGCATATTAATGGACAAATTATCAGTGGCATATTAATGGACAATTATCAGTGGCATATTAATAGACAAATTATCAGTGGCATATTAATAGACAAATTATCAGTGGCATATTAATAGACAAATTATCAGTGGCATATTAATAGACAAATTATCAGTAGCTATTATGGACAAATTATCAGTGGCATATTAATAGACAAATTATCAGTGGCATATTAATAGACAAATTATCAGTAGCTATTATGGACAAATTATCAGTGGCATATTAATGAGCAAATTATCAGTGGCGGATAGGAGGGCGAGAGGGAGATTAGGGGGGGGGGGGGTGAATTCTTTTCAGTAAGGGCCCCTGAAATTTCTGATGGCGGCCCTGACTTTGAAAGTGCAAATCGACAAATAATTTCATGACACAGATTACAATAATTTCTTTTCTCTTCCCAGGTTGGTTTGAATGAGTAGTATAATATTGTAAAAGAGACAGTCTAGTCCCCAAACTCTCTTTGGTGCAAGCGGAAGACTACTGCCAGAATAGTGCACATTTTTCCAGATTGATTTGATGCAGGCATGCTGCATAAATTGCATTTTTAATATTCTGCTTAAGCCCTCCCTTGCATCCTATCCTACAGGTACTGGCGAACTGATTGTGTGTAGGCACTGAGCATGTGTCCGTTTTGTTTGATTTAGTCACTTCCTCTGCTGCTCTGCAGGTGGAATAGAACAATTTATCTGTCAATGTGACATGGAATGATCTACAATTCCTTCTGAAGAAAAACTGTTGACTGGTCTACACAGAACACACATAAAAATATTACATACATAATTATGTATACAAATTTTTAAATTTGCAATGCAGAGAAATCTCAGTATACACATTGTGCGTAAAAATGATGACCTCAAGTTATTTCAGTCATAGGCAACATAATCTTCCTAAATACTGGGAGTTACGTATAAAGGCAATGTTCTGAAAGTGGAGGAAACACAGTTATTACACTATATGACTGTTCTAAGATCGGCCTTTATAAATAAGCCAAATGCATTGTACAGACATATTTAAAGGCACATCAACTCTTTCATTAGAACAATACATGTAAAATCTGATTATCAACTCTTGTTCTTTAGAAATAGTCCTTACTTTAATAATCCTTAATCCTCACAATCCTCATCAAAAACCAACAAAAATATAACAGTCAAAATAAATGTAGGACAGTCTAAAATTAAATGGAATGAAAAGTTTGTAAGCGTGACACTGATTTACAACTAAAATGATAAGCAATCCATGTATTTTGGGATTTCTCCTGAAAACCAGCATTATTGTGTAGGGAGGTTGTCATGAGGATCATTTTTTAGGAATCACCACATTGTGGTACTGTGCAGCCCACCTCAAAGTGCAACTCGCGGATAAGTTTGACAAGGTTCAAGAGTTTTAGGAGTTATCTATGTATTGTTAAAGCAGAATAGGCATACATTTTCATTCACCAGGAGATGAGAAAACAAATAAGAAAGACTTACAGATTTTGATTTTGATAAGCTGCCCAATGTCTGTATAGTCTTGGATATGAGAGTCAATGTTCTTGACGTTTGTGGGTCCTGCAAAAGAAAATTAATACAGTAATTGATACTATATAGGTGTGTGTATTCTACAGGAAGAGAGGCCTTCTGCTTTGTTAAAACCTATTTTAAAGTTAGTCCTTCTTTAAAGCATTCTTAGGACATTGGCAAGAAAATATAGTTACACATATTTATCAAATACAGGGGTATTGGTTTTATGCTGCCCTAGGCAGACTAAATTTGGGCACCTCCCAACTACTTGCACAACCAGGACATGCCCCATCACCCACGCTGCACACCCAGGACTTGCCCCATCACCCACATTAAATGCCCCATCACCCCATTATATGCACCCAGCACCCCAATCATTTGCCCCCCTCACCCGATTACATGCCCCCATCACCCTGTGAGTTCCCTGGTATTTAGTGGCAGGCAGCATAGGGTTTGTGCGCTGCCCAGGTGCATAGACAACCTATACTACCTGTTGGGCTACGGTTTGACTGGTGAGTGCCGACAGGTTGTGTGTCTCACGTGACCTGTCGCCACTCACCCGTCAAACCGCACAGGGAGCTCAACAGACACCATGCTGCCTGCTCACAGCCAGAGCGCTGGTGAGGGGAGAGCTTCATCATGACTGACTATCGTGGGAGTTAAAGTTGCAGCAGCTTTAGTTACACAGATTTCCCTGCATAATCACACTGCCTTGGAGTTTGCGTTATAATTAAATGAACACTGTATTTAGTTTTCATACAACCAGTAGTAGGCATTAGCACTGTAAAAGTAGTAATCTTCATCTTGCACCGGTGAGTTTGGGGACTAGACTGTCCCTTTAAATCACTTTGGCTATTTACTTTGATGTGAACTATTTAATGATGTTCTTTGAACCTTCACAAACCTTGGCACAGACACCATGCATGCCATGCTGCCCAGATGTAATTCTGCCAACGGCTTCTTACATAAGCTACAGATTATTGGTACACAAGATTTAATTGGCCTGCCAGAAAAAAAAACTTATTTGCTTATCAGAGGGTGACATACTATTGTTTGGCTGACTAGTATATTATTACACATATTAAAACGTGCAACTTAATATGTAGCTGCATTATAACTAAACAGCAGCAGTAATAACCATCAGAATAGAAGATAATATCACATTTCTGAAGAAAAACAGTCATGTGATTTGAAATAAAGCCCTGTGCTGTAGCCTGTGGATAAGTAGAATAAAAGGTTTGTGAATGAACGTGTGCTCCAAACACAGGCAGCTTGCAATATATTTCAGCACGTTAAACATGACGTTTGGCAGAGGGACTTCCATTGACTCGGCTGTCTGACACTGAAAGCCAAGAGCTCTGACATGTTATTGTACTGAGCAAGGATCGTTTACAGCACTTACTGGGTGGTGAAGTCTGAGCTGGAAAAGGTTAGGAGACAGGATGGCAGGTGCAAAGAACCGCAAGAAAATGAAGCTGCTCACAGCAGTATATCTTACATCGGGGTCACCTGAGGCAGATAGGAAAAGACAAACATCATGTACGTAGAGTTGATTTATTGTGAGAACCACTGAAACCATAAACCTCTTTGTGTAGAAAAACACAGCCAAAGAGACGGGCACGGAGTTACATTGTAAAGCACAGTGTCAAATTCATTAGGCGGTTGAAGATGTAATTATATGAACGGCAGGTGTGCTTACTTGGCATACAGCACGTGTGTTAGAGGGGCTACAGCACCGGTCTATGTATGAGTAAACATAGCTGTGTAACTGCAAACAACGGATAACATCCAATAACACCATAAAATCCCAAGAGTTCAGCAATAAACGAGATAAAGCATTACAGGTATAAATACTCTCTAGATGGGCTGCTTCACATTTACTCCATGGGAAAGCCCTTTGTCCTCTCTCAGGACCATATTGAAACTTCCTTCCAGCCTTTGCTGTGATTTTTTTTTTTTTACAAAATTGTTTAAATAAACATTAAAGAATGCAATATGTTATGTGGGATCATGTATTGTATTCACGCAACCTGTATGCTAAGAATATCTGGAATTATCTCTCTCATACACACTGTTCAGTAAAAGAGTGTTAAATTGCATAGTTAGTAAAAAAAATTGTAGTGCATCTCTAGATTAAAATAAACTCATTTTGTTGCACTGTTATTCTAGTCAATTAATCAAAGTGGCAAACCCTGTGTCGCCAGCTAAACTACATACCAATATATATATATATATATATTTATGCTAAACACTGACATTCACCTGCTACTCGCCATGGTATGAAACATGGACCAGGTATCCTAGTGTGCTTAGCAGTATATCTATAAATGCAATATCTGTCTAGCTGCATGCAATGATCAGTACACGAGGTGCCAGATCATCCATTTTTTTCTTAGACACAAATCTTTTACACCCTCATGTGTTGTAGAATTCATATGTGAAAGAAATAATTGAATTAATCATGATGGTTCTGTCATTGATTAATTAAGTGGCTACCTGCAGACACATATGAATTCTACAAACTGCTGGGCAACTGCTAAATGTTAATGGGTTGTTAAAAAAATTAAAAAGGACGATTTCTAAGGAATTGTTGGAGTACATTGTTTTCAGACTTTGTAGACTGCATTTACAGACTGACTGGAAAATCTTTCTGTTTGAAAAGTATCAGTTTCCATTTTTTGCTCATGACCTGTATTTACTAAAGTACCGGTAACTGCATCACCTAAACATTGTTTTTAATATGCAGAAAATAAAAAGAAATATTGAAAATGAGCTATGCATTGTGTTAGAAAAATTGCAAGCAAATGCCTAAATTAGAAGAAATTTTTTTTAGTTGGGTCTGTGTAGTCTCCAGTATATGACATCACTTGTGGCTTAATATACAAATTACACATTTCCTTTTATGCTCCCGGTGATGTCATAAACAGGAGACTACACAGACCCATTAAAAAAAACTTTTTTCTCCTAACTTAGGCATTTGCTTGCAATTTTGCCAACACAATGTATTGATAATTTTCAATAAATATGTTATTCTTTACCTTCAAAGTAAAAGCAATGTTTAGGTGAAGCAATCCCTTTAAATATCCTCATAATGGGAAGACACTGACTTAATACTGAATAGGGAAACCGTATTCAATCTTTGAGTCTTGTATGCCAGTAAAAAAGATGCTTTGTGACTTCATCTGTGTTGTCCACATGCAGCAATGCATAACATGGCCTTTTTAATCCTGAATGGTAGCCCCTAGACTTGGTGCCGCAGGCAACATTTTATGTGAAAACAAAGAGGATGTCATCATCTAAACATTGCACAGTAGAGAATAAAAAAAAAATAACTCAGAGTTTTCGCTTTACAACATCAGTTGTCGCTTGGAATACAATGAACTACTAACAAATGAGAAATATGTAATTAGCATACCATGTCATAAGGTGAGGTCATAAACAGGAGACTCCAAAGACTATTTTCAAATATATTTGTATCTTAATGTATGAATTTGCCAGCAATTTCTGCTAACACAATTCATGTAATGTGAGTCCCTGAAAAAACTCATCACTTACAAAGTTCTATGAAGTGGAATCATGTATAGCTAAATGTCTGTATTTGTTGTACATAGAAAATTGCTATCTATCTGCTTTCAAACACCTCGTTTTCTATTAGCATGTGTGTGATTTTGTAGCCCCTTCTTCAGATTTGACCATCGGAGGGGACTGAACTATAATGTGGCCAAGAGCAGGCAATGTAAAATGTGAATGTTGTTAAAAGAATTGATGCTTGATTTAATTTTACACCTAACATATATATAAATATAGAAAATAGAAAGCTGCTATCTATCTACTTTCAAACACCTTTTTCTATTAGCATGTGTGTGATTTTGTAGCCCCCTCTTCAGAGTTGACCATTGGAGGGGACCGCACTATAATGTGGCCAAGAGCAGGCCATGTAAAATGTGAATGTTGTTAAAAGCATCTGATGCTCGGTTTCATTTGACACCTAAAATGTATAAAAATCCCAAACAAATTCCCAGAGAGTCTGCACAATTAAATTGGCTCTGGGTACCGACAATTTAGAACAACAATATTTTCTCATGACTAGAAGCAGTCTGGCCAAGTATGGCATAGTTTTGTATTGGACATTGTACAATTTACCACAAAAAAAATTGCACAGTAAGGTATGCACAAAATGTTTAAGATTGGTTGAGATGAAGAAGGCTTTTTCAAGTTAGTGTGCTTATGTTAGAATAGTTTTTTTTTTTTTTTTATCATGCTTCAGTGCTAGCCACTTCAATGACTTTATTGGCATAGTGATCAAGGCATTTCGAAAATGTGTTGGGAGGTGAAAATGAAGTACTGGAGAGAAATGACAAAACAATATATGTGTAAATGCTTTTTCATAATATCCAGCTACTCAGTTTGGTAAATATGTACTGTCCAAAGTAAGCTCAGTTTTGAAGTATGATAAATGACTAAAGGATTGGTAATTAACCAACAAATTCTACACTCCCACCAAGAATTCTAAAATAAATGGAGCAAATACAAGGAAAAGTCTTTCATCTGCAGAGGTATTTATTTAAAATCAGAATACTTGTTTTTTTTTTTTAGAAATATACATGAATGTGTGAACCTGATGATAACTTGTGTATTCTTACCTTGGAAACGTTTTGCAGCAGATTCTCTCAGGGAGAAGAAAATGTCACACATGACAGTGGGACAGCTCACCCCTGATTTTGTGATGACGTTAAATATCTGGTCTACAAAATTTTTCAGGTTGTCCTAAATGTTTGAAAGAAAAAAAGAAACAAATACATTACAAACATTATCACCTAGTCAGGACAACAAATTTGTAGCCAACCAAAAGATTGTGAATAGTTAAACAACAGCATATTTTTAATAAGTACTAAAATACTACTGTCGCGATACCCTCTGTGAACTAAAGACTCTGGTTCCCCGCTCTCCAGTTATGTTTATATGTGTGTATTACCTTTCAAAAATGAACATGTTTCTCAGATGTTGTCCTCAGGAACGTACCTCCAGCGGCCACCTCATAATAAATGTTAGGCCCCGCCGCTGGGTCATTCTTGGGTTTCAAATGTAGGCCTCTGTGATTGGTCGCAATGCCTGTGCCCCCTCATATCCATATATGGGCAGCCAGGTAGCTCCTAGAGTTAAAAGGTCCTTACCCTGGTTGCTGACCCACTCCCCCTGTTCGGGGATTGGTCGTTCCTTTCTCATAATGTGTTCTGATTGGTGCCTTCTGTTTTGTTCATCGAATTCGATTATGAAGTTCATTGTTTAAGTGTTAAAGCAATGGAGTCCTTTTGTTCCATTATATTTTATCAGATTTTGGTCATATCAGGTTCAACAAAGTAACACTATTTGGCAGTCTTGACTGCTATTTTAAAACTGGACTAGTAGTTACTATAGCCCTATTGCAGCAACTGATTTAGGGGACCTGAGAATGATTTCTCATGTCAGCCTGAGGAGGACCAGTGCCTTTCGTTACAACTACTAACTGAGAAAAAGACAAAATGGAAGCGCCCAAACTCCCAAATTAATTTCTAACATAAACATTAAAGGTTAAATTATTTAACAAATATATCATTCAGGTGGTTGATACAAACAAATTATAAATGTATCATTGTAATATATCATGTAAGATGTAACTAGATTACTTGTGCATTTAAAGCAAACAGTGGCATAAGACATATGTTTTTTTTTCTATGTTTGAATTACTTGCATATAAAAGTAAAAATAAAATTAGGTGTTTATCTCCAGCATCCATTTTGGGAATTTTACCCATGATGCAACATTCTCCCAAATATTCCTTTACAACTGTGGCCAAAGCCTGCATTATGATGTCATAAGATACACCCCTGCACTCTTACTGGCTCCTGTGTATCATAGTGGGCAGGACTATGTGGCTGTGTACAAGCTTTTTTACCTGCCTTCAAACAAAGAGAGGAGATTGACATGATCAAACAGGATTATAACCCCTCCCCCTTGTGATGTATTACCGTATTTGCTCAATTATAAGAAGGTTTTTTTCAGAATTTTTTTTCTGAAAACTACCCCTCGTCTTATAATCGAGATCTTCTTATAATCTGACCTCAAATTGAGGTCAGATTATAAGACATGGATCCAGGTCCCCAGCAGAGCTGGATCCCCCTCTCTAACAGCAGGGGAAGTCTGCGCGATGAGCACGTCACAGAAGTCCCGGCGAGCGTGCCGGGCGGCAGCAGGGGAGGTCAGCGCTCATCGCGCAGACATCCTCTGCTGCCCCACTAGCCACCAGCATAAATCGGGCAGCTGGGGGATGTCTGCAAGTATCTCCATGCTGCCCGACACGGCAGACTATTATGACGGACCAGCTGTCCGTCATAATACAGTGCCATGTCGGGCAGTATGGAGGATGTCTGCACGTGTCGTGCAGACATCCCCCGGCTGCCCCCACTAGCCATCAGGGATCGACTTCAAGGTGAGGGGGAGGGAGGGGGCAGAGAGACAGGGGGAGGGGGGGCAGAGAGACAGGGGGAGGGAGGGGGGAAGAGACAGGGGGAGGGAGGGGGGCAGATACAGAGACAGGGGCAGAAAACAGAGACAGGGGAGGGAGGGGGGCAGAGACAGAGACAGAGACAGGGGGAGGGAGACAGAGCAACAAGGGAAGGGAGGGGGGAAGAGACAGAGGGAGGAGGGGCAGAGAGAAACAAGGGGGGGGGAGACAGAGGAGAGGGGGGAATCAAAGGGAGGGGGAGAGAGACAAAGCTGGGGGAAAGGGAAAGAAGCAGAATTGGCACAAATGCATTTTTTTGATATAATTTTACTACTAATTTTTTTTATTAAAAAAGCAATTTACATGTGAATATATACAAGTTTAACTTTTTTCCTATAGGGTAGTCTTATATTCAGGCTTTTAGTTTTTTTCCTAAAGGAATATCCAAAGTTTGGGGGGTCGTCTTATAATCAGGGTCGTCTTATAATCGAGCAAATACGGTAGTTACTTTACCCTTCCATTCAATGCACGTCTATGATCAGAATCCTGACTTATAGACTGCATTCTGTTTCCCTAGCCCCAAAGTGAGATACTAGTCCTGTAAAGTCTGTGGGAAAAGGGGGAGCAGCACCCAAAAACACTATATTTCACAAAATGGTGGCACTCATGCACATTTGTTTAGTAAAATATTTCATAAAATAAACTCAAATGACAAAAACAAATGACATATCTGAAATCAACAATCCAAGACTTGAAAAAGCCTCATGGAGGAGGCGAAACGTGTTGTGCGGAGGGAGCTCGCTATTGGAGAGTGTTGGGATAAGCGCACTGATTCACCTTTTTTCAGAAGTTTTTACAGTATTTGGAAACACTTGGAGATAGGTGAGTTTGGACAGAGATTGATTAATGTTTTCTAGCTGTGTGAATATTAAGTTTCCTTATTGCTAACTGTGAGAGCTAGGTGGGTTTGGCTATAGGTTAATTAATGGGTATTCTAATGGGATGAGAAGTAAGCTTCCTTAATAGGTGCGGTTTGAGGGACTTTTTTGAAGATTGAAAAAGAGGTAGAGAGCTGGATACTCTGTGGAAGTGAGTTCCAGAGAAAGAGGACAGCTCATATATAGTAATGCAGGTAGAAGGGAAGAGGTGACGAGGTTGGAGGAGAGCCTTAGACCATTTGAGGAACCTAGCTTTCATGCAGGGTAGTATTGGTTAAAGAGGGAGGTGGCGAGAAGTTGAGTGCTTTGTAAGTTAAAGACTGAATATAACATTTTAACCTAACACAGACGGGAAGCCAGTGGAGAACTTTGCATAGCGGAGCAGCTGGCATGGGACGATGAGTGAGAAAACTGAGCCTGGCATCCACAAGATGAGCCAGAGGTAGGCCAGTCAGTATTACAATAATCAAGCTCAGTGATCTCTAGCATCAGGACTTTGGCAGACCCTTCACTGAGGAACAGTGAATGCATGCAATGGTCCATAGATGCAATTAGGATTATCATTAATGAGGTAGGATTAGAAAGACACTTTACATTTTGGTAACTGGTCCACTGGACCCCCAGGATGTGGGGGTCCTTTTCATGATGCACACAGATTGATCCACCTGCACGCTTTGGAACAGGTCATTAAGACCTGCTATGCTGGGGTGAATTTGGGGCAGACTTGTATGAATTAAAGCACACTTCAAAGTGTCAGGAAATTACCCAGAGTGAATAAAGCAAGATGTATAATTAGTCTAGGCTGCGATGCTATCATGACAGAGGCAGAAATCAAATCCCTAACAGAGACAAGTATTGAACATTTTATGCCACAACCCGAGAGAAAAAAAATTACATAATGAAAAACTAGTATTTATTTATATTGGAAAATTTAAAAATTAAGAAATATAAACAAAAATCTGTTCTGTTTTAAATATAAATGTTCTGTTTTAAAATAAATATGAAATAAAAATATATAATGATTGCTTTGAAAAATATTATAACACATACAAAAGTAAAGGCATTTATATATACCATATTTGCTAGAATCTAAGACGACCCTGAATATAAGACAACCCCCCCAACTTTGGATATTAATTTAGGAAAAAAAGAAAAAATCTTAATATAAGACTACCCTAAAAAATGTTTTATTTTCTTTTATTTGCCAATCTGCCCCCCACACTTAGCGAATGCATCCCCCACAGAACCATCTGCCCCCACACTTACCCAATCATGCCCCCTAGACTTAGTCAATGCACCCCCCACACACATCTGCCCCCCAGACTTTTCCAAGACTGCCCCCCACCCCTACCCCAGACTTAGACAATGCTGCTGTTGCCCCCTCCACCAATGCTGCTGATGCAGCTCTGCAGGGGCCCCGGATCCCAGTCTTATAGTCGGACCTCCATTTAAGGTCTGATTATAAGACGGAGCTCAAATGTAAGGGAAAGAAAACCCTTGTCTTATATTCATGCAAATACGGTACTAATTCTACACATTCCTAGATCTAGAGCAGTAATGGCAAAAGCTTTTGAACCATTTTTATGCAATGAACCAAGACAATAACCCCAAAGAGCCATTTTCCCCAATATAATTATCCATCTCCCATTTTTATTCCAGGATCTCTTCCTTTTTAGATTCCCCTTCTGTGTTTTTGTATCTTCTACTTTAGTTGCTCCATCTCCCATATATGATAATGGTGACAATGCACTCACATACTCTGTGCCACCTCATGAGTGCCAGAAGTGGCACCCGTGCCATATGTTCGCCATCACTGTTCTAGAGCTTTTAAACCCAAGTGCCAATAAACCAAGTTAACAATCTCAAAGTGCCATTTCTCCCTATATTATGATCCGACTCCCATTTTTATTCCAGACTCTATTCCTTTGAGTTTTCCCTTCTCCCCGTTTTTGTCTCCTGCCCTTCAGCTGCACCATCTCAGTGTCTCCATAAACTCCATAGATCCCTCCATTTATTCTGATTGTGACAATTCAGTCAGATGTCAAGTGTCACCTCAGAGGCTGCTGAGTGCCAGAACTGGCACCCGTGCCATAGGTTCACCATCACTGCTCTAGAGCAATAACATATAGGTTGCAGCTTCTTCACATGTTCTTATTTAGTTAAATAAAGTTTAAGTGTAGTTTTTATTTGTCCATAACTACAAAACTTTGTGCTATTGAGCTAAATTAATCTTTATCTAGAGAACTCCTAAAAAAAATATGCTGCTAATATGGACAATTACAGTAGGATTTTAAGATATATGAACTTTTCAGTAAAATTTTCAGTAAAAAAAAGATATTTTCAGTAAAATTCATTACTAAATGACCTGTTTACATTACACAAAATAAACATTTAACAGATTGCAGTTAAATAAGTTTCACATCTCTTTTCCAACTCTCCTTGTTATAAAAAAGCTGGGTATGGCCATTTAAACGATAGAAGATTTGATACAGTTTGCCAAACTTCAGAACCTACAATATGGCTCTCCTTGGTTCACCGGAGGATATCAGGGCCCCGCTTTAAAACACCGATAAGCTGTACGGGGACAGAGATGAGGCTGACAAGTTGTTTGGGAGCAAAGATGGCCCTGACAAGCTGCCGGGGATCAAAGAAGGCCCTGACAAGCTGCCGGGGAGCAAAGATGGCCCTGACAAGCTGCCGGGGAGCAAAGATGGCCCTGACAAGCTGCCGGGGAGCAAAGATGGCCCTGACAAGCTGCCGGGGAGCAAAGATGGCCCTGACAAGCTGCCGGGGAGCAAAGATGGCCCTGACAAGCTGCCGGGGAGCAAAGATGGCCCTGAAAAGCTGCCGGGGAGCAAAGATGGCCCTGAAAAGCTGCCGGGGAGCAAAGATGGCCCTGACAAGCTGCCGGGGAGCAAAGATGGCCCTGAAAAGCTGCCGGGGAGCAAAGATGGCCCTGAAAAGCTGCCGGGGAGCAAAGATGGCCCTGAAAAGCTGCCGGGGAGCAAAGATGGCCCTGACAAGCTGCCAGGGAGCAAAGATGACCCTGACAAGCTGCCGGGGAGCAAAGATGACCCTGACAAGCTGCCGGGGAGCAAAGATGGCCCTGACAAGCTGCCGGGGAGCAAAGATGGCCCTGACAAGCTGCCGGGGAGCAAAGATGGCCCTGACAAGCTGCCGGGCCGCAAAAATGGACCTGACAAGCTGTCGGGGAGCAAAGATGGTCCGAGACTTAATTGGCAAAATGAATTACATTAGAGTGTGAGCTTTATTGCCAAACTAAATTACATTTTAGTTCTAATTATGATATAAAATAATGAATGTGGGTGTGTTTGTGTGTGTGTGGGGGGGGGGGGGGGGGGGGGAGGGGGGCAGCATTTCCTCATTTTCCTCCTTGTTTTAGGCCTGCCCTGTGCATATGATTATTACATATTTTTTCCTCCTCTGACATCTGTAAATAGCACACAATTCTATCTGAGACTATCTGAATTTCATAACTATTGTTTTACTATTAAACTAATACTATTAAATTTTGTATTTTAGTAAAACAACTACTATGTCTGAATGCAGGAAGAAAGGAATGGTTCTGGTATTCTTTAATGTCATTTTAAAAGAGGTGACTTTGCTCAACACAAGCTCTATCCATAACATGTTTTGACACAGTAATGTATAGTTTAGTGCCGTGTTATATATTAAAGAGGAAGTGTCATCAATTATTTATTAACGAAGACCATTCTGAATTATTCCATTACATGTATCATGGAAGTGAATCAACATGTTGTTCGCAGCAAAGGATGACAGTTTATTTTTTTTGTTTATAATAAAATCAATATGTAAGCTCCTAATCGGTTGTAATATGTTGTTTGTCTTGAAAATATTAAGTGAATGTTTTTTGTTTAGTCTTTATTGATTTTTAAAAACCATACAATAATTACAATACCATAAACATAAGATATAATAAATACAAAAATATGTTTACATATTTAAAAGTGTAGCATTTGAATAGCACAAAGTGAATGAAATGAACAAAATAAGCAGACAAAATCACCACCTGATACAGATTATATTTTTTTCATTGAATGTTTTAATGTCATGTATAAAAACTCCCGCACTGCAAAGTTTCGGAAGAGGTATAAAAAGGCACAATCGCGGTTTATGTATAATGGTGATCATGCATTTTTATAAATTCCGATAATTTGCAGTGCGAAAAAGGGACCTCCACCAAACAGTGTTGCGCTAAACCAAAAAGTATGTAACCAGTGCAGACTTTTTCAGTGCAGAAAATTGTCAGGATTCTGCTTTATACGTAGGAGGACAGTCTGATAGTGCCAATGTTTGGTGTCATCTGCGTGCACGTCCTGTTTATGCATCACCCATATAGAGTTCTGCAGTTCTGACTGGGTAAGCAAAAGTTAATTTTTTTTTTTTAAAAAAGAGATTAATAAAAAAAATGTAAAAAAAAAAAAACCACCACAGAGCACTTACCTTATTGTTCTCCAGATTTTCTCCATCCTTTAACTTTACTGGGTCTATCTCACATGGTTTATGTAACTCACAAATCTGTAGAAAAATGAATAAAATTAAACCTACATACACCAATTTTAACTTTTTGTATAGGATAATACATGTAGTTATATATGAATCTCACATTGATACTGATGCTTCCTCTGTAATATATACTTTTGTATATAAAAAAAAAAAAAGCAAGAAAAAACCCCATAATTTACATCTTTATGAAAAGGGCAGCCACTTAATACTTACTACACATTGTCAAGTAAAAACATACTCCAAAAGTGACACCAGAGCTTCTCTACATTAGACTCTACATAGTGAGTATTTACACATGTTTATCAACATTTCATTAATAACCGTGGAAAGTTCAGTTGGGAGCTAAAAAAGTTATCTTATGGCTGTAATCTGTTTCAATACATGCTTAGGAGAGGGGCCCGCTGGTAGGTGGATTTTTTTTTTGTTTGGGTGGCCCCTTTCCCTGGGCTGAAGAAGAGGACTCAAGGGTGACGCCGAATGTTGCTTGACTTATGGAACAGGTAATTATTTATTAGGTGGGCAGTGATTTTCACTATTATAAAATGTTGATGAGCGGGACTTCCCTGGTTTACCAATGACCCTTAAAGAAACCACAAGGACCAGATAAGCTGCTTCAATATGTATATGCTGATTCCCTGGACTTCGACGACAGGGGGTGTTACAAGCCCCAAACAAAGTTACATTTCACAAAGTGACAGCAGAGGAAACGTGATCGGAAGCTGGACTCTTTTCTTTAGCAGATAATTTTCACCAACAATCCGCCTTATGCGTTTCATGCCTTTTGGCAGTTACATAGGCCTATTAAGTGCCAAAAGGAATGAAATGCGTAAGGCGTATTGTTGGTAAAAATGACCTGTACCTGCTAAAGAAATATATATTTGGCACAACAAAAAGCCCCTTGAAAAGAATCCGGCTTTGTGAAATTTTTTTTTTTTTTTTTTTTTTTTTTTTTTTTTTTTTTTTTTTTCTTTAGCCATCAGACAATAAATGTTTCTTAGGTTCCTCATGATTGAAAATTCAATCAAAATTATTTTTAATTGCATCCTTTGGCCATTTTATTTATTACCAAATTGTTATTTTCATATTTTCTGTCATTATTCTGCCCTATTGGTCTCTTCTCTTTTCTTTTTTTTTTTTCTTTATAATATAAAATCTTTTTCTTTATTATTGTGTGATAGACATATACAAAATGGTAAAATTCACACTTTTCTTCCTTGAGGCAATTAGACTAAAACATTCAAATCGGTTGAGTTCAATGTGATCAAGTCTTTTCTATGGTTAATTTCCATTCCTATTTTATCACACTCTCTCAATCAGACCCCATTCATTTCGTTCAGGGGGATAAAGAGAGCAGGGGGGGGGGGGGGTCTTTGGATGAGGGAGTCAGTCCATCTAATAGTTGTTATATATTTTCCAAGGTGCCCAAATTTGATGGAATTTGTCTAATTGGTCTAGCTTTTGGTAAAAAACTACCTCCATTTTATACTGGAAATCTATTTGCTGCTTAACCTCTGCCCATTGGATACCTCCTTTCTTTTTCCATTGTCTAGCTATGCATATTTTGCTCGCTAGCAGTATATGCAAGGTGAGTATTCTCTGATACTTATTTCCAATCAACTGGATGTTAAAAAGAAAGGATTCTGCTCCAAGGTTAATGTTAAGGCCCATCAAGCTACTCAATAGATCTTGTAGCTTCAGAATGGTAGGTTTAAGGTATGAGCAATGCCACCATATGTGGGACAGTGAACCTATTTCTCTGTCACACCTCCAGCATGTAGAGGTTAAGTCTGAGTTTATCCTATGTAATCTAGTTGGAACTAAGTACCACCTTGTATTGATTTTATACTGTAGTTCCCTAAGATTTATACTATGTACATTTTTTAGCAACAATGATATTGCGTGCGCCCAGTCATTATAAGTAAGGCATACTCCTAGATCATTCTCCCATTTAATCCATGGAGTAGCCCTCTCTGGTGACTGTAGGTTAGACAAAAAATGGGATACACTCGACACTATTTTTTTCTTTAAATGTTTCGCTATTAATTCCTCTAATGGTCCCCTTTCAAGTGAAATTTTCCCAGAGAGATAGTGTTTCACTCTCAGATAGTTGAATATTTCCCTTGGAGAGAGATTCCAGTTAGCCTGCAATATGTCAAAGGAATGCATTTCGCCTTGGGGTGCTAAGTCGGTTAGACTTTTAATATTCTTCGACTTCCAGTTTTTTAAATCAATATTTCCTATGTCAAATTGCAAGACCTCAATTGGGGTGTCCAAGGGAATTTGAAATTTAACATTTTCACGATTATGCCCAATCTAATGGGGACCGTCTAACATCTGTAACCCATTAAGGGCCAAAAAGGTGTGTGACACACACACACACCAAAGTAATACTGTAGCACTGAAACATATTTTGACAGCAGGTAAGAACCGTTCAGTCTATTCTGATACCGTTTTACTTGTTATGAAAAACCTCAAACTTTTTTTGCCCCTTGGGCCATGTCCTATGTTTCTGATAAAAAATGAAACGGGATTTGAGCATCCATTTTTTATCAGAAACATAAGACATGGCCCAAGGGGCAAAAAAAGTTTGAGGTTTTTCATAACAAGTAAAACAGTATCAGAAGGCTTTTCCACGAATCCACTACTCTATGTGACATACTTTAGCACTTTACATTTAAGACCGCTGACCCTTGAGTATGCTCTCGACCTAGCATGTCTCCTCCTTTTTAATACAATTGTTACCTTCTACAGTTCAAAACATTGGTGCAAAACTCAAAAGAATTGTCCCAATGGATCTGATTAAAACATGTTAATTTGTGGGAGGTCCATAAAGCAGGATTATTATTTTTTGTTTTGACTGATACTTGATTGGCTCACTGAAGCGGCAGCTAAATGATTTCTCCCAAGTCTTTGCTTTCTGTGAAAAATGGGTTATAGTACACATATATGTTGGGGGGATAGGACAAGGATCATCGTGGGACACTTCATCCCGGGACATTTTCACTGCATAGTTATTTCAGGTTAGTATTAGACACTTATTAGGGGTATTAGGTGGTATTAGGATTACTATTAAGGCTTGGTATTAGGATTAGTATTAGGCCTTGGTATTAGGATTAGTATTAGGGCTTGGTATTAGGATTAGTATTAGGGCTTGGTATTAGGACTAGTATTAGGGCTTGGTATTAAGACTAGTATTAGGGTTTGGTATTAGGACTAGTATTAGGGCTTGGTATTAGGACTAGTATTAGGGCTTGGTATTAGGACTAGTATTAGGGCTTGGTATTAGGATTACTATTAGGGCTTGGTATTAGTATTATCGCTTGGTATTAGGATTAGTATTAGGGCTTGGTATTAGTATTATCGCTTGGTATTAGGATTAGTATTAGGGCTTGGTATTAGGATTAGTATTGGGGCTTGGTATTAGGATTAGTATTGGGGCTTGGTATTAGGATTAGTATTGGGGCTTGGTATTAGGATTAGTATTGGGGCTTGGTATTAGGATTAGTATTAGGGCTTGGTATTAGGATTAGTATTAGGGCTTGGTATTAGGATTAGTATTAGGGCTTGGTATTAGGATTAGTATTAGGGCTTGGTATTAGGATTAGTATTAGGGCTTGGTATTAGGATTAGTATTAGGGCTTGGTATTAGGATTAGTATTAGGGCTTGGTTTTAGGATTACTATTAGGGCTTGGTATTAGGATTAGTATTAGGCCTTGGTATTAGGATTAGTATTAGGGCTTGGTATTAGGATTAGTATTAGGGCTTGGTATTAGGATTACGGTAGTATTGGGGCTTGGTATTAGGATTAGTATTGGGGCTTGGTATTAGGATTAGTATTAGGGCTTGGGACTAGGGTCCACGGTGAATACTAGAGTTGGTATTAGGGCTCTGGGTTATTTTTTGGAGGGGTTACTTTAGAAGGGGGTTTGTTACTGTATTTGTCAGTGCTACACTGTCAGCACTTATACTGCCGCGCTAAACTGTCAGCAGTCAAAATGGCCAAGATGAACTGTCCTTGATCCTCTGTGGTGGGTTTTAACCCCTTTGTGACGCATGGTCACAGACAACGCAAGCACCAAAACATCACGATTTGTTCCTGGCCACCGATCACAAGGTGATCATTAGCCAGGAACACTATGGCAGAGACCCGATCAAGGTCTTCATAGACCCTGTGTGTCCCTGCCAAAAAATCGCGAGACCTCCGGATGTCATGTGTGACATCACAGAGGCGTGCCCAAACCAGTAAGTTCGGGCACAGCGCGATTTAATAAAATGTAGCCGGTGCTCGCTTTGTGCACCAGCTTCATTTTCTCTGTAAGACTGAAGCTACTCAAAGTGGCCTCATCTGATAGGTGGGATTCTGCTGCAAGTCACTGCAGTGGGATCCGAGCACAGGTCATTGTGGGGAGACGCAATGAGCTATTTAATGCTGGACGTACTATGCCCTCCTAGCGTCTTTTAGGCATCTTGGCGGCATAGTACATCGTAGCGTCGGGAAGTGGTAAAGAATACTGTCATCATGCTGGCTCCCTTCAACTTAGAATTTGGTGTGGAACATGTATTAGCACTTACAGAGTTAAATACCTACTTTTTTAAAAGAGTGATCTAGCCTTGAATGTGTTAAAGAAAAAAATAACTGCAAGTACTGTTCTGATAAACAGCTATAATTAGTTACATGCACAGTTGGTCAGTTCAGCTTACAAATGCTTAAACAACTGCTTCAGGCTTCATAATAAATAATGAATGTTCACATGAAATTCCTTGTTGTCTGTGCAGACCAGATGTAATGGCTTTGGCAAGAATCTTGGTGATATTTTAAATTTATACCCTATGTTTTCATTTTCCCTTTCCTAAAAGTTAAAGAGTTTTGCTGTAAATAACGGTGAATCGCTGACGTACAGGCTCTGTTGAAAGACCTGAATGTTATGCAATGACATTTCCATGAACTTCATTATCCTATCTGCTTAACTTTATCATTGCCAGAGGCAAACACTTTCACAATATAGCTTCTATGAGACTAGGAGGTGTTGCTTAAAAGGCAATATGTGATTTGAAACTTTCTACAAAGCACTGTATCACCATACCTCCCAACTGCTTTGAGCGGGACAGTCCTGATTTGGGAGGTCTGTCCTGCTGTCCCGCCAAGCTCTACCTCTGTTCCGCACTTCAGGACAGAGGTAGAGCTCAGTGAGACAGCGGGATGCAATCCTGCGGTGCATATAACAATCTCCAGTGTCCCAGGCACCGGAGAATGCCTACTGCTCATGCTCAGCACTGTGAGTATGTGCAGTAGCAGAGGCATCACTAGGGTTGTTGTCACCCCCCCCCCCCCCCTGGATATCCTCCAATCCCATGCCAAACAGATTCTTTAGTAATGCCAGTCAGATGGCCCATTAAATATGCCACATATATGAGCCCCACAAATTATGTCACACACAATTATAATATGCCAGTATTATTTTGCTGTTGATAAGCAAGACAATTTGCCTAATATGCCAGTAATATTGTGCCATTAAGATGCCCCAGCCAATTTGCACACCAACATACCAGTCATATTGCGCCATTCAGATGCAAGTCATATTGTGCTATTCAGATGCCAGTCATATTGTGCCATTCAGATGCCAGTCATATTGTGCCATTCAGACGCCAGGAATATTGTGCCATACAGACACCAGGAATATTGTGCCATTCAGATGCCAGTCATATTGTGCCATTCAGATGCCAGTCATATTGTGCCATTCAGATGCCAGTCATATTGTGCCATTCAGACGCCAGTCATATTGTGCCATTCAGACGCCAGGAATATTGTGCCATTCAGATGCCAGTCATATTGTGCCATTCAGATGCCAGTCATATTGTGCCATTCAGATGCCAGTCATATTGTGCCATTCAGATGCCAGGAATATTGTGCCATTCATATACCAGGAATATTGTGCCATTCAGATGCTATAATTATTGTGCCATTCAGATGCTATTATTATTGTGCCATTCCGATGCCAGTAATACTGTGCCATTCCGATGCCAGTAATATTGTGCCATTCAGATACCTGTATTATTGTGCCATTCAGATGCCAGTCATATTGTGCCATTCAGATGCCAGTCATATTGTGCCATTCAGATGCCAGGAATATTGTGCCATTCAGATGCCAGGAATATTGTGCCATTCAGATACCATGAATATTGTGCCATTCCGATGCTATAATTATTGTGCCATTCCGATGCTATAATTATTGTGCCATTCCGATGCTATAATTATTGTGCCATTTCGATGCCAGTAATATTGTGCCATTCAGATACCTTTATTATTGTGCCATTCAGATGCCTGTATTATTGTGCCATTCAGATGCCAGTAAAATTGTGCCATTCAGATGCCAGTAATATTGTACCATTCAGATGCCAGTAATATTGTACCATTCAGATGCCAGTAACATTGTGCCATTCAGATGCCATAATTATTGTGCCATTCAGATGCCAGTAATATTGTGCAATTCAGATGCCTGTATTATTGTGCCATTCAGATGCCAGTCATTGTGCCATTCAGACACCAGGAATATTGTGCCATTCAGATGCCAGTCATATTGAGCCATTCAGATACCAGGAATATTGTGCCATTCAGATACCAGGAATATTGTGCCATTCAGATGCCAGTCATATTGTGCCATTAGGATGCCCCAGCTAATTTGTCCATTAGCATACTAAAGTTACTATGCTTGTTTTTCCTCCCCCCCTACCCCAGTACTTACCGCCTGGCTGCTGCTCCGTGTCCGAGACGTCACCTCCGTGCAGTCTTCCCTCCTGCACAGAGAAGGGAAACACAGCAACCGTATGTGACGTAAGGGCACATCCGGTTGCAGTGATTTTTTATTTTTTTTAACTTTTTTTCCCGGCGGCCAAATCCAGCGGATGTGGCTGCCAGGGAAAAAAAAGTTCAGCAGCGCAATGCAGTGAGGGGGGATGCCGGCAGCATGGGTGTTACCCTCGCCGGTGGTGTCACCCGGTGCAGTCCGCACCCCTCGGACCCCCCTCAGGACACCACTGCAAATTAGCGATCCTGGCTTCAGATGCCAGCTTCAGCTTGGTAGTGACGGAGCATCGACACATGCCTCCCCAGACTTTGTCCTGGCGTCCCGGTTTGCCAGGGGGCAATGTTGGGAGGTTTGTTTCACTGGACACATACCGTACTTAACACCTTCACAACAATGCCCGTACATGTACGGGGTCCCAATGAAATGCATTGGTGACAATGCCCCTACATGTCTGCCTTCACAGCGTTTTCGTGTCGAGTCATACTATTTTAAGCTTACCTGGAAGCTTCACGAGTGAATGAAAAGCAATAAATGGCCGTTGGGACTTCCCATGGGCGGTATTAAAGTTACGGGGCAGTGATAATTGTCACTGACCTGTCAATCACGCCGCATCATCCTATGCATATCAGGTGAGGGGTGTTCCAGGCTGCCTCTGATGGAAGCAAGTCTGAAACACCCAGAAAAGGGTCTTTCTTAGCCTGCAATAGCCGAGGCAGTGAGGATTTTAATATGTCTAAAGACATATTATAGATAACAGTTAGGCAGACCAGGATCAACCATTATTTTTTTTGGATTTATTAATGTGATCTATGCGAAAATCAAAATCACATTGATCAATGCAAGAAATACAGTAAATGATAATCGGTGTTGTGTGAACACGTACTGTCTAAAGTAGCAAAATAGCTTTGGTCCAGAACAGACATCAAGACAAAGAAAACCATTGTCCTGAAGGGGTTAAGTAGTAGAAATAAGGACATGTACTATATGTATAATAATTCAATGCAGCGGATGGCTGCAATGCTGGATATTTTGTTAGACTAAGGACTTCATACTTTATCAGTCAATAGGGTTTATACAGATAGAATTTCTGTCTGAGAAATGTATAACATGGTTACTCCCCATTTTGCTAGTTGTGTCAAAAGAGAAAAGTGATTTAATGATCATACAGCTTTATACATATCCCTTATACATATATTTGGAATCAGCATCATTTCAGCTCACCAAATTAGCTTCATATTGTGCAGTGACAAACCTGAAGAGTTTGGTTAGCAGGGAAATTCACCAGGTTTATCCCTGCAAAATGTATAGCTAAAATGGTGTGATAAGATGTTCATTTCACCTCACTTGAAACTCACCTTTTAGTAATTAGCCCACAATGTCTTTAGAGCTACACCGGTTTCTGGATCTTCCCTACGACTAAGCTCTCTGTAGCTTCCGTGTAGCCCCATGTGTGTGTATATATATATGTACAGTTATGTTTTCACCTTTGCAGATGTATAATGTGAAAAGGAATATGCCAAGTTACAAGAAGCAGTACAAGATATTCATTTGTAAATCTTCCTCTCCAAAAATACACAATAATTCCTGCTGTGATTTTTACTGAAGCGTGCACTGCACAGATCTCCCCCTGACCCTATAACTATATAATTTATGCTAAAGATTTCCAGTTGAGTGATCACTGGCATGGAATTTCAGGAAAACTTAAAACAGAACTGTAAGATGTTACAGGATCTGTGCTGCATCCTGCTGCAAATTCAACCTTGCTTAAAATGAAACAATGAGGCTTCCTTAGCTTGCATCTAAATGGTATTGCATGTGTAAAAATCTGGGCCAGGTCCTGTGGGAGGTTAATAGTAACATACATGACTGGTAGCTGGGATCACCGGAGCTAGAATACAGTTACAGTGATACGTTCTTAAAGGCCCAGCATTATTATATAAACACGTTGATAAGTTTTTGTCATTTGAGACATCCATGCACTGAACATGAGCTCCATAGTGATTTTGGGTCAGGTGCATTTCTAAACAATGATAAATTAGACTATAAGGTTTGAAAATGAATATTCTCCTCTGGTTAGACGCATCTGAAAATTAGCGTAGAGTTGAAATTTAAGCGAGATTTCTGTAAATACATAGCACATGCTGTCTCTGTTCTACAAATGGTCATTAGATAGATGTTTTAAATGGTTTTATTATTAAATAGCTCTGGTTATTAACCCTTTAACAACTACCAGCGTTTTTGTCCTTATGTATTTAAGAACAAAAAATATAAACCGGATATGTTCTGCCAATTGTTCCTACACCTGTGTGTAACTCAACTCAACATTATTAAGATATTCAGTTCTGCTGTTCTTTTAAAACCCAGCACACTGTTTACTTCCATCAAGGAGTGTGCAATGTCTTCGTGAACATAACCTTCTGTCTCACTGGATCGTCTCAATAGTTAGTTCTTCTCCTATTTTTCAATTAGGTCTGGATAATATTACCGTATTTGCTCGAATATAAGACGACCCTGATTATAAGACGACCCCTCCAAACTTTGGATATTCCTTTAGGGAAAAAAACTAAAAGCCTGAATATAAGACTACCCTATAGGAAAAAAGTTCAACTTGTATATATTCACATGTAAATAGCTTTTTTAATTAAAAATTATGATATAAAAAAATGCATTTCTTGTTTTTATTTCCTTTTATGTGCCAATGCTGCCTCTCTCTTTCCTTTGCCCCCAGATTTGTCTCTCTCCCCCCTTAGTGTTGTCTCTCTCTCCCCCTCCCTTTGACTCCCCCCTCGCCTGTCTCTTCCCCCTTGTTTCTCTCTGCCCCCCCTCCCCTTTGTTACTCTGTGCACCCCCTCCATCCCCTTGTCTCTCTTCACCCCTTCCTCCCCTTGTCTGTCTCTTCCCCCCTCCCCTTGTTTCTGTCTCTTCCCCCCTCCCCTTGTTTCTGTCTCTTCCCCCCTCCCTCCACTTGTTGCTCTGTCCACCCCCCCTCTCTGCCCCCTCCCTCCCCTTCACCTGTAACTCGCTCCCTGGTGGCTAGTGGGGGCAGCTGGGGGATGTCTGCACGATACATGCAGACATCCTCCATGCTGCCCGACACCTCAGTCTATTATGACGGACAGCCGGTCCGTAATAATAGACGGCAGTGTCGGGCAGCATGGAGGATGTCTGCATGATAGCTGCCCGATTCTCCCTGGCGGCTAGCGGGGTAGCAGAGGATGTCTGCACGATGAGGGCAGACCTCCCCTGCTGCCGTCAGGAACGACCGCCGGGACTTTTATGACGAAGCCGGAAGTACCCGGCTTCTTCATAGTAGTCCCGGCGGTCGTGCCGGGCGGCAGCAGGGGGAGTCACATTCCCCTGCTGTTAGAGAGGGGGATCCAGGTCCCCTGCAGCTCTTCGGGGGACCTGGATCCCTGTCTTATAGTCTGACCTCAATTTGTATTATAAGACGAGGGGTATTTTTCCGAAAAAAAATTCTGAAAAAACCTTGTCTTATAATCGAGCAAATATGGTATATGTCTACACTTGCTCAACTATTTGATACAATACTTACATCTTGTCTACAGAGTACAAAGGTCTCTACTAAAAAAAGAATATACGAAGAAATCTGTCAAACTGACGTTGTAGTCCAACAACGGCCATTGCAAGCCCACTGATTTTCACAGCAAGGGATCTACAGAATCATTTCTTGGAGTATAAAATAAGAATGGTCCAAAGAACATACCGTCATTCAACCATCGTTACAACCTCAGACAGAACTTGGGAATGCAGGTACAGTTTAATGTCTTACTATATCTCGAAGCCAACTATTAAGGATCTATCAGGAGAATTGTTGTGATATTTGACACATTATGAACGATAATGAGAGGACAAAATGGACCCATCTCTTGAGATTACTGGATATTACATAAACAGCTCTCTTTTATTGGTTGTTTCTTGGTTTGTGTGTGTTTTGTTCCTTATGTGAGAACCAACTTGTGTGAAGGTCTCAGCTATCCTCAGAACAATGAGATGTCCAGGTGGGCCTATTTTATGATGAGAAACTAGCCCTCCTTGAGAGTGTTCTGTTTGGGAAGCGTAAACCCTAGGTGAATCAAGTAAACACTAGCTTGCAAAATCCACAGTGAAACACAATATTTTGATACATGTATACATTTGGGGAATTGTTATATACATGTACATATACATTGGTATATTATGTATGTATAAATCAAGGTGCATATTCCACAATAACTATAACATACAACCTTTGTGAATATCGATTTAATTCACATGATCGCTGTTGATTAGGTTTTAATGCTGTATCTAAATATAATCTTAGTAGGAAACTATCTTTGGATAGTTTTTCCCTAAATATATATTCTCTACATGCTAATGTTTAGATGCTAGCCTCATATCTCTTAGTAAACCACATTTAAAAATAACAAGATTACAAATCAGAAGTTATCACATGTGACTTAAAGAAATATTACATTTATTCTTGAATTCAGTTTATCCGTTACAATTTGGGCATCTCTCATGATAGGGAAGTTAACTTATAAACTGAAATCTTAGAAGACACAATACATCCAACATTTTATTAATTTGTAATCAATGACGAATTTGGGATTTAAAACATTGTTAAATTTGTGGGTTAAGGACGCCATCTACTGGACAAAATTGTGAACAAAGGTGACCACATACTAATAAATATTAACTAGGGGGGGTGTTTCAGCCAACCAATGAAAGAAAGACACCTCCCCCCCCCCCCCCGCCCCCACCTTTTAGAGGTAACTTTAAGATGTGACAAATGAGACAAAAAGGGAGACAGAAAGGCCAGATTGACCCTACCACCAGTGTGTGTGGAGAGCAGCTTAAGAATCTACAAAAATCTTTGGAAAATGAAGTCTGTCTTGAACTTTATATTTTAAATAGTTTTTTTCTGTATCTTTTATGGTAAATCAAATGATGTTATGACTGATAATTACAAGTCTATTGGAGATTTTCTAGTGTGTCTTGTTTTAATTGCAGACGTAAAATATAGACATAACTAATTATAGGAAATTATAATATTTCCGTTATTGTAATATATTAGGTTGATCATATATTATTCTTCAAATATATGTAGTAGATAAGTTACTATGTTTATTGACCTTGGGTAAGGTAGACATCTAGGTTTGCAATAGAGTTAGTTACTCAGATTCACTGGATGGTCTGTATTAATGTCACCATATTGTGTTTGTATTGTGTTATCTGCTGATCCAGGCATTGCTTGGTCTTTATTATCACTCCTGCTAAATCTTTCTGAGGCCTGTAACTAAATTCTATTACTGTTTAGGAATAGGTGTTGCTTATTGTCGTATGTTGAGCTCAATAAATGTATTGTTATTATTGTCATTTTATTTCTATAATTAGTATGTGTTAACAAAATGTAAAATTATTAACCGAGTGCATTACTGCTGATATAGTTCAATTATGTCTTATACAATCACCTAGTACAACAAACTTGGGAGATACTGTTTTTATGAATGGTTATTGGCCGCCTTTTGTGGCATCTAGTCATTTATAATTCATAATTATCCCGACACTGTGTCTTACAGACATGTAGAAGTTAGAAGTGTGCACAAACTCTTCATTTCCCCTGTTGTATCTGTCATTTAATGTATTCTAATACTAGATTTACAGTGAACTTCAACTACATAAAAAATAATTTTGTGCTTTTCACCATTCTGTACTCTTTCTTAAAAAGAAATTAAAAAAAACCTTGTGAAATTTAGGAGTGTTAATTATAGCAGGCGTGCAATGAACATGCATTTTTTTTTTTTTACCAGTTTGCTGTTTAACTGATTATAGGGTTGGTGAGTAGTACCGCAATTCTTTGTTTCATCCCTTTTCTCACTCACAGGAGGCTGGATCTGTTGCAACCTCCGTTCAATGACAGGATGAAATGTAACATTAGGCTGACTCACGAATCATAGGATATGGGGAAACTGTATTTACCTCGTCTATAATTGGCTTAAGTGTAACTTGAAGATAATGCATTCCTGCCAGTTTCATCGTCTCATCGATGCACTTGGACGTTAGTGAGTTACCTCTGAATATGGTATTTGGATCTCTGAAAAGAAGGAAGAATTAATTAATTTAAGGAAGTACTTGATTAAACTACGAACAGCAGAAAGCAATGTCAACAATAAACAGAAAACTGGCATAAGAAGGTGCCATTCACTACAGTTCTTTTATATTTAAAACAGATGGTAGAACAAGAGCGGTAACTGCTGTGGCCCACAGAAACTGCTCTAGTGTTGTGTGTCTATACTGAATCCACCTCAAAATGGTGGTCAAGCCACACTAATAAATGTGACAGTCCAGCAGCAAAGTGGGAGCTGTGCAGAATTTTTCATCCAAGGACCAACTCAGATCCTGCTATGGCCAGGATGCCTACACACTAGTTCACATTAACACAGATTCAGCTGCATGGATGTCACCATCAGCTATTACATATGACCACAACACAGAGTACAAGGCTAAGGAAAGACTAAAGAGCAAAAGCAGAACTGAAACATGGATAAGAAAATACAGGGTGCAGGATTTAAGACAAAGCAAGAATACAGGGCATAAACATACAGAACATAGACAAAGGACATGGCAACAGAACTAAGGACTTACAAAACTATAGACAAACACAGGACTAGCGTAAAAACTCTAAGATATATGGTGATTACGGTAAATTGTGAGAGTACACCAAATAGCCATGATAAGCTTGCCACCAGCATCATGGTACCTAACATCAGCAAGTTCCTAGCACAGTCCAGCCTACATAATAATTAATAACAGAACTAAACAAGAAAACAGACATAAAATTAAATACATACCTGAAGCAGGACAGACTGGAGAATGAAATAAACGGCTGGGGCACATTTATATAGAAACAGAGTAAAAGCAGCAAGGAATACCAGGAATGGATCAGAACAAAACAACAGGCATCATAGGATAGGGCACTGGGCAGGGAAGCCCCCTGATAGGGCACCAAACATGGAAGCATCCTGATAAGGCACCAGACAGGGATATAAAGAAGGGGTAGGAACAGGTATAAAGAATAACCAAGAAAGCAAGGCGAGAAAGGACTCATAAATAACTAAAAACAGCCTGAATGAGCATACACACAAAGGTGGCGTGTAAGGCATTGATGCAAAAGGCTTAGTGTGCAGCAAGGAGGAGATTCTTTGAGGGGTGTACTTCAAAAGCTTCAATTGGGAGGTATAGGACTGTGTTTAGGAAGCAAAAGAAGGGCTCTGGAATGCTGGGACTGAAGTGGATGGGAGTTGGAGTGGAGGATATATTTGGAACATATATTGATGGTGACAGCCCAAATCCACATTAAACTTAAAAAGATGACTGATCCTAGAATTCAATGAATGTTCCTTCAGGGTTTAGGTAAAAATATGGTGCCTGACATTTGTTCCTCCCTTTCATTCAACAATAATTATACAAGCTACATATGAGAGGCTATATATTTTTACTGGCAAGAAGGGAGACAACCACCTAATCAAACTTAGGGTGAGGCTACAGTAAGGCAACTGATACATGGAAGTACAATGAACAGACTAATGAGCAGTTGTGCATACAAACTATTCAGTGCTGGTGCCAAGATGATCTGGCATACATGAGAGCTAAAAATAGTCTGTGGTGATCTCTGTGACCAAAGCTTTAAATGAGCAGACAACTGTTTAGTATAATGGCCTAGAACTACTCAGCAACAGGACTTCCGTTAAAGGGCCACATATATTTAGACTTCCTATCATTTGGAGTGTACTAAATTGTTTCTAATGGAAGCAGTTCAGGAACTAGCAATAACCTTCTAATTAAATTCCATGATTAACTACAGAAGTGTTTAGAGGCTTCTCATGCAGAGAAACTGCACAAGCAGCATCTTCTATTATGGATATAGGATATTGTAAGGTTATATTACACACACACACACACACAGATATGTTAAGCAACTGATGGCATTCCAGAAAGGAAAACCTAAGGCTTTCAGACACTTACTGCGTTCTGTTCACTTCCGCATTTGCAATTGCGCTGATGAAAGGCACAATCTTGCCATAATGCAGAAAAAGTCGAACTAGAGGTATTGCTGCTTCCTGTTTTTCTCTGCAGACTTCACCCAACACATGTGCAGCAGATGATGAAACAGGCTGGAAAATGTTGAGGGAGAAATTGCAAGTATCAGGATTTGTAATGATAACGACCATGATGCTGAAGGGACAAACAGCTACAGGGGAGATACATAAGGTTTAGCTGACAGATTCCTTGTTTGACCTTTGGGGAATTTTTGTACGTTTTTGAGCAGATGGACAGGGTTAAAAAAAAAAATGTGTTGTAGGTATCCGTCCACATTTGATTCCAAGTATATCACTGTTAGGCTCCACTACTGACAAGGAAGAAAATTAAGTAATACTAAAAGTCAGACAGTTCCCCAAATTTCCAATAGTCCATGATTTAGGATGTACCCTGTAGCCAAGGTGTTTTGAAAAAAAGAGGAAAAGAAAACACCTTAGACACAACTAGATAATCCCTAAAATCTTATAGTTGTCAGATATCACCCAATTGCAAAACAAACATTTAAGAACTTCTTGCTTTTGGATTTCTACTTTATTCTGCTGAAAACGAAATCAAAGTTTTATTTTATACTTTATTCTAGTCTATATGCTGTAATCATGAAGATCTCTTTGGTAATATAAAGAGTGAATTAGTCGGTGAATGTCTGCAGAATGGGTTTACCCTAGTAAAGTGAAAGACGTTTATAAAAAAAATTTAAAAAGTGAAAGTTTTTGAATGTTTGTTTTCTATATCAGTATAAAAAATATTTCACAAGAAATCAGACTGTGCTACAATTCAAAGAGCATAATACAATTTTGTATCTTTTAAACGGGTCATACACATCTATTTAACACAATTATAAAGTGGCTGCTGTAATGTATATTTTAGGAGAAAGGCAGAATGCTCATCTTTAATGATGTTTGTGCATAAATACCAAAAAATACATATTGTTGAAAAACATACTACAACTGTAAACCCTATACTGTAAACCAGTTTGGAACTAAACATTCTCTCAATTACAGGAAAGCATGCAAATATAAACAGTTCTAGCAGTGCAAATGAAGTAAATCCTGACGGCTTATCCTATAATCCGCGAGGTTGTAGCAAGATAACCATGAGTTATGTGTTTCATGAGAATCTTGTGAACATTGCGCAGTGCCAAGTTTGCTCTGAAATTAATTTGTGTCTGTCCAATAATATTTTTCCCTATGCCAGGACTGCCCCGTATTTGTGTGTGCCATGTCTGCCCATAGTATTTGCAATGCAATGTTTTGCATTGTGGTCATGTTTATTCTCTAGGTCTTTTTTTATCTTGACTTTATCTCACAAATCGAATTCTGTATCTTGCACCTAATAAAATAATGGAATAGAGTGAGACAATTTCAGTACGATGAAAAACACTCGTGCTAAAGATATGGGCTAGACTCTCTGGTCTGTGTCATTTCCAAAAAAAACCTCCCAAACAACTATACTTTGGTAACTATGGTTAACCACCACATCAAAGAATCTAGTAGCAGAAGAATGGAAGGTGGTCTAATTAATATACACTACGTAGCCAATTACACTGTACGTAAAGCATGCCCACACCTTTTTAGCTTTACATCTGTATAGTATTTGAGCCAGTGACAAGTTTAGTGCACCAATGTTTTTCTTTTCCCTGTGTTATCTTAGGCCTGTGGTCGAATCTTGGCAAAAGCCACATGTTCAAATTATTCTCTCATTAAAACTGAGGAGTTCTCTTGACTGAGTGGACTGCAGTTGCGTCAAGGGGCTGTGAGGGTACTTTCAGGATAAACATTTACTAATGAGGACAGAAAGATAAACTGAGTGGCATATATCAAATCAATTATATATAATATAGTATAAGTGACATCATCTTTAAAACAGGCACTGGTGAGAATAAGTAAATTATAAAAAAACAATTTAAGCACAAGTTTTCAAGACCACTTAGGTCTCTTTCTCAAAGTGTATCATGCCTAATGCAGAGATCTAATTGGTCTTGACAACTTGTACTAATGTTATGGCATGAAGTACAGATTCAAGTGGTCTTTAATGTTTTCCTTCTGTTGGCCAATAAAAGTATAATTTTGTCTAGTTTTTAAAACATACAAACATTACCAACCTAAAGGTAGTTTATGAATATCAGCAGAGATGACATAAGTCGACAATATGTAAATAGGAGGAGAGTTGAAGAAAAACTACACAAAGGCATATCCATTAGTGTTAGTAATAGTGTTTTATGCCAGGGATTGACAAATCCCAGGAGGCAGGGAGCATGAAATCCATGGTTCTGGCTCCTAACTTTTTGTAATGCTTTACATACGCCTATCAGCCATAACATTATGACCACTGGCCTAATATTGTGTAGGTCTCCTTCTGACGCAGGCATGAACTCCAACAGACCTCTGAAAGTGTGCGGTGGTCTCTGGCACCAAGAGGTTAGCAGCAGATGCTTAAAGTTTGTAAGTTGCAAGGTGGGGCCTCCATGGATCGGACCTGTTTGTCAAGCACATCCCACAAATGCTCAATTGGATTGAGATCTGGGGTATTTGGAGGCCAAGGTAACACCTTGTGCTCCTCAAACCATCCCTGAACCATTTTTGTTTTGTGGCAGGGCCAATGCCATCAGGGAATACTGTTTCCATGCTTAGGTAGGTTATATGTGTCAAAGTGTCATCAAGATGAATGGCAGGACTCAAGGTTTCCCAGCAGAACATTACTGTCTCCGCCAGCTTGCCACCTGTTAGTGGTCATAATGTTATGGCTGATAGGTTTAAATACCTATGGAAGTACATTCGTCAAATCCTGTTTTATACCATTAACACATTATTTTATGAAACTTGCTACATTACTAAGCTGGATAGTGGAAATATTTATAAAGTAGAGCGCATTTTGTTAACATTCCCTACCCTGACAGCTTTAATTACAGCTATCTTTCTAGCTTGTAAAAAATATTCAACATTAATATGGCTACTCATGCATCAAAATGCACATAATTTGATCAGATGCACATAGAAGACCTGGGTGTGTCACACATTATCATACAGAAATGACTGATAACATCATGTGTGGTAAGCACATGCACAATATTTAACAAAACCACATCAGGTTACACTTTACACCTGAAAGGAAGTAGTAACAGAAACCCATGAAAGGTACATCACGCATTTTACCTCAACATCTCCAGATTTTAATACAAGATCTCGGAGCGGATTGTAGTACTCGCTGGAAAAAACATGATCTTCTGTATAAACCACATTTAACCTCAAAGAGCCCAGATCATCTGGCTTCCCTGACTTGCCATTATCTCTGGGCTGGAGTAAGTACCTGAAAAGAAGAAAAAGCACAGACTGGATTGCAGAAATACCTCATGTTTTATCGAGATATATCAATATATACATCCATATATACACACACTGGTTAAAGCCTCCCTCCCTATCACCTGTAGGATCTCATTTAACCCTTATGACAATTTAAAGTTATATATTTTAATTTTGTTCTGCCACATAGAAACCTGAGGTGAAGAGAAGTCAGGTAGGTAGTTTGTGAGAGGAGGATAAAGGAATCTTTTTGTATAGAAAGAGCCCAGTTTACTAGATTCTAGATGAGAGAAGTGAATGGAAATGAAGAACAACAGAAAAAATAAATTGTGACTAAAAATCTGGTTTTGAAAAACATGTACTGATAAAGCTTTAAAAAAAAAAAAAAAAAAAAAAAAAAAAAACAAGCCACAGCATCAAATACTCTTGGGATCCCTCTTAAAACAGGAAAAAATGCATTTCACAAAGTGAACCGACATCTAGCTGACATATTCCAAATGCCTGTCTCTAAGTTATAACAGTCAGCATGTGGTAAAGATACAGCTGTTCATAATTCTTAAAACATATGCAACCAATTATTATTTGTGCATGTAATGGGAATCAACAATTTTCTGAAAGCATCCACTACTGTTTTCCCACAATCATAATACTAAAAAACCAAACCATGTAAGGCTCAAGATTTAGCCAAGCCATGATCAGCAATTTAGCAGCAGAATCCACAGGCTTTGTTATGCGTAAGTTAATGATATGTAGGCTATTTTCCAAACAAGAGCTGTTTGTTATCCGCTTTGCTAAGATAGTTACACATTGCCTACTCCTTGAATACATACACAAGCTTAATAACTCTGATAGTAGGAAGATAAATATGAACTGTTGCATATATTTGTAGTCATGTAATATGCATATTCTTTCCTTGCACAGTTTCTGGATTTTCTCCAGCTTAGTACATCATACTTCGGCTACCAGACACAAAAGTATTTGAAAAGGAAGAGAGACAACCATGTCAAAACATGGAATAGTTCCATAAGGCCAACTATGGAATCAGTTCAGCCATATGAGACAAATGACCCAGTTTGACAGTTATTTGGGGGATCTCCAAACCAGTCCCTTTATTCCTTGGGTGATGGGAGTGGTGTCTAGCTGTGTTTCAAGCCTGTTCAGCTCCACATACTTTCTAGCCGTTCCAAACACTATGGATACATACCCTTCATTTTCAAAAAGCCCCACCCATTATCCCCACCGTTCAGCTCCTTGCTGGCAAGCCCCACCCAGATTACTTCAGACTGCCCGCCAAGGAATATATCTGTGGCTCAATGGACTGTCAATACTCCCAGACATGAGGTCGTCTGGCAACCTACTAGATAGCACAAATGACAAAATCATCACCATTATTAAGTCATCGAAAAACACTTATTCCATTAATAGCAAAGCAGTTTTACATGTTACTGCATCACTACTGGTTACACCCAGTAACAAAGTACAATACTAACTAAAAGCTGACATAACTTATAAATATCCTGTACAGTCACTAGTTGTTCCATAATACAGTGTCCTCCTCATTTGATTTTCACACTATCCCTGCCTGCATCATGCAGAGCTTTTTGTGCTGTGCCCTCTGAGTTCTGCTCTGCTGCAGTGAGAGCACAAGATGAGACACGTGGAATGCAGCTGAGTCAATGGAGTACAGAAAGGTATTATGTAAAGTAAGCATGCCCAGGAGCTAAGGCACAGAATATCAGTTAACAAGTGTAACATTTTATTAGCCTGATATGGCTCATCATCACCTGGGTGTACCGCTTGCTACTTCCATCTGAACTTATCTGAACATGACTACACAAGTCATAAGAACATGACAAGCTATTTCCCTCCAATCCTTTTTCCAAAATTATTTCATGCATTTTTTTCTTGGCTTGCCATACACGAAGTCACACATTTTTCTTATTTTTGTCTTTACAGCTATTTACCCTATCATTTTTAAACCGGACAGTGATACCTCAAGTAAATAGGTTTGTTGTAACAGGCAATATAACTGTAACCCATGTAACCCAACTTCAACCTTCCCCCCAAAACTCAAACTTATTTCCAATTTGTATTTAGATATACAAAGGTCAAACATTGTAGCATTTTCTATTGTGATTTTATTCAAATACTGTATAAGATAAACTGTTCCTTTTTTTAAATTATATTTCTATATATATATATTTGGTCCTTCCTATCAAATAAGAGTGTGAAGTACATCATTAAATAAGTTTGCAAACAAACCATTTTAATAACGAGTCCCCTTCTAGATTTGTAATTGTTACATTATATTGCGTTAATATTTATTTATTTAGCAGCATAATTGATGCAGCACTTTGTGCAGAGCAAGGGACGCTACAGAGTACACTAGAATAACAGACACAGGTCACTACATGAGGTTGAGAACCCTACTCGCCAATTTACAATCTAGAAATACTGTGGGAGAGGAGCATCATATTGTTACAATTTGTAAAAAAATAAATAAAAAAAAAACATTCTACATAAAAGCAATTTATTAACCTGTAATAAAAATTTTATAATGAATATCTTTATTTTTTTTAGAGTGCAGATATTAAGATATAATTGGAGGGTGTTTTTTTTAAGGATTAAAAAAGAACTCTATATAGCAAATTAACTCAGTCCATTTAAGATTCCCATTTCATAATATAATCATTGTGATTCTGCAGCAACGCATGTTTTTATCCGTTTAGCAATGGTATACTCATTCCAATAACTCTTAGGGGAAGAAGGGATCAAATGTATGATTAGGAAATGTACATTATTGTGACCTACAAACATTGGCAGAGCTATGCCATTTTCAAACATATGTCAAGTGGAATATAACTGTTCACAAAGGAGTCTATTTACTAAACAGTGAAATGTGATGAACAGACAAGGGAATGTCTTAAACAAGGCATGACTAGAAGAGTTGGTAAGATAGGCAAGTAATTAATGCTTCCATTGTGGCCTGACTTGCAGTTCTCTTGTCTGTTCACCAGAGATCATTATTTGGTGAACAGACTTCATTTGGAAATGAAGATTAAGAAATGTGGTTTGGAAAATGCCCCATCAATAACACATATATGAAACAAATAAATAAGATTCAAATAGTTGCTTGTGTAAATGGCATACCATGCATCATAGCAGCTGGATTGTCTTAAGACTTTCAGTGGTATTTTCAGTTCACCAAGAAATTCATCGCCAAATTTTAGATTGCTGGCATTCCAAAGGTCAACTCTGAAACCAAAACAGACACATAACACTGGCAGCCGTTACCAATGTACATATGGCTACACATATTACATTATTATTGTTTATGCTATTCTTTTTGCCAATGTATTTCTTTTGTTGTCGGTCTTGTCTGTAAAGCTTGCTGTAACCAATGTAACATGTTTTCTTTTTGTAGACTAACGTGACAGAAAGATTACTATGTACTCCTGGAGCAGTCATACCTTTTCACTTTAATTTATGACGACATTACGTGTCACTTTCTAGCCAAAAACATCAGCATTTAATTGTGTCTATGTGATAATAATAAAATGTTCTGCACAGTGCTAAGAACCCAACTTTAAGAAGGCTCAAGAGCCTGTTGATAGTTAGCAGGCCCAGAATGGTTGTATATATCAGGACTACAATATATATTTCCATTAGGAGTAGAATATTATTATTGATATTATTGGTGTCTGTTTTGTGGTACAGCATGCTGGTTGTCAGCTAGTGCTCTGGGTGCACATGAATATATATGGTGGGCGGTTAACTAAAACTGAACTAACAAGTTAACTGCAAACACCAAGCATTAGTAGGGGAGATGGAAATACAGGCGATTTGGAGCCCTTTTTCCAGCACAGCTATTAATTGCTGATTTTTTCAGTTAACTTTTCAGTTCAGTTTTAGTGACTGGCCTCTAAGACACTACTACCTAGATTTTGATGGATACAAAAAAAAAAAAAGGGTAAGTGCACTCCACTCTCCGGATTCAATGCAAAAAGGGTGCTTTATTCAATATGTAGCAAACAGGGAAAAAATAGATGGACAAAAATAAACTGGGGTAAGGGAGGAAAACCTGACATGTTTCGCGTGTTACCACGCTTAGTCATAGATTTTGATTGCTAAGTTCAAGCCTACCACCCCCTAGGCTTGATATGCCACATAAAAATGAAATTAGGAACAGACATGGATTCATCGTCTTGGTCAGTTAACTTATAGCAATCACAAGACAACACATTACTAAGCAAATTAGGAAAGTCTTTGAAAGAGCACGTGATCACCAAGTATACTACCTGAAAATATAGGAAACAAAATTCCTACCTAATTGCCATCTTGTCCACATCATCTTCCTCAATTTCAAAATGAGACTTCTTGTTGTAACTGCTTGGCTTGGTCACCTGTGATAGAAACAATAAATAACAATGAATGGCACCATCTATCTCTGCTGGATTAAAACGTCTTCTTTTATTCAGAATTCTTTCATTAATATCCCAGAAGTTTCAATTCCTTTTCTGGTCCGACAATCGTCTCTCTCCATCTCTTGTGTGAGCACACGTTAATCAGGCAGCACACAGCTGCTGGAGGCGTGTTTGGTATCATAGAAGTCCGCGCTGTCAAGTCATGGAGCAGAAGTTCCGCAAGATGGCAGCTATGAAGTCTGACTTCCAGAATAAATGACCATCACATCCACAGGAACATCATTTAAAAGCTTTTTAAATCAGACAAAAAAAAAGCCTTCTGCCTGATTGGAAGTAGAGAGTTTAAAATGTGTGCTGCAGAAGTACCAAGCAGCATGCAGAGATCTCCCAAACGCAGAACCAGGACAGCTTGGTGGTGAGGAGACAGTGTTTGTGTCCTCAGTACTAGCACATAACTCCTGCCTCTTGCTCCTGAGCAATAGTGCTAGGTTTATGTGGCATCATGGCATTCAGAACACAGAGGGAATTACTTGGTGTGCTACTCACTTCAGTCTATCCCTGTGAATTCAACACACACACACACACACATCTAAATCCTATGCACTGGACCACCAGAGACCGGACCTTCCAAAACAGATAAAGAGGTTGAAGGAGTACCAAAGGAAAAACAAATTCTGCACACAAGTGTTGAGAGTAACCAAATTGGGTTTACAGTCTTAAAGGCCAAAAATAAAATAAATAGGACATCTACTTCTTAATCATAGCTGCATTTAAATAGCAAACAACATAACACAGACACAATGCCATTGTACAATACAGATTACGGTATAAAATCCATTAGTTCTTTTGGAAAAACTAAAACTGCGTTTGTTGTGAGACTTAATGAAAGATGGCCAGTGTAACGTTTCTGTAGGCCGAGCATGGTACATCTTACGATTCAGCTGAGATAGACAGGGCAGAGGCAAGAGATGTGATTTTTTTCCATAATCACCATATAAAGATTTTGAGGTTTCTGTTTTTTTCAATGAAGCAGTAAACAAGAGCAAACAAGGACCACGCCCTAGACATGAAAAAAGGTAGTTCAGCTGAAACTGAAACTTCAGAAAACCACGGACACTTCCGAACCCTGGTCTTTATCATGGGTGTGGCAGGTGTTAACAACAAAAATAAAAGGAACTCTTCTGCAAACACACCTCAATTTATTTTAAAGTTGATGAAGAGGTCTTGAAAATAGGTTACATCTTAGGGTTTTCCACCAGCATTTTGAATTACAGAAAATCAAGGTGGTTATAGTTCAGAAACACCAAATGCACACCTAGTAGCTAGCAAATGAATGGTGCTTATCCATTCCTATCCTCTCCGAGGATTGAAACTCCTACTATATTTTTCAAGAACCCGCAACCAATTCATGCCCCCACCACATGATTAATTACAACTCCCATCAACCTGAAGCCGACTTGGAATGAGGGCATTTGTAACCCAAAATCTTATTTCTATTTCTCTCCCGTCCCGCCATCAGGGGGTGACGGGCGATACTGGCGTCCTAGGCCCGGCGGGTCCAGTATCTTAATCTCCGTTAAGCCGGTCCGCGGCCGTGAGGGAAGCGTTGTGCGCTCCCCTCCAGCCGCACTGCTTCAATAAAGTTTGTTTAAAAACACCGGAGTTACTCTGGTCGCATTTTTTTTAAAAATGTAACAAACTTTATTGAAGCCGCACGGCTGGAGGGGAGCGCACAACGCTTCCCTCACAGCCGCGGACCTGCAGAGAACCGGGAGACAGCAGCAAGGAGGTAAGTACTGGGGAAGGGGGGAGGAGCATAACGAGCATACTGAGGGGCAAAATACTGGCATATTGAGGGGCAAAATACTGGCGTATTAATTGGCATAATCCTGGCATATTAATTGGCATAATCCTGGCATATTAATTGGCATAACCCTGACATATTAATTGGCATAATCATGACATATTGAGTGACAAAATCCTGGCATATTAATTGGCAAAATAATTGCATATTGAGGGGCACAATACTGGCATATTAAATGGCACACTGAGGGGCAAAATACTGGCATATTAAATGGCACATTGAGGGGGAAAATACTGGCATATTAAATGGCATATTGAGGGGCAAAATACTGGCATATTAATTGGCAAAAGAATGGCATATTGAGGGGCAAAATACTGGCATATTAAATGGCATATAAGGGGCAGAATACCGGCATATTAAATGGCATATTGAGGTGCAAAATACTGGCATATTAAATGGCATATTGAGGGGAAAAATCCTGGCATATTAAATGGGAAAAGAATGGCATATTGAGGGGCAAAATCCTGGCATATTAAATGGCAAAAGAATGGCATATTGAGGGGCAAAATCCTGGGATATTAAATGGCCCATTGAGGGGCAAAATCCTGGCATATTAATTGGCATAATCCTGGCATATTAATTGGTATAACCCTGGGATATTAATTGGCAAAATCCTGGAATATTAATTAGCACATTGAGGGGCAAAATCCTGGCATATTGAGGGGCAAAATCCTGGCATATTAATGGGCAAATTCCTTCACAAAGGGCCCCTGAAATTCCTGGTGGCGGCCCTGTTTCTCTCACAATGAAAAATAAACGATTGTGCTACATACCATTGAGTTAATGAACCAGGAACTGAAAGACAGAGTGTACTAGAATATATGTGGAATGAAGGTATTTAACATGCCCTTCAATGTGTGTGGAATGAAGGTATTTAACATGCTCTAGAATGTGTGTGGAATCCAGGTAATTAACATGCTCTAGAATGTGTGTGGAATCCAGGTAATTAACATGCTCTAGAATATGTGTGGAATCCAGGTATTTCACATGCTCTAGAATGTGTGTGGAATCCAGGTAATTAACATGCTCTAGAATATGTGTGGAATCAAGGTATTTCACATGCTCTAGAATGTGTGTGGAATCAAGGTATTTCACATGCTCTAGAATGTGTGTGGAATCAAGGTATTTCACATGCTCTAGAATGTGTGTGGAATCCAATTATTTAACATGCTCTAGAATGTGTGTGGAATCAAGGTATTTAACATGCTCTAGAATGTGTGTGGAATCAAGGTATTTAACATGCTCTAGAATGTGTGTGGAATCCAGGTAATTAACATGCTCTAGAATATGTGTGGAATCAAGGTATTTCACATGCTCTAGAATTTGTGTGGAATCAAGGTATTTAACATGCTCTAGAATGTGTGTGGAATCCAGGTAATTAACATGCTCTAGAATATGTGTGGAATCAAGGTATTTCACATGCTCTAGAATGTGTGTGGAATCAAGCTATTTCACATGCTCTAGAATGTGTGTGGGATCAAGGTATTTAACATGCTCTAGAATGTGTGTGGAATCAAAGTATTTAACATGCTCTAGAATGTGTGTGGAATCCAATTATGTAACATGCTCTAGAATGTGTGTGGAATCAAGGTATTTAACATGCTCTAGAATGTGTGTGGAATCAAGGTATTTAACGTGCTCTAGTATGTGTGTGGAATTCAGGTAATTAACATGCTTATAATGTGTGTGGAATCGAGGTATTTAGCATGCTCTAGAATGCGTGAGGAATCAAGGTATTTAGCATGCTCCAGAACATTTGTGGAATCAAGGTAATTAACATGCTCTAGAATGTGTGTGGAATCAAGGTAATTAACATGCTCTAGAATGTGTGTGGAATCAAGGTAATTAACATGCTCTAGAATATGTGTGGAATCAAGGTATTTAACATGTATATGACATGTATATAACAATTTAACATGCATATAACAATTATAGAGCGCTGCAATAGATTTTATTTACATCAGAGACCTGAATTGGCAAAGTATGCTTCACCATATTTTATCCTACAAACTTATGTACTAAGGCCAACAGACCAAACATCAACTGTTTTTGTAAAGCAATGAAGTCCAGGAACAGGAGACATATGAATCCAGCAGGTATCTTCATCCAAAAACACAGAAGCCAGTAATATATAAAAGCATATATAAAAAAAGAAGACACAGGACTTGTGTTCTCCTTAGAGACTATGTCCACATAATTTCCAAGCAGAAACAAGCCCTGTATACCCACGGGTGGCATGACCACAAAGCACACCTCTCACCAGAGCTACATGCAATAAATAAACTGTAAATGGAAACACAATCACAGAATGAAATTGAAAAATGGTCATAAATTAATAATGTCAGGGCACTACTGTTTGATTTCGCCTATGCCTAAAACGCATGTAAACCGACAGGTGCCAGCCATATATTACCATATTTAAAGGAAGGCAAGTCCTAATCTTAGGTTCTTATTGTGAGACATGGGTAGCCCTTGTGGCTGTGTGGTGTACATACAAATTAGTGCTGGGTGTTCCCTAAAGGAACTCTTTTATTGTTTAATCTGCAGCATATATGAATCACAGCTCCAACTCAACAGGTACTGAGCTGTCACACAGAGACTTCTGCCTGCTTTGACGTCATCCTGTACTGAGGAATGATCTCACATCAGCACTTCTAGTTCTGTGTTCCTCTTAGGTGACAGAATTAACATGTTTTATTTGTGGAGACTGTTAATGTGCTTCAGGAGCCACTTCCTGGCACTTATGGTTGTGTCCTCTAAATGTTGGCGTTAATTTGTTAGCAGTTCTGGAAGCCTTAGCCATTGAGTTGGACTACCAGATGACGAAGAATAACACAATCCATCCAAAAGATTTTTTTTTAAAATGTCATTAAACTCAAGTCAAATGTCAATGCCGTAAGATTTGACTCTTGGTGATAGTAGGTATAGCATTCATGATTACCCCATGCAGTGCCTAAAATGTGTTATATTCACCAAAACAAAAGGAGACATTTGAATATACCCTCATGTCACAGTGTACCTTAGGTGAGATCACATGTAACTGTAGTCTAGTCATCCTATTCCTAATCTATATAAGCTAGGGGGACAACAATTATTCAAAACTCTGAATATCCTCTTAACAGTATTAGGTTGAATAATTTATATTTGAAAAAATTAGCATCCATACAACTTTAAGCGGAAGGTGAAAAGATTCAAACTTACGTCATTAATTGAGAGCACATAGTAGGTCCTATGCTATTATCTGGGAGGGGGAGTAGTGCTGTCTCATCACTTAGTAGCTAAGCTTGTCTTGGTGGAAGTATACAGTTTTCAAAGCAGACCTCTGTTAAAAAAAAATTAAAATGGCAGTCTGGCTACCATTTAATGATAGGATGTTTTGTGTGCCCACCACGCCCATCAAAATACCAACCTCAAAATAGAACACTTCATCAAACTGTGGGTTGTTCGTCTTCTTCCTGACTTTAGTCTTCTTAGTTTCAGATCTGTCAATAGTGCATTGAGAATATAGAAAGACTATGTTTAATATTTTAGACTTGGTAACAGTCACTAATGCACTGCCACCCATTCTAGGGGTTAAGAACCAGACCAATGTAAACAGCCTAGTTGTCATGAATGGCATATGTATCCAGGGTGGAACCACATATCAGCACTTTATGGCATGGGTCCTCTTTATTAGGTTGTAAATTAATATTTTATCCCAACTTCAACCATTTTTTCAGCTGTAATTAGCAACTGTCCTACAGCTGGGAGAAAATGCAACAGTGATTAAAAAAACTAAATTACACAACTGGGTAAGACTATAAATACTGGACTGTTGGATGAGGACTGGTTTGGGAACCAGGGTTCTAGATCAACATGCCATGGATTCATAATGTGTATTTAAATTTTTTAAAAAAGCACCCCAAACAATCTGAGAAGGAGGGACGTGACAAAGAATGGCAACAAAGAAAGTAAAAGGATATGTAGGAACTTATTTTCTCCATATTCTCTCCCTTCAACGCTACCATTAAATGATTATCTCTTCTTCTTTGGGCTCAGGTTTCAATACACTCTGTATAATGACAATAGTATCATGCAGAAAGATTTCAAGGCTATGTTGCCATACTCTGGTCTCTGCTTCCAAAGTCAGAAATAAGGGGAAAATGACTTCTAGCTAGGTAAATGGAGGCAAAATAGACACTCCTGCTGTGTGGACTACACATCCCATGATGCATAGCTAGTTTGTGGCCTAGCATCGTGTGAAACGTACTCTAAACAGCTTGAGTGCCTAATCTGCCACTGCTGAGAGTGAATATAAACACTTTTTTCTTCAATGTATAAATCTTCAGACAAACAAAACTATGAACAAAGGCTGAACGTCACATCATTAAGAAACATGCATTATGATATTTTTGGCTGTTTACGTACCGTGATGGCCCAATTAAAGTGACAAGAGCATAAGGATCACATTGACCATTCACGATGGGCAGTCCCTGGCATTCTAACACACTGTAAAGAAAAATTAACATACATGTCAAAACGTATAAATACTTTAACAGACAAAACGTAATTGTAATATTTATAGCTAATAAAAGAAGCCAAATACACTTGATGTAGACTGAATGGGACAGTTCTTTGTGGCCGCTTCATTGCAGGACTTTGAGGGCCCGACGGTTCATGAGTTCAGGCGCTCTGTGAAAGAAGGTTAGTTTTAGGGGATGCGGGTTAGTTTTAGGGCTCGTTTAGGGATTGATGTTAATTTTTGGGTTAGTATTGGGGATTAGTATGTGGGTTACTACAGGGCTCGACAAACCCCAGGCGCCAGGTCGCCATGGAGACCAGGAAATTAGTCCTGGCGCCTGGGTGCTGTCAGCCTCATGGTCCCCTCGTCGCTGCCATCCGATTTCTTTTATTTTTTTGCAGCGCGAGGGGGTAAAGTCTGTGTGTGTCTGACCGCCGGGTGTCTTCACATGACATTCTGGCACTCAGCAGGCAGATCGGCTGCAACATGAATGTCCTCCTCCCCTGCAATGAGGTAAAGCAGCAGGGAGGGGGGACACGTTAAGAAGAAAACAAGAAAAGACTGTGTGAGGTGGGTGTGTGTTTGTATATATGAGTACATATGTGTATGTAAAGTAGGTGTGTGTGAGTTGTTTGTATATATGGGTATATGAAAAGTAGGTGTGTGTGTGGTGTTTGTATATATGGGTATATGTAAAGTAGGTGTGTGTGAGGTGTTTGTATATATGGGTATATGTAAAGTAGGTGCGTGTGAGGTGTTTGTATATATGGGTATATGTAAAGTAGGTGCGTGTGAGGTGTTTGTATATATGGGTATATGTAAAGTAGGTGCGTGTGAGGTGTTTGGTTAATGTGTATATGTAAAGTAGGTGTGTGTGAGGTGTTTGTATATATGGGTATATGTAAAGTAGGTGCGTGTGAGGTGTTTGTATATATGGGTATATGTAAAGTAGGTGCGTGTGAGGTGTTTGTATATTTGGGTATATGTAAAGTAGGCGTTTGTGTTTATGAATTGCGTGTATGCTTGCATGATTGTCTGGCTCCTAAATTTTTTGGCTGGCTCCTAAAATCTTATTAAATTTATCAAGCCCTGGGTTACTATTAGGGTTAGTATTATGGATCAGGGTTTGAGTTAGTTTGAGAGTTAGAGTTTGGAGGGTAATTTTATGGTAAGAGGGGGTTACTTTATTAGGAGGGGTTATTGTTTTGTGCTGACAGTACAGTGCTGAAACTGCCATGCTGAACTGTATAAGCTTAAAAAAGTCACTGTAAACTTGACTTTTGCATGTGTTTGACCACATACATGCATAATACCATAAAGTCACAAAGATTGAACATGTCTTTGTACATGTATCGGAGGTAATGAAAAAGGCTCGCCATCCCATCTGTTAAAGTATCTTTGGATGGCAGCTATTGTTAGGTTTTACTGCACAAGACATGATGACAGCAGAGTGGTACCTGCATTGATCTTCACAAGATCAGTGTTTCCTCACCTCAATGTGATGAGTCTCTACTCCCACTACTATATCACAAGAGACATGCCCTCACTCCATTCCTGGAAAGCCAGGCAACCTGGAGGGGTTGAGTGTGAAATAGACACCAGGGATTTGAGACCCATTTTGTAAAAATGTATAGGAGGGAGAAACAAACCTTTCCTTTCCTTCCATCCCCTCTCTAGCAGTGTTAATCTACTAGTGGATGGTTAACTGCTGCTAACAATCTGCTCTAGAGTGCACTTCCCACTATTAAAGTCTGGCTCACATCCATCTGTACTCCATAACAGTTGGGTGCCATGAACAGTTATTACAGGCACCCAGCTGCTCAGCTGTATAAGACAGGGAATTTATTGGAAGTTTGAGTTGATATAAAGCACAATTCTCCATTATACTCAACCAGCTCTCCATAGCAACTGGAGCACCTAAAGTTATCCTTCCATACTTTAGCTGCTGTTTACTGTAGTTATGATGCCGTCAGTCACTGCCTCATGGGATCTGTAGTCAACAGCAGCCAAGGTGCCAATAATTAGCCATTATTCCAGATGTGGGGTTTCCATGACATTCAGCCAGTGTGTGAGACTGACTAAGCTTTATACAAACTGTAGAAGCAGCTTGGGTAGAAAGCAAAAGCTATCATTGGGTCTGCTGTGTACTGCTGTCTATCAGCCGCTGTGTACAGTACAGTGCTCAGTTGCTGGGCATCATGGGAATTGTACTCAACAGTTGTGGTTAGCCATCACTAGTACTCAAACTACAAGCATTGTATTATAAGAGTCCAAAGCATTATTCTGCTCAAGGGGTCAGGTTTTTCCCTGTCTGCTTGTTATACTGAGATTTATGAGCTAGGTTTTGCAAACAGGAACATGTAGACAAATGCAGCAGCTACACTGCTTTCGTGTGCTTGTCACATCTTGTAAAACCCAAGGACCTTCTTATCATAATCTGTCTCTAAGGAATCGCTTATGTTTTTTGTCCCTAATGATTCTATGGCCTCCATTTTGACACACAGGGATGGGAACACTATTTTTTATCATGGACATAAATACAAGGGGGGGAACAACTTTTAAATTAACATCTGGAGATACAGAAGAGGAAATCTTATCAGAAGCCACAAAGTGCCATTCCTTAAAAGGCAATGTTCCTTGGAGGAAAAAAAGCATAATATGTTTTAATTTTTTTTTTTTAAAGCCACAGTTTAAGCATTTAAGGAAAAAAAGCAAAAGGCTATCCTGAACATAGGATAAGGTCAAGTACCATACAAGGTTTGAAGGTTTTACATGATAGAAAAATGCTATCTTGAACATAAGATAAAGCAAAGCATCACACAAGGTGTGAGGATTTTACACGATCTATTGCCACACAGTTAATATACCATATGATACTGTTGTCAGTTACTATTCACGCTGGGCACCAGCCCAGTTGACGTGTAATATTACGTGTGATGTCATACACAGACTGGCACACCAGTCTAGTCGGAACAAGATTCTGATTAACAGTTCTTACTCTGTGACCATACAAACAACTTCAGGATAATGGTACCTAGGTGTGGTCAGCTGGAAAACATTCACTAGAGTAACATGAAACACTAGTCTAGTCCCTAACTTCCATTACTCCATTTATATGCTGGACAACGAACTGGGTTCCACAAAAAGCCTTTGCACATCATTCACAACATGGCCATTTAGTAATTAACAATTTTTCTTAAGAGACAACAATTGGTGCTATTCATTAAAAAGGACTGACAAGTGAACTGCAAAAATCAGGCATTAATAGCAGAATTATTCCAACTCTACTACAAAAGCCTGATTTTTACAGTTCACTGTTCGTGAATAGCCCATCTCATATAGCCAATAACCCAAGGATTAACAGACTCACAATGTAAGTTTCTGACTTATAATAGTAAAAGAAATTAAAAAGTTACATTTCATCATTTGCTTTCCAAAGCTACGAATCACGCACAAGATATACATACATCATTCTGATATTTGAACGCTGCTTTCTTTTAGCGCTGGACAAAAGAAACACTAACTATTACAGGTTTGTAGTGCACCTAAAACATAAAAAAATTACATTTCCTTTTTTGACATCTGAAGAATGCACTTTATCTGTCACGGATGTCTTCACAAAGATGACAAGTGATGACAAATATTCCATAGCAGTTCGCACTACGTCAGACCTCCTTTAGAGACCTGGCATGTCACAATGTGTCAAAACGGAGAGGCTGAAAGAGGAAGTCATTGCAGCCCTTGGGGAAATCAAGAGTGTATAATGTGCTGTGTAGGATTTGTAGGTTAAACTGATGGAAGACAAAACGTCTATGATTCTGCAGAGCAGGAAGCAGCAGGTACTTTATTTCAAACTGGCAATCTGTGCATGACTCACCAGTCTACGCAAGCACTTGCTCACACACAAAAAAAATGCAGTTAAAAGAAAAAAAAAATAAAAGAAAAAAAAAGTATGTGAACCTTGTACAATAGTATGATGCAGCGGGGGCATGTTTAATTAAGAGTCTTGGCATCATGGCACTTGCGTCACAAAAAAATGTGTCAACAATTTATACTTTCATGTAATAGAATTTACACCTTTCCTGGAGCCAAAGCCCATGCGAACGAAACACTCATGTGTGATGTACCGAATTATGTATGACTCTTCCATACTTCACTCTGCAGCATTACGTACTGTGCTTATAAAGAAAACATATCTTGACCTATACATCTATATGAATATTCCTTAAATAAAGAAGAGTTACCACTTACTTCTTTAACCCCATTAAAGTTAAAGTGAAGCACAAACAAGTCAGCAATTAATGGGCCAAATGTTAAAAACTTATATTGCAGCTAATAGGGACCAAGGGCTGATGACCTGTTTGGTGTCAGGGATACACTGTATCAGCAATGTCTCTGCTATGAGGTTTCTAGTAGAGCAACAATATGAAATTCATCGTTCTCTGGATTGGAACAAGTAAAATCACCTTTAGATTAAGTTGTACCCTAATGTTCAGAACTAACTGAAATCTGTTTCTAATCTTCAATTTAGAATTTAAACCATAAAATTTAAACCCAGTTTTTTGAAAACCATGGCAGTGGTCCAGCAGCGTAGAGCGGTCTACCACAAATACGAAATCTTACATGTGCAAAACTCCAGTTTAGAGATTTTTCATATGGTGGTGCACTATGACTCAAAGAGGGCACGGTCTTGGTTCGTCTTTCAGGCCCTCCAAATCACACCCCTACCCCCCCCCCCCCCCAAACACACATTTTGGTTCTGCAAATCCAACAAACACCTGTTAGAATGAAAGCACGGTTTATTCAGTGTCCAGCCCCTTCAAGCTGAGATATAGCCTTTCCATGCATGCTCAGACTCCCCCCACGGCCACAAAGGGTAACACAATGGCATATGTGCAGACCTCACATCACAGGAAAAAATATTTATTTGCTCTATATAGTATATGAGCCTCTATTCAGTTTTTAGAGCATTTCTGCTGCAGATCCCCAGGTTTTCACCTGAGCTCATTAAGGCAGCCAATTATTAGCAGATACCTTCTTTCTGCTGCACTCTGGGCCTTTGATTTGTTCTTGTGCTGAGCATTAGGGATGGCTACTTTGTATCTGGCTCCCTAAAACCTGTTGCTGCTCCTGTCTGTTACATCTATGTAGGACCTGGGACCTCTAACCTGCAGGCTCAACCATTTGGGGGAAGGGTTCCAGTGTTGTTTTCCCACAAATACAAACAATAGCTGGGCTTCAATTTCCTTGTGCTAATAATCATTCAAGGCTTTGTAGTTTAGATGGACTAAGGTGCATCAGAAGAAAAGCAACAACAAAATGTATTTATTTAAAGGGACACTACCACTTACATAAAATGTAACTAGATTACCTGTACATTTAAAATAAAACACTTATATAAGATATTTACCACTGTTTTTGAATGTTTAAATTAAAATTGACCCTGCTTGTGACGTACAATTTAATGATAATTTATGGACCCTTCACAAACACTTTGCCTATCGCTGACTAGTAAGCTATGCTGGAAAGTGCCTCCCAGCCTTCAGCAAGTGACTCCCAATGATATAGATCATAGTAATGTAGCTGTGGTCAGGGAACTACATGACTTCATACAGTAGTTTATGGAGCACAGCACAGGACTGCAAGGAGACAAACAGTTATCAGGCGAATGCAGAGAGCAGTGATCACCACATTGTATTACACTGCAATTTATCATGCATCCTCTCCAGCTTGATTAGTCACAGGATGGAGGAAAATTTCAGGCCTGGTAATTGATTCCTCTTCTTTTGCAGGAAGTCTAATATGTTTTCTTAGGCTTTCCATATAAAATGGCCAGGGTGATTATGCGGAACGGGTTGCTGGCCATCAGCCAGGTTTTTGGAATAACAAATACACATGCAATGTGCTGATCTACATACAAATGGGATATCGGAGTAGTTTTGGTGTATAAACAGAAGGCAGGTTCAGCCATGAGAGGATTTACATAGAAATGTCTGTGCACTCTAGAACACTAATACTTACTAATGAAAAGTATTAAGGTATATTTCACATGTGCAGGCCCAATAGCTGACCTTTGATCAAGTGAAGATGCACACATTCAGTTTTCCTACCCACTAGTGGCACAGTCTGTTAAAATGGGTTCTACGCAGTAATTATAAAAGGTGGCACATTCGCTTAGAGTCACTGGTGCCCAGGTGCAGGAAATTGTTTCCTGCACCTAGGCACCCCCCCTCCCCTCCAATCTGGCATTACCAATATGTCAATGTCACACTGTCCCACAGACACATTGCCACACAGAGCTTGGCACAGGGTCACATTGTTACAAGGCACTTGCCACAATCACATTGCCCCACAGAGTTTTGTAGAGTGTTACATTGTCCCATAGGCGTTGCCACATTACTGCCCCGTTACAACTAATATATTTAGTTTTTGGCCTGTTTTCAATTCCAGAAACATTATTCACTAACCTAGGAAAAAGCAAATAAAAAAAAGTGATGAACAAATTTATATTACTTCTTCTACAAAAGAATAAAAAACTTTTACAATGTTTGCACCAATAAAAAAAAAATATAAAATTTTCTGCTTCTGTCCTACATTCAGGAAGTGATGTTTCACACGTATACTGCTATAAACAATGAAAAAGAAGCAGGCAAGGTTTTTTTATTTAAAATAATACCAAATCATATGCAGGTAGATAAATAACCTCTTCTGATTTCAGACCAAGTTATAAAGTATGCTTCCAAGAACAAACAGGACAAGGAGGCCAGGTGCATGCTGGTAGATATTTTGCAGGCACAAATAACAGGTGCTCCAATACTTTCAAGCCTCCCCCAAAAGTCCCTCCTCAAACTAGAAAAACATATATACTTATCTATAAAAGTATTGAGATGGCTTCACCATTACACCAACAGGTACTTTTATGACACTGACATATTCTAAATACATAGACATTAATATGTAGCTGGTCCCACCTTTACAGCTATAACAGCTTCCACTCATTTTGCAGTGTTTATGTGGGAATTCCTGCCCATTCGTCCAGTATAGCATACATGAGGTCACACACTGATGTTGGACAAGTAATCCAAGAAAGAAAGAAGGGAATTGGCGGACAGAGTCATATATCCTAGGCCAGTGGTGGCGAACGTTTTTGGTCCCGAGTGCCCAATTTTTGACCGACTCAAATATTTGCAGACCACAAAGTGCCAACACCGCATACTCACACACGCTTATACTCATACACACACACGTTCATACACCCTTATACTCACACACACTCATACTTATATTCACACACACTCATACACACACATATACCCAAACACACACACACTTATACTCATACTCGCACACACTTATACTCATACTCATACAGACACTCATACACACACACACACTTATACTTGTACAAACACACACACACACACACACACTTATACTCATACTCGCACACACTCATACACACACTTATACTCATACACACACTTATACTCATACACACACTTATACTCATACACACACTTATACTCATACTCACACTTATACTCATACTCACACTTATACTCATACTCACACTCATACACACACACACACACACTTATACTTGTACACACACACACACACACACTTATACTCATACTCGCACACACTTATACTCATACTCATACAGACACTCATACACACACACACACACTTATACTTGTACAAACACACACACACACACACACATATACTCATACACACACATATACTCATACTCACACTCATACACACACACACACACTTATACTTGTACACACACACACACTTATACTCATACTCATACACACACACTTATACTTTTACACACACACACTTATATTCATACTCGCACACACTTCTACTCATACAGACACTCATACACACACACACACACACACTTATACTCACACACACACACTTATACTCACACACACACACACTTATACTCACACACACACACACACTTATATTTACAAACGCACACACACACATACAGGTTCAGCTCTCACCGGTAATCTGCTCCGTTGTCCTGGAGGTGCAGACATCAGTGTAATAGAAGGGCGCTGCCGGTCACCTGCTTCTTCTCCAGATGAGTGGCGCATGTGCGTTATGTAAAGAAGCGTTCAAGACTTGAACGCTTCTTCACAGAAGGCGCATGCGCCAATCATCTGGAGAAGAAACAGATGACCGGCGGCGCCCATCTATTACACTGATGTCTGCACCTCCAGAGCAACGGAGCAGATAAGCGGTGAGAGCTGAACCTGGCCGCGTGCCACAGCTGAAGGTTTGGCGTGCCAGTAGTGGCACGCGTGCCATAGGTTCGCCACCGCTGTCCTAGGCAAATGTGCCAAAGTGAAAATAACCAGTTTATTAGCGATAAAACAGGCAGGTATACATAATGGGAGCGCAATGTTAACGCCTTACGTGTTTCGTGCCTAAATGGTTGCCTATGTGTGTGTATATATATATATATATATATATATATACATACATATGTGTGTGTGTGTGTGTGTGAGAGAGAGAATGTTAAACTACTCTTTACCAACTCTCGGTTGGTTAATACAGCTTTTTGTTTAGGTTTACTTGTAATGTCAACATTATAAAGCGTTTGTTTTAACATATCTAACCTTACACCTCATCTGGCTATGAAGACCGACAACAGCCGACCATCGAGGCTCAGTACACACCTTAACAAAATGTCTTCTTGGGATTATAGGATAGTAGTGCTTAGAAAGAAATTTATAATTATTCTTCTGATGACAGCAATAACATTTCCTTTGGAATACAGACTTGTTTATTATTAAAACATTTCCTTTTCCATACAGCTCTAGCTGAAACACACCTTTAGAGATGTTACTAATAATTTTTCCCTGCATGCCAACAAAAGCAATCTTTTCATTATACACACACACGCATATGACAGTGAAGCTTCCAGGTTATGTTAACCTCGGGTTCATGAGAGTCAATCATCACAATAGTTCATGTTGGGACCAGTCTACACACTGTGTTTTTGTCTAAATCTTTCACCTATAAATGCCCTTCAACTGATGAGGCAGATAGAACACTACTGAGTATTTATCAAACCAGTGTAGCCACTGACTTCCACACACTGTACCAGGGAATAAATCAAATCATTTAAGATTCATGGAATTATCACTGCAGGGAAAACATGTCAGGAGAAAAGTTTCAGATTTGTCTTTTGTTTTTGTTATGTGACTGTATTTGATAAAATATGTACATAAACAAGAGTGACTGGGCGCCGCCATTTCGCGAAATAGTGTTTTTTTTTGGTGCCACCCCCTAGTCACTGTACAGTACAAATATCTCATTTTGGGGCTGGGAACACAGAATACAGTCTATAAATCAGAATTCTGATCAAAGACTTGCATTGAATGGGAGGGTAATGTAACTATTACATCACAAGAGGGCGGAGATATGATCCTGTTAAGGTCAATCGCCTCTCTTTATGTTGGAAGGCAGATTTTAAAAAATTGTACACAGCCACCTAGTCCTGCCCACTATGATACACAGGAGCCAGTAAGAGAGCAGGTGAGTATCTTATGACATCATCATGCAGGCTTTGGCCACAATTATAAAGTGAGACTGGCTGGAAGATTTGGGACGATATTGCATCATTGGAAATATTCACAAAAAGGAAGCAGGAGATAAACACCTAATTTTATTTCTCCTTTTATATGCAATTAATTCAATCATATAAAAAAAAAAAAAAAACAGTGGCATATGTTTTATATATGTGTTTGTTTTAAATGACCAGGTTATCTAGTTACATCTTATGTAAGTGGAGGTGTGCCTTTAAATGTAAATACATTCGGGGACCAGAGTACCGGGAGTTGCAGTCACATGAGGAAAGTGAGAGTCAGTACACAAAAGAGCAGGGTGACTCCGGTAAAAGCTAGAACTACAGTTTTATAAGCCTAAAGTCCTATTTTTATCTATGACCCACACAATTGAAAAATTGACCAGTTAAATTGCATTTCAAAAACAAGTATGGTATTGACTTAAAGGAACAGTGAAGCCATTAGCAGGGACAGTCCGACTAGTTTCCAACATAGAACTTTGCCTTAGAACAAATTTTATTTGACACTGAACTCTTTGATTTGTGGTTTTCTTAAAAAATCCCCCCCTCCTTTAACCCTATGTAGAGGCAAAAACTAAGGGACTTTAAACTGGAAAGAAAAAAGTGTAGAAAGGGCTTGTCCATCAGTGTTTGGGTTTGATTTAAAGCATGTTCACCATCTCTACTCTACAGTCTGGCTCCCGCATTTTGTATGCATCCTTCTGCTAATTTGAGTTCAAGCAAGCATGTAAGTTTTCTTTATGTCACAGTTCGTGTTGCGATACAAGAATATTTGAAAGGAAAATTAGAATTTGGCATGCTAAGAAATGTTTTATTGGATTAATATGTATATAAAGCTGCACACACCCCAGGATGTGCCAATGTACAAAGCTAGTGGCGCAAACAGCTAATTAAGACTCATATATTACTTATTATGCAGACACAGAGTTTCCTGGAATCTCTCTCTCATGTAATGAACATGATTACAAGAGAATGGATGGAGGAGGGTGAAATCCACCAGACTATATAAGGACATTGGATTTACATATAAGAGGGGCCCAAAAACCAAAACAATTTCAAGCACTGCTGTTGAACTATGACATTTCAATAAAATCCAATATCCATGACACAACTACAAAATCAGGCCAATGTGATGCCACAGAAACTAGGTCAGGCTTATAAATGGTAATTCCACAATCCTTAATGAAATCTCTTTGGAGAGGTGGGAAGTAAAATGCATCCTCTTACAATATCTTGATGTAATAAATAGTCCCCAGCATGCAACATTATGGTGGCAAAGTACATCTATGGCACCTAAGCTGTTAATGATGAATGACTTACCGTGCCGCAAGCTTATGACAAATCACACCGGTTTCTGTTATCACCTCACTGAGCCGCAGCTCCAGGTGCACTTTCCCCTGAAACACACAGAAGAAAGGGTTAGCTCTACACCACAGCAAGGGACTTACTCAGGATAATGCAGGATACATTAACTGCTCACACCAGATATGCCGCAATCAAGAAAGGCAGATGTTCAAGTTTTTCCTAGTTTATCTGATTATTTACAATGAACAGGCATGTTATTAGACTCACGTGTAGTATTCTTCACTAAAAGGGTCTAATGCCCAGAATGTGTTGAACAAACATTAATACATATTAAGTATTTATTTTTTTTATATATTTTTGTTTACACACATTTTTTACACACTTAGAAATAGCAACAATCAGGGATAGGTCAGAACCTCTAGATTAATACATTTACATCAAAATATTCCCGCCCCTTCCCCCCGCCCTCCTAGTTCATGCATCCCATTCCCAATTTTGGGAGCCTACATGTCAAGATTCTAATATATTGTGTATATAAAGAAAGAGAGAAAGAAAAAAAAATATTATGCCACAGAGCGTCAAAGGGAAGACATGATAAAGGGTGTGAGGGATGGGAGAATACATAGAGACAAGAGGCTCAAAAGAAACATAGAGAAAAGGGTGTTATCAGCACTATATTCAAGCTCTTAACAACTCTGGATAATGGCTGGGACACACAAATATATATTTTTTAAGGCCAGGTTCAGATTGGACCCTGAATCACATACACACTTAACGGAAAAATAAGCAATATGATAAAAGAGGGGAAAGAGAGAGGGAAAAAGAAAAAAAAACCACGAGAGAAGAAACCAAAACAGAGGAAAAATATAAGGCAAATGAAGGAAGCACTCCTGGGTAGGAACCGCGGTTGCCGGGCCGAAGCATGGGGTCCGGGTCAGGAGGAGGCAGGGTCCCATGGGGTCATAAAGATATTAGAGGCGAGGCACTAAACTATGACCAGAGTGAGCAGGCTCAAAGGAACGTGTGGTTATGAATTATTGAGGAAAGGCTGTATTGCAGGTATCTAACCAGATCTGCCAAATTTTTTCATAAAGATTATATTGGTTACTAGTTTTTAGAAAGCCTTTTTCCATATTAAGTTGCTATTCTAGTTGGGCCCTAATCTCAGTCCAACTTGGTGAGTTTTTTTGTTTCCATCTTTTGGCCATACATAGTTTTGTAGCTAGAAAAAGATGGATCACCAAGGTACTAATTTCTTTTTTGCAACTGGGGATCTCAAGGTGAAACAAAAATGTCTGTGCCCTGAGTTCCTTCATGGATGGAAGTAAAAGAATAAGGAGTGTATGGAAAATATTTAGTAAAGTCTTAATGGATGGGCATGTCCACCACATGTGGAGCATGCCTCCATCTCCTGCCTCCCATTTCCAGCATGTTTTTGAATTTAGAGGAGAAAATTTATTCATTTTAACTGGGGTCACGTACCATCATAAAGAGTTTATGGAACAATTCTTGCAGAGATAAATTATGTACAGACCTTTTAAGCTGTTCAAAGGATTTAGTCCAATCATGGAGAGTACAGTCAAAGCCAATATCGTTTTCCCATTTTAACCAGGAAGATTATTTTTGTGTTGGAAGAGTGATATCTAAAAAGTTCGAAATTTTACTAAGAATTTTCTTACCGTGTGCGATTGATATAAAGTTATCGATCGTAGAGTTATCAATTATACTTTTAGAGGAAAGCAGATCTCTGATCCTTAGGTACGTAAAGTATTCTGTTGAGGGCAAGCTATATCTGGTTTGCAATTCCTGAAAAGGAAGTATTGATTCGAAGGAATAAATTTGAGAAAGTCTCAAAATACCACTCCTCTCCCAATTTTTAAGGTTTAATATTTCAGTAAAATAAGAAGTTATATCTAAGGGGGAGGAATAGAGTATACCGTTAGGAATTTTTAACATGGATTTAAATTTCTTTAGAGAAACTATAATACTTTGAACGATAGAGTTTGGAGACTTCGTATTTGGGCAGTTATTAATGTCCATATATAAACTGTGGAAAGGGTTAAACCAGGGCTTGACAAATCTAATTAGATTTTAGGAGCCAGCCAAAAAAATTAGGAGCCAGACAATCACACAAGCATACACGCAATTCATAAACACACGCCTTCTTCACATATATACACACACACACCTACTTTACATATACACATATATCCAAACACCTCACACACATCTACTTTACATATGTACATAAATACAAACACCTCACACACCTACTTAACATATACACATATATACACAAACACCTCACACACCTACTTTACATATACCCATATATACAAACACCTCACACACACACACACACACCTACTTTACATATACACATATATACAAACACCTCACACACACCTACTTTACATATACACATATATACAAACACCTTACACACACCTACGGTACTTTACATATACACATATATCCAAACACCTCACACACACCTACTTTACATATACACATATATCCAAACACCTCACACACACCTACTTTACATATACACATATATCCAAACACCTCACACACACCTACTTTACATATACACATATATCCAAACACCTCACACACACCTACTTTACATATACACATATATACAAACACCTCACACACACCTACTTTACATATACACATATATACAAATACCTCACACACACCTACTTTACATATACACATATATACAAACACACACCCACCTCACACAGTCTTTTCTTGATGTGTCCCCCCTCCCTGCTGCTTTACCTCATTGCAGGGGAGGGGGACATCCGTGCTGCAGCATGTCCTCACTCATCGGCCTGCTGAGTGCCAGGATGTCACGAGACGACACCTGGCACTCAGACACGCGTTGCGCGAGGGGGCGGAGCTTGCAGTCTGTGCTATACGCACAGACTTTACCCCTCGCGCTACGAAAAAATAAAAAAACATCGGATGGCAGCGGCAAGGGGACAGGGAGGGTAACTTCACCCAGGCGCCAGGTCTCATTTCCTGGTCGCCATGGCGACCTGGCGCCTGGGGTTTGTCGAGCCCTGGGTTAAACTTTCCACAGGATTGGATTTCAATTTGATACCAATCCGTTGTCCAGGATGATTTTTATTCCATCTTAAAAAATGGGATATCATAATATTTTGATGAATCCTTTCAATATCTGGGAAAGAGAGTCCCCCATGTTTTCTTCTACGGATCAAGGTATTATAGCCTATTCTTGATTTTTTGCCATTCCACAGAAACTCCAACAATATAGCTTTAATCATAGACAAATATCTGACAGGGACCTGGAGCGGGATTGATCTAAACAGATATATCAAATTGGCCAGTTTATCCTTAAAGTGTGAAAGCATAGGAAGATAATTAGCTTGAATAAGAAGATCGGGGTCAATCCTTAATTTAATCCCCAAATAATCAATTTCATTGTTCATAATGTTCCATCCATTGAGTTGGTGTAAGGTCTCAAGAGATGTAACATCAAGATTGGCCGTTAGTATCTGAGTTTTTTTAATATTTAATTTGTAATTAGAAAAGGTGCTATATATATCGATCACTCTCATTACTGCTCTAACTGAAGTTATTACATTTTCAAAAGTAAGCAAAATATCATCAAAGAGAGAGATCTTCATATTCCGGTCTGCTACGTTTATCCCAAGAATATCATGGTTCTGTCTAATTAAAGCTGCTAATGGTTCGATTGACAACAGGTATAGCAGAGGTGCCAGAGGACAGCCCTGTCTGGTACCTTTTATGATATCGACCCAATATTACCGTATTTGCTCGAATTTAAGACAAGGTTTTTTTCAAATGCTCTGAAAAATCCTCCTCATCTTACATTCGAGGTCGTCTTATAATCTGACCTCAAATTGAGGTCAGACTATAAGACAGGGATCCAGGTCCCCAGCAGAGCTGCAGGGGACGTGGATCCCCCTCTCTAACAGCAGGGGATGTCTGCGCGATGAGCGCAGACTCCCCTGCTTCCGCCCGGCACGACCGTCGGGGCTTCTATGAAGAATCCGGGTACTTCCGCTTTCGTCACAGAAGTCCCGGCGGCAGCAGGGGAGGTCTGCGCTCGTCGCGCCCCACTAGACACCAGGGATAATTGGGCAGCTGGGGGATGTCTGCACAATACGTGCAGACATCCTCCATGCTGCCCGACACGGCAGTCTATTATGACGGACGTATAGTGCAGACATCCCCCGACTGCCCCCACTAGCCACCAGGGATCGAGGTACAGGTAAGGGGGAGTGGGGGGGGACAGAGGACACAGACAGACAAGGGGAGGGGGGTATAGAGAAATACAGGGGGATGGGAGAGGACACAGACAGACAAGGGGGGGGAGACACAGACAAGGGGAGGGAGGGGGAGACACAGACAAGGGGAGGGAGGGGGACAGAGAGAGACAAAGGGAGGGGGAGGACACAGCCAGACAAGGGGAGGGAGGGGGAGACACAGACAAGGGGAGGGAGGGGGACAGAGAGAAAAGGGGAGGGGGGATAGATAGAGACAAGAGAGAAAAGTTTTGGGGGGAGAGAGAAACAACGCTGGGGGTGAAAGAGACAGCTGGGGGAGCGGGAGAGAGGCCGCATTGGCACATAAAAGCAAATAAAAACAAGAAATGCATTTGTATAATATTAATTTTTTATTAAATATTAAAAAGCAGTTTACATATATACAAGTTAAACTTTTTTCCTATAGGGTAGTCTTATAATCAGGCTTTTAGTTTTTTTCCTAAAGGAATGTACAAATTTGGGGGGGTCGTCTTATAATCAGGGTCGTCTTATAATCGTGCAAATACGGTAAGTACTTAAATATGCATAGTTTACATTTTGTAAAGTGTAAATAATTGATTACTTTTCCTTATTTACAGTTATTTAGAAGGACATATTTTCGTCCATTTCTGGGAACGACTCCCAGCCTTACTGCTTTTAAAAATTGATTGGTTCCAAGCAGGAGCCAATCAAGTGTTTTGAAATAATTCCCATTCTCTTGAATGGAAATGTTCATGAAGCATGGTCACAGACCATCTCTAGGCACACTAGAGTTCACTGAAGGCATGTTCTCGATGCGTGACCTTATTAATGATGTCTTGCATACAGCCACACTTTTCCTCCGTGTCAGTCTTCCACTCTAGTCTCCTCACCAGACACTGCGCTAAATAGCTGCATGGGTATGATCCTTGTGAACGTGCTAGGTGGAGGAATTGAGCAATTTAATTTAAAAGGGATTCTAAGTAGATTTACTGCATCAATTTTGATGCAGAAAAGACCTGTAACACAGACCTGTAACAAAGTGATTTTGGTGCCTGGCATGTCCCTTGACACAAAGACCAGGGAAAAATGATTTCATTAAGCTGCTGTTTCACGGAGCCAGCCGAGCCACTATCAGTTCCTAGACTGTATGCCAATCATCTAACTGGGAAGGAGGAAATTAGTAGTGAATAGGAATGTAAATGCTAAGGAGGTTGTGAATGAAGTTGAACTCAAACAGATAAGAATGATTAAATAGGAGGTAGCTGGTCCACAGTAAGATAGAGGTTAAAGAGAAAATGTTCAAAATTAAAAGGTAAGCGGATTGCACATTGTGTCAGGACAAAGGGTACTTATTACATAAACCTTTTAATCCAGTATATTTGTATTTAATTTTAAAACTCCTGTTCCCACAGCCACCTGTTCATATGAGCCTGGGTACAAATTATATGGATGCATAGGTCTGCTCGCCCATAAAAAAACAAAAAACTTGAAATACATTATAATATACATCTGTGTGTTTTGTGCAATAAATGATTACAGTAAATACTGCCTTCAGGACTTCTTACATGTGATAAGTGAACACAAGGAGACTTTAAGTTGGTACTTGAGCTCTCATGATAGTTATCGCACTCTCCTGATTAAGAAAGGAATTTCTTTCCTACCATGTTATACATGTACTCTTTAAAGAGGAATTTGATAATTTGGTAATATATACTAATCACATTTATTCTCCTTTAAGTTAACTCTTGCCTGCATACCTATCGCTATGAATCATTCATAATATTTCATCTATACTTTTCTCTTTACTGGTAAACGAAAGAAATATTTTTTTCTTCAGACAGCTGAATCTAAATTTATGTTACACTTTTGCTTGACCAGTGTAGGACGGTAATAGGTCTTCAGTGTTTCAGAAATTTCGATTATATTTCACTACTGAAGTAGCAATGCCACCTAGATCCAAAATGACAGGGGGTATAATAAAGTGTTACATGGCTAAATAATTCCAGTTTATTGGTATATGCTCATTAAGGAAAAATTCGGCAAAATCCAGAGTACCAAAGAAACTCTGTTATCTCACTAATAGGAAATGCAATCTTACGTTTTGGATATGACAAGGGTTAACAAACGTGCAGTGTTGAAAAGTTATTTTTTAACACACAATATACAGACAATGTAGGAGCCAGCAGTAATATCTTCTAGGAGCCAGGTTCCCTGCCTCCTGGCTTTAAATCACTTCAGGTTAACCACAGGACATCCTGGAGCTGTGGTTGTACAACTCCCAATATGCTCAACGAGTCAGAAAAAAACCATTTAGCAAGCAGATGATTTGAGCAGTGGCCAGTAAATATCCCGTGTGTCTAGTCTTGAAGCATAGAGTGATAAACAGTACAGAGAGTCCTCTATAGTAAAAACAGTTAGCTTGACAGACAACAGATGCTTCAAAACATTTGTCCTTACTTAAAAATCATGTGCATTTGTATTACTCATTTCCTGATGCTAAATAAAATACCTCACCACCTAAGCCATGTACATGAGCAGCCCTCTTCCCATCATTTCTTCAGATAATCATCTCTTCACAAAAGAGTAGGTCACGTGATGGTATTGGTGCTTAAGGCTGGGGGAGGTTCCTGAGAGTTGCAGGAATCTAACCAGTGTTTTAAAAATGTGATGTTCATCTGACGTTTAGGGCGATCATGTGACCCGGGACAGTTCCAAAATGTGGCTTTAAATCCTGGTCCCGGCCACACTTAATCCAGGACAATGCAAATCTGTGGGTTTAGAGGCCTCTCCTGATTGGTTCAGTCTGTCCTTCACACAGAGCTCAAAGCTGCTGCAGCCTGAATGCACCTGGTAAGGTATGAACTCTGACAGTGTGTGTGTGTGTGCGCGAGTGAGAGACTGTGTGTGTGTGTGTGCGCGAGTGAGAGACTGTGTGTGTGTGTGTGCGCGAGTGAGAGACTGTGTGTGTGTGTGCGCGCGAGTGAGAGACTGTGTGTGTGTGTGCGCGAGTGAGAGACTGTGTGTGTGTGTGCGCGAGTGAGAGACTGTGTGTGTGTGTGCGCGAGTGAGAGACTGTGTGTGTCTGTGCGAGTGAGAGACTGTGTGTGTCTGTGCAAGTGAGAGACTGTGTGTATGTGTGTGTGTGTCTGTGCGAGTGAGAGAATGTGTGTGTGTGTCTGTGCGCGCACGAGTGAGAGACTGTGTGTGCGCGCGGGTGAGAGACTGTGTATGTCTGTGTGAGACGGTGTGAGTGTGTGTTTAATGGATAAAGGGGTTAAGTTCTCTGCAGCAGAATATATATCTAGCAATGCAGGGGTTAAAAGTTATCTGAAACAGCCTATATATCTGCACCACTCTGCATTAGAGTGGTGTCTAATAATGACTATGTATTGTATAAATATATTATTTGATCTGAAATCTACATGGTTCCAAGGCTTCCTAATAGTTTATATAATATAAAAAGTGTCCCTGAATGGCAGCATTCAAATGTTGTCACCCGACTGGCGTCTCAGCTGTTTGGACTGCACGGACTAGAAATACAGCAGGAGAAGAAGAAGAAATATATCCCCAATCACCTGTTCTATTACAAGCTCAAGGAGTGTCGCACTAACAAGCATCATATGATGCATCATTCCAAGGGATCAACATTACTTATAACACCTATAGTGCTTTCAAAGAACACAACAGCATGTCCTACATTGGAATATATGATATCTGATGGTCTTTCTAACCAAGTAAATGGCAGCACCAGATGATATGCACAATCAAGTTCACCAATAGTATAAAGTCTAGGCCAGCTGCAATCAACAGACAGACATCATCCAAATTTCTAAACAACTACTGCAAATTATTAGAAACTATGAAATCTTTGAAAGACAGTATACTGAATATTAGTTAATATAAACACCAACAGACACTTGATGGAAACTGGAACAAGCAAATAAACATTTGGATGGAGGGCAGCCCAGTTGTTTCATCCCTAAATTTAGCCAGTTAGTTAACCGCACAATGTGCAGTTTGTAACAGTAGAGACCAACACGGATATGACTTCACCATTGAAGGGCGTATCCTACTGGAGGCAAAGAAAGCAATTTTAACCAAAGTAATTTCACGGTTAACTCCTTATGATAAGTCTTGGCCACATACAAGACCATTATATATAGTATTTAAAATCACATTATTAAAGATTATAATACTCAAACTGTATGGCATCCTGTCAGTAGACTTTTGGACGTTGAAATTTAAATTTTGTGAGGTACATAAAAACCAATACAATCAGAAGTTTCAAATATGCCAGTTATATCTTTTTTTTTTTTCTCCTGCACACATGCGAAAGCATTGCTTGGGAAACCCTGTGTTGAAAAGAAAGTTTGGGGGCCATTTGTAAAAAAAATCAACTTATAAGTAACATCACAACCCGTATCCCATATGAGCTATTTGATAAAAACCAAGATGGCTGACCCTAGTATATGAATATTGTTCTGCATTAGAGTTTGTTGGGAAACGGTCTGGTCATTTACCAGGAATACAAACCAGTTCAAAAAAAGTTGAAACCAACTTTATTAAAACAAAATGGCACATTTATAGAGATAATGAGAATATAGATAGTGAAGAAAGTTGGGCCACACCTTGCTGTCAGATGGACAGCACACTGGACACTAGACTACAACTATTTTAAAATAGCTCTACTCCACCATAATATGACATAATTACTGTAAATCTTTTGTAATTTGAACGACTCTCACCTGATTGTCCTTCAGTTATCATAAGGACAATCTCTCTGCTCCATAATTAAATGTAAACACCTCAGTTAAGCTGCTATGCCTCTTAGACAAAACATGTGCCATAGACAACGTGGTGTAACTTTATCACAAAATACAAGAAATGCAAGGTTCTTTATTGAGCATTGAGCTGCCATTCCAGTGTTTAATGGATAAAGAGGAAAGACACTTTAGTCTCGCTTGTGTGCTTGAGCTTTGATCTTGTGTGTCATGATGAGAGATGGAAAATGGCTTCCTCACAGGGCCTTAATTGGGTGGGAGAAGATTAATTGAAAGGACTCATGTTGTTCAGCTGCAGGCATTACTTGACACATCCTGAAGGATGCTGTTTACACAGCCTCTTGAGTGAATTAAACACCATGCGTATTAGCACATACACTGTACGCTTCAGCATATAACTGAATGTAATCAGGTGTGATGTGGCTCTAACGAGATTGTCTGTCTGAGAAACGACGGCAAGTACTTGTTAATCAGGATCAGACGAGGAAATTATTTTTTTACCTTTTATTTAAAATGCACTTTCATATTCTTTAGCTTCGTACAATGGTTTAAACAAACATACACATTCTTGGAATAAATAGGGTATACTTGTATAAAAGATGAGCAGGGCTCTACACAAACAAACACTCCTCTTATAATCTAAAAGATTAAACTACAGACAGTAGAGGTGCTTTGATATGCCTTTCATGCAATTAATCTAGATTTTAAACCAGGCATTTGTTTTTACGGAACCTCTGACTTTTACATGATTTCTATGCAAGGCTGCACAGAGCAGGGGCAAGGAATTCAAGAATGCTAGAGGTGTGCATAAGGCTATTCTGAACAAACAAATCTCAGCTTTCAGATTTTGCCTAATTTATAACCTTGAACTGTGAGGCAGAGCAGAGACTAGACCCACGTGTATCTCGAAAGTTCCACATCGGATTTATTTGGGGAAAGTGTGCACTATTTTTTGTTCCTCTCACCTCACTTTTAGTTTTAATTAAATGTTGTTGTTTTTTAGTCTTCATGTAAAGAAGAAAGGGTTACAAAAAATTATGTAACAGTAATTGTCTTTAACTAAAAGGGAGGGGACAATTTTAAACATTTAAATATACATTATGCAGAAACATAGCTTGGTCGGCATAGAAGATCCATTTTGCCCATTTCTGCCTAAAAAGGTCACTGGCCTTATCTAGGATAGCCGTTTGTCTATCCCATGCATGCTTAAACTCCTTCACTCTATTTAACCTCTACCACTTCTACTGTAAGGCTATTCCGTGCATCCATTACCCTCTCAGTAAAGTAATACTTCCTGATATTAATTTTAAACCTTTATCCCTCTACCCATCAGATGTTGATAGATTGATTTTTAGCAGAGTATGGACAGGGCTAAAAATATATGCACTGAACTAGCTAAACGCAAAAAAATTACCCAGAAGCTCCTAGAAAGGGCACAATTGCAAAATGTCCTAGGAAAAATTAGTTATAACCAGAAAGGATATGTTATTTGGAACAATATTGGGATGCAAACCAGGATTATCACCCAGAACCGGATAGCTATGAGGAAAGTGCCTGCTCATTATTCTTTCATGTATTTTGAACAAGATAGGGTGTAGAAGTGTTATTCTGGAAGCAGATGTGCAAGGGGAAAAGTCAGTCATAAGTGTATGAATCGAAATTTGGCATATGTTTCTAAAACGCTGGCAACACTGTAAATGATATTTCTGATGCAACCAACCAGCAGAGTAAATATGCACTTCTTATTGCTTATCATTGCTATGTAGCTTTACAAAGCACAGCCTATGGTAAATGTGACTTGAACATAAGATTATTCATTAAAACATTTTTTTATTTTGTCTCTTTTTCAGACTACTATCTCTGGAAGGATGCTGCTCAATTTTAGGATTTAAGAACTCTAAAAAGGGATACTTTTTGTTTTAACATTTTTATAGATAGTGGTCAGATTTGATATGCTTTGCAGCAAGCAGTCAATGGCTTTCCTTGGCAACATTTGAGATGTAAAGTTCTAGACCAGAACTAGGCACGGACATGGTAGATATATACTTGGCTTTGTGACTTACAATTTAATGATGTTCTGTAGACTTTGCCGCACACACTGATGTCCTTGTACAGATAGTCTGCCTATCCCAGATCTAAACACAAGTACTTTGTAATGAAAATCACATTTAGGAAGCTCCAGTTTTATACAATATTGGTTCAAATTCGATTTAAAAATAGACTAGCATGTCTGAATATGATAATACACTGAATATGATAATAAAGAAAAATTATGATTGTGTCCCTTTAGAAAAGTACATGTTTTCTACACAAAATAAAACAATTTAAGATGGTTTATTTTTATAACTATGCCCAATACCATTTCCTCACGGTTCTGTAGTATGTATCACACTATAGGACATCTGGATAAATCAATGGTTTCCTTTCCCCTCACAAATCCCCTGCGAGAATGACCATGCAATTACTGTTTAGCTTAATGTTTCTTCTTGGCTTTGCAACTATTTTTATACAGAGAAAATGATCCAAACGTACGTGGCCTCCTAGAAGTCTGTAATTATATTCTGGCATAACTCAATCTATGATCTTGTAATTTCAGGAAAGTTTGGACATGATGTTCAATGCCTCCCAAGCAGTTATATGCTTCAGGTGCCTGAGGAGGGTTTAAATTGAAGACCATCATAAATTGATTCTTAACAACATTTTGTTGCAAGATTGTTAAAGATTGACAGTTGTTTGCCGTTTGCATGAGGTTTATTGGATTTTCAATGCGGTTATATTGCCAGAACATATCTAGTAGCAATGTACTAAAAGGGTGGTGTAAATAATTGGTGGTGCATGCTGCATGAACAATTCCCTATATTTGCTCACATGCATACTTTTTCATAATTCAGCTTTCAACAGCCTACCATCGTCCAACCCTCCTTTCCCTTTTCCCCTATATTATGATTGCATTTGTTTTATGTATTGATAATTGTATGCATACACCTAAAACCTCCCTAATGTCCACAAAAGCCTTAACTGTTGAGTTATATATATATATATATATTAAAAAAGTGTAAAAAGAAATGTAGAATATTTACTTAAAGTCACCTTGACTTGATAATCTCATATTTAAATCTCCATCCCAACATGTTTTCATTTGTATTAATTGGTAGCACATACTGCACCAAGCTTACTCAATTTTTTTTCTGTGCATGCAGCTGTATCTTGCCCAGGGAACAATGGAGGAGGCCTTGCCTTTGGCATTCACAACCATGATGTCATCACATATTAGCAGGCATAGAAATGTACTGGGACTCCTTATGCCTTCTAATTGGCTCCCAAGAGATACTAGAGATGCCCATTTTCAGTGAAAGAGGATTCCCAGGTAGGTTTAAAAGGCAAGTACTTCAAAAATGAGAATTAATTAGTTCTTTTTATAGTGTTAGTCTTAATATGCACTAATTAACTACATTTTATGATGTTGAAACAATCCTTTAAATTGGAATGAACAGTGTTCTCTATGTTGAATGCAAAGAGTGCTTTTATTGTGTATAGCCACCACACATGTAGAAAGAGGGAAGTGCTGATGCCATTGTACAGAGCACTGGCGAGATCTCACTTGCAGTATTGTACGCAGTACTGGAGACCGTATCTCCAGAAGGATATTGATACTTTGGAGAGAGTTCAGAGAAGGGCTACTAAACTGGTTCACGGGTTGAAAGATAAAACTTATCAGGTAAGGTTAAAGCATCTTAACATGTATAGCCTGGAGGAAAGATGTAACAGGGGGATATGATAGAAACATTTAAATACATAAAGGGAATCAACACAGTAAAGGAGGAGAGTATATTTAAAAGAAGATAACTAGCTACCACAACTAGAGGACATAGTCTTAAATTAGATGGGTAAAGATTTAAAATTAATATCAGGAAGTATTACTTTACTGAGAGAGTAGTGGATGTATGCAATAGCCTTCCAGTGGAAGTGGTAGTGGTTAACACAGTGAAGGATTTTAAGCATGCGTGGGATAGGCACAAGACTATCTTAGATATAAGACCAGGAACGGGGGACTAATAAAAGTATTTAGAAATTTGGGCAGACTAGATGGACCGAATGGTTCTGATCTTCCTACTCATTCTATGTTTCTTAGTTAGGGCAATTTAATTGATTGAGCCCACTTGTAGCTCCCTCTCCGGTAAGATAACACACAGGGCCGGATTAAAGCATGGGCTTTAGGGGCTGCAACCCTGAGGCCTTGGAAAAATAGGTGTTTACTAGTAAAACTATTTTTCTTGTAAGGTCATCCTATATTTACTGGGGGCCCACAATACCTGTAGCCTAGGGGCCTACAATGTCTTAATCTGGCCCTGATAACACAGAAGACATCAAATAGAGAAAATCTAAAACCATGGCTTCCCCCCCCCCAAAGTTCCTGTGGTCACACAAGAGAGGATATAATCTGAAGCTCAGGAAGTGAAGTATATATTTGACCTGACTCAAGGCCTTATCAAGTACTGATCTAGAACAGAGGTCTTACATAGGAACACTCAACAACAAGCCTAGATTCTAAAAAGGTGCTGCTCGTCTGGAGGGCCATAGGATCTACTGAATCAATAACAGTTTCCAGATCCATTACCCATGGATATGAATGCTGTGTAGGACTATATAATTAAAATGCTTAACAAAACTGAAACAGAAATAAATAGATTGTCTCCTGGTAAAAGACATATACATTTTAACATGGAAATAAAAATAAAATCCCAAAGACTAACCTGTACTTCTGAGTCTGCATCCACATGCTGCATCTGGAACCATGTGTCTCTGTTGTTGTATTTATGGAGGTCTTCCTTCAATATAGCGACTTTCCCTAAAATAAAGCAAATCTGTATTAAAATGAATTATTGCAGTAGGATGAATCAGATGCATTGGTTTCTGATTCAACTGGGAACCATTTTCTAGCACAAGATAGAGGTTAGTGTTGGTATAGAGCAGTGATGGCTAACTTGGCACTGTACATGTTTGAGAACGACATACTCAATGATGCTAATGACCATGATGCTTCACACATCTGCAGTGCCAAGGTTAGCCATAACGGGTATAGAGCATGGGCATATCGTGCCCCCGAGTGACAGGCGTGCTGCCAGCCCGGAGCACACTTGTCACTCAGAGGCACGATGTCTCTCGTGTATTTCCGGGGGTGTGAGCCAGCACACAAACCCCATGAAATACACGAGTTACAGCCGAGGGGCCAACAGCAGCTATGTATTAGGAAACAGAGCCACGCACCCTGTTGCCAATTCAACAAGCACTAAAAGTATAAGAATCTTTTAGTGAGTGACTCTGTTGCTGAATTTGCAGCTGGCGTCTGTCTCTCTGTTTGGAGCACGCAAACCCCAGATATGCACAGCGCGGCTGCTTGCTGCGCACACCTAGCACATATGGAGCATCCGCGCCTGGTATAGAGTCAGTTCTTTTGGTTGTACTTTTGCATGGTTATCCAAAAACCAAAATAAACTAAATAATTACAATGAAAACTGGTTTTGAACAATGTTTAACAATGTTTAATTTCATAATGAAAATAAGAAAACATATATAAAATTGAGGCATTATAAATGTCTGTCAAAAGATCAAGTTACATAGGAAAGTACATGAAAATATACATTGCTAGATTTCCTAAGGGACTACTCATTAGAGACAGAATTACAGGGAATAGAGATAAGAATTTCAAACTATAGGCCAATGTAGCAGTTGATAGTTTTTTCATCTCAGTTTCTTTGGCCTTAAGTATATAATTCCCATCTCAATTCCCTGCAATCTCTCTTTACTGTTGCCCTGTAGTGTCTGCTAATTTAGCAAATTACCACAATTTTATTTATTAAAACTCAATGATCATTTTTCTTATGAAAATATCAAATGAATATTAAAATAATGCATTAGACAAAAAATAATAAAGTAGCATCAGTTTTCAGTAATATTTGCTATTGTTCATTTCCGGCACAAGGTTTAGGAGGATCTCCAGTGTGACACAGATGCGATCATGGGGAAAATAAATAGATTTGATACGCTAGAGTACTTTATTAATGATATGTCCATAAAAGGGAAAAGAAAAGTGTGCGCGCATACACAAACAAATCTAGGTCAGTGAGTAAGAGGCCAGTGGGATTGTTCTAATCTCAAACAGCACCAACTGTGTAACGTATAAAGGAAGAGAGCAGAGCACATCATACTGAAAACAGAGGATGCTCACCCATTGTTTGGGTACTCTGGTACTTAGTTTTTGTCCCATTCATATTAAATCTGCCATGATTTCACAATGCCACTTTATATTCACAGCATTACAATAGCAGGATGTTGTATTATTAGAGTCAATTACATTGTTCTATTTAACTTATTTCCCCATTTACCCCGCATTTCTATTTTGAGGTCACTCATTAAGCGTATCTTACATCACATAAGATTGCACAGACTTTATTCACACTGCACATTAAAATCAAATATTGACTAATAAAGGCATCTGTTAATAAGAACAAACATCTGTATTATCATAGCAGCTGCTGATGTCTGGTTCATCTTAAATGGGAGTAGTCAATGGGCAGCCCAATTTTAACTCCCATTATGCTCAGCCAACCACAGATTATTAAAGCAACATTTGACTTGTGGTTTCCTTAATTTGGAGAGATTCCCGTTTTCATTCAGGAATGCTGTGCAGGCTGAGATCTACAAGAGTCTACTTTATCTATGGACTACATGATTTGAGCACACTAATAAAACATTTATTAATTATTAGAAGGAAGGCTGAAAGGACACACATGAAGATTCTACATTGGAAATGGCCAACCAGGGTTACTAGATTATTCCAGTATTGGTTGGACCCAGCAAAAGATCTGTAGTTGGGACCTGTAGTTCGAGGACATTAGAGTAATCAAACATGGATTCACATCTCTATTGGGGCCTTCTGGTTGGCTTCCAAGAGATACTAGGGATACCCATGTAATGGACAAAATGCAGGAAGTCAAGGGTAAGAGTGTAACTCACATCAGATACAAACACACAATTGGCTTATCTGCAGCACATTCAGATCAGACTGCTAAATATCTTGTGTTATTATATTAGATTCACAGAATTTATATTGGAAATCACACCGGTGTTGTATTTATTGTTTTTCAGTTTCCTCATAAAAAGTAAGGAGTGTATTAATAATCAGTTAGCAGAAAGCTCTAAAATATATGTACCAAGTGTTTAACCTTGTCAGTGCCGGTCAGGATGCGGATTCACTGCCATTTAACATGTTTAAAGACTCGAAAAAAACTTTACCAAAACAATATTGTTACACATTTGAAGCCAATGAACTTTCCAATTACATAATAAAAGCTGCATATTAGTGTGGAGACCGCAAACCACAAGGCTAAAAAAAATGCCATACAGAATCAAAGACTGCAAAAACTTCATTGGCCCCACAGATGGCTGACGGACAAATTGGTGGCTGTTATAAGAGAGCATGAATTTATAAGTTAATTTACAATTTAAAAAAAAACTATTACTTATCTTGCTATATATTTCACAAATGGGGGGGGGGGGGTCTGTTACAAGTATTGTGCTTGCGGTTTCTGGCAGTCCCATTCAACATCTGCTGTGCTGGCAAGAACAGAAAGACATATTCCCTAGTCTTTCGCTTCTCATTATAGATGATGGGTGCAGAGTTTTCTGCAGTGACTAGCTCACGCAGTTGTGCCTGCATGAACAGGCAAGTTGGTCATTTCCAACTAGCCTTAATCCCGTGTTGATGCATATTTGATGGTTTTAAACTTCACATGCAAAGGAGCCATTGAACTTTATCACATACGACCTATGCAGTTTAACAGGTAACTGCAATACTCTTCTAGTCTTCATAGAAAAATGTGGTGATATTCAAGCACTGGAGGGTGTAGATATTGTGGGCTCACGAACTAGCAAACACGGAAACCAGTATAGTGTATGCTCCTTCCGTGGTCCCGGGTGCCTCTGCTGGTGTGTAGCTAACACCTAATCCAATTAACCAATGAGAAGAAACGCAGAAAGTACGGCACTCAAGGAATCCGGTGGAATATAAAAAGTGTAAAATGCATCATGACAGCAACTGATGGGAAAGAATCAAAGGTGGTTCACAGCATGACGCATTTCGCGCTTAATCAAGTGAGTGCCGTACTTTTAGCGTTTTCTTTCAATTTAATGTACTAACCCCCAGCAGAACTGGTTCACTGCTGCTATAACCATACATACCTTTTCCTGCCACCAGCCTGGTCAGAGGACTGAACAATATTTTTGTCTCTATTTGCCAATTTCGCAGAGTCTGTTATCTAGATCCAGCTTTCTTTTTTTAGCCAATGAGGAGAATGGTTGTAATATAAGAAAGAAGAGTGGAGAGCTCCGCTACAGTGTCCCATCTGTGCTAAAATTCAATGTTTTGTGCTTTCAATTTTGTCTCTAGATGGCGGACATTGTTCCTCTTCATCAAGTATACATGTTTTACAACACTGCACAACAGCCTGATTGGCAAACACCTGGTTAACTATTTCATGTTCCCCAGAATTCTCACATTCGTTCACATGTAAATAAAGGTGTCACACATATGTCTCACAGGTCTAAGAATAGGGGTACACCGTACAAATTGTAACCGTGGCAACGGCTGTGTGAACCTATAAGAGAAAGCTGGTATTACTGCTGTAATAATACTTCATCAATGCACACTGCACTGTGCACAGTAGTGTAAAGTCTTGAATGCCAAATAAAAAACTGCATTAACTTGGACACGACAGGAAGAAACACTAGGCTACTTATCAAGGACAACCTTTTTTTTTTTTGTAAAAGATTTCGGTTTAACTTTTATACTTTTTATGTAGACTTATTTATGACTCAACTAACTAAGGTCTGCCCTATTATATCCATAAGTATATCTGAGTATTTCAGTCTACGAGTAAGCGCTAACAGGAGGCGTGAAAAGTGTGATACTTTTTTGACCACTGGGGTATAGATTGGTTTGTCCTTCATGTCAAATAAATTCTAAGGATTATTCATTATCCATTGTATCTTTCAATATGGGTTTGTTTCTGAGGTGGACTGTTTGTTTCACGATGGGTCTTTTCTACCCCATAAAACTCTTGCATTACTCATCCTTTTGAAGCGTAAATGTTAAGCTTTCATTCATTTGTGTGCATTATGCATCTTTACTCTTTCAGAACAGACTTTATTTGATGTAGTTGTGTGCCCATCCACAAATAAAACAATATTCTGTTGACAAGTATGTAGCAGCGATGGGGTTAAATAATAAACGGATAGACCATTCCCTAACAGTAATTTTTATTTGAAAGCTCTTTAAAAAGCACATAAACTGGGATTAAAATTGATTGCTTTCTCAGATGTAAATAGCATTATTCAGAGAAGAGCTTTTAGGCGGAAATTTGTAAATCTGAAAATACTCATAATCCACAAAACAGGCATTACAACAGAGGATGGGCAACTGGAAATGCTTGTATTTTGTTCTTCCCTAGCACACTCCGTGCTTCTAAAAACCAAATAAGTCTTTAGTCAAAATTAATAATAATAGTTAAAAGAACATTTGGAACGGTGAGTGTAAGCAGGAGCAGAAATAATATCCATTTTATGTTCATTGGTGTCCTCCACTTCCTGGTATCACGACTTCCTCCACAAGCAAGACTTCCTCCAAAGGCAGTCCAGTAAAAAAAGGCACATAAAAAATATGTTTATACATCACTTTAAAAAGTGCATACTAACGTCACCAGGTACCATATTCCAATCTCTGCTAGTGATCCAAATTGGAGAAGGAGGACAAAGTGTGCAAGATTACAAATACGCGAGTTAACATTTGAAAACAGTTTAGATTGTTATACATACAATAAGTTATTTTAATTTGCATTTTTATTTTGACATTTCAAGGGCTTAATCATAGAACAGATTTCTCTTTTACACTTGAAAAAAAATTTAAATAAATGTTATTCTGATACATACCCATGATGGAATCCCTTCGGAAAACATCTCTGTCAAATATGTAAAAGGATAGGTGACGGAAGTTACGAGGAATCTCACAATAAAAGTCTTCTCCATAAAATGGGCTGTGGAGGAGAAAACACAAGACAAGACAAAGTACAAATTAGTACAAAAAGATATTTCACCAAATATATCAGTGTGAGGAAATCCCAATGCATACACAGAAGAGGAATGAGCATCTGCAGGATTTTTTCCAGGTTGGGTAGCGGTAGAGAAATATCCTCCACACCTTTTCCTATCCCACCTCCTCCACCTTGACTACCTTTGTTGGCTCATAAGAGCCATAGCTACTAGTCCAAAGCAATGTTACTTGCTCAACATCGTGGGAGTTGCAGTCAACAAAAGTTAATGTATAGTGGGGCTCTGTGATGCACAGCAAACTTTTGGAGGTATTGTAAAAAAAAATAATAAAAAAATAGGTAAAAAAAAGGGATAGAGGGTCGTAAAAAAAAAAAAAAAAAATAAAAAAAAAAAAAGGACATATTGGGCTTGGACAGAAAATTACATTTGGTAGTTATGCAGTAGTGGTGGCTAACCTTTGGCACTCCAGGTCCTGTTATTACATTTCTCATGATGTTCAGCCAACCAAGTGGATGGTTGAGAATCATGAGTTGAACATTCCACAGTAGCTGCAGTACCAGTCTATAATGATATTGGCCCTCCAGTTGTTCAGTACTCATCTAACCATAATGCTTAACATTCCAAACTGATTGACAATCATGGCAAATTAAGTCTCAATAGCTGGTGATATTAACTAACCCTCTCTGCAATATATGTTTGACATAAACTACCTTTTGTCTACAGAATGGAAGCTATCTCTGCCCAGGCAGGAGAAAACTAAACCTCTTTGACAGCGAGGGTGTGCATAGAATTAGATCAAAGTGTTTTTTTTTTTTGCTGAACTCCCATGCTGGTCAGGAGTTTATTCTTCTCTCTCTGTTTAGTTACCCTACCCTAAACAGCCTACTATTTCTGCGTGGAAGTGTTGGCATTTCCCCCCTCTGGACACGAGACATGAGAAGAGGTGAATCTATTTATTTTTATTTGGGGGGGGGGGGGGGGGGGGGGTTTCTAAGTACAACAGCCCTGCATATAACCAAAATACAGCTGGCCACGCATAACACCTTTGTAATTAAGGGCTTCAGCTCCAAAGAAGCTCCCCGACAGTAGATCAATTAGTCACATGGTGGTTAGATATGGGCAGGAGAGATTGGGTCCTGTATAGCAATGTGTTACTATAATGCAGGGAACATTCTCACAAGGCATCTCAAGGCTGCCGGCTAATGTCACAATTAGCTCTTTGTTAGTTTTATGTGTCTTAGGATGTAGGAGTGATGTAATCAAAAGCTCAGACTCGCATTCTTGCAAAACGGAAGCAAGGGATGGAATGATAAATGGAAAAACAAACTATGGTTGTGTATTGAGATGCGCTAGTTATGTGATTGTGCTCAAAGAAGCATCTAAAAGCAACCTACAATTAACAATGTAATTTAATCTATTCTAAATGTTTGATGGTAAATATTGGATCAAATTGTCTTCGCAACCAAAAAAAAAGAATTACAACTTGTCTAAGCATAGGCTTCACCACACGATCATGAGGAAGCAGCATGATATGCTACAACCAAAAGATAACTCTGGGGTCCTCAGCAATGTATTCAGTGGAGCTCGCCAGTCGCACTGGCAAATGTAATGCATGAAGGGAAAGAGGCACTACACTGAAACAGAACCTCATGTCAACAAACAGGCATAGAGTTGGATGACTTCCCATCATCAACATAAACGTGAATGAGAAGATTCTACAGGAAAGAGGCAGGCAGAGAGTCGGTATCAGAGCTGAACTGAAAATGGGTCATGAAAGAAAAAGAAAGGGCAATGGTTCTAAACATATAATCAGATTTACTAGAGAAAATTGAAAAAGGAAATGGTCTAGTCACAGATGGGAACGAGAGACTTTTATGGCAAACCAGAAGTTGTAGATGTTTAACCAGTTCTATCGGGGGAATGAAGGAAGCCTTCTAAGATCTATAAAACAATTACCATTAATTTGAGTGATATTAATATTCCTTGGATGTTGCACAAAGATAAAATCCCCAGAACCCTAAAAATTCCTCTAATCCTGTATGGGGAAATAGGCTAACCGTTAAAAAGCTCACTTGAAATTACTGTTACTCAAGGTAATACGTCTATAAAGTTCACAGAATTTTTCAGTACTGAATGTTAAATCGTAAAACAAACGATAAAGTAGTAGGTTTGTGTTTTGTTTGTTTAAGATGGACATATTTATCTAGGATTTAGGCTATTGTCTGATACAAGTGTAAAATATGTGATAAACTGTTCTTCACCATTGTACTGTATGTGCAGTTTATTATTTTACATTTTGTTATTAATTTCTAGGATCCACAGAAGTGAAAATATGTTCAATAGTTAAACCAGGGTCTGACAAATATGTACATACTTTAGGCACTAAACAGGAATCAGCCTAGCTATTTGAAGGAGCCAGGGACATGGTACTTCCATAGAAATCAACGTAAAACAATCAAAAACTTCAGAAGCCAGCAAATGAGATCTGGCTTGGGTTTGCCAAGCCCTGGTTTAAACTAAATAATGAGTACAAAATGAATGTCCTCTATATGGTAAATCTTTATGAGACTGTTACATTGCCGATCCTAGTACAATTCAGACACAATGTTTTAAATTGCAAAAAAAACCAACCCAGAAATATTACAGGAAGCAGGGTAGATACCACATGGCATGTAAACAGGAAAATGGAAGATAGATGATCAAGGCAGATGCATAAAATATGGCAGAAAGGATACAGGAGTAGGTTACACAAAAGCTTAATTAGGTTAGTGGATGGGGAGAGAACATATCTAAACACCCAGTCTCCAGCAGGTAGAGTAGGACAGAAAGCCAATGGAGTGATCAAGCATGACAGGGATGTCATTTTATAATATGAATAGAATATATATATATATATATATATATAGTAAAACAATATACTAAACTATTTTAAAAAAGTTAATGTGCTTAGTTAACTTGCATTGTGGAGACGTTTTGCACATTTCCCTTTGTTAAAAAAAAGAAACCAAGGTTAAAAAATAAGAAAATCTATAAAAAGAAGTTGCTTTTTAAAAAAAACATGATTACTTTTTCACTTGCCAAGTCACAAGGCAATAGACAGAGCCCTGCTATATAACAACAAACATTTACTGGTTTCCTCTATGTGAAGTTTGAAGGACATCTAATAGAACACAGAGGGATTTTTCAGTCCATGACCCAGTCAAACCAGTCTGACAATAAAAAAAAAAAAAGTGTCTGAATCCAAACCAGTTTCCCCACTAGGCACCAGTTATACAATCCCTGAAACATTAACACCACTGTTTAACCTGTATAGGAATAGACTTAATGGGAAAAATATATAGAGAAAATGCATTTCAATGCGTGTAAATCCGTTCCATACAGGTTATTTGTATACAGAGATATATTTTTAAAAAGTAAACATTGGGAGATTCCAGATGTAGGTCACAATGTCCAGTTGTGTTACATGTTGTAGGGCTTTAAAGGAAATGTATCACATAAAAAGAAACATGTTTTGAATGTGTCTATGACGTCTCCTGTTCATAACACTACCTGTGACACCAGGAAGATCTACTGAAATACTGGTAGGGGATTTCCTTTTTCCTTACTAGTTTCTAAGGAGGGCAAGTTCTTCACTTTAATAAAAAGGGTTAATATTTCTAATTTCAAGGAAAGTTTGAACTTGTCTCCAATAGAAATTTCTGAATGGGCACAAGAACTGACTGCACCTTTTTTGGACCCAGTAAGAAAGTGGGAAATTAAAGACCAAAAAAGGAGAAGGCAATCTTTGGTCAACGGACTCATAGAATTCAGGAGAATACTTGGCATAATGCCTATATATATATATATATATATATATATATCCAAGAGCAGGTGCACTAGGCATTAATACTATACTAAGTGAGCTTAGCCCGGGTGCCGTGTGGCTCAAAACATGTAGAAATACCCAAAATGGTTAGAAAAACACGCATTTACGGGTCTTCAGTGAAAAATGTACAGTCGAAGCTTTTATCTCAGAAAAACTACATTTTGTAGATCCAGTCGACATTTCGGTCCGCAACGCGGGCCTTTCTCAAGACTCAGATAAACAATGAATGAAACTATCATATATACACAGACATTAACACAGACGTTTTTTAATGTTTTTTTTTTTCTTTTTTTTTTTTTTTTAACAGTGTACTTTTTTTTTTGATTGGTGTATTGGTGTCGGGTTGGTTATGACCCACACTTTCCACGGGCAGTTGGAGACAATGTCTACTTTTGTTGTACATACTGGATTTGTAGTCAAACTTAGACTACGTGGCCCAATTGAAGTTTAGTTTTTGTTTTTAGTAACTTTGTGTTTTGTCAGGGACGTGGGGCCAAGGGGAGTTCTAAACAGACCAATGGGTGGCTGAGCGATGGGCTCCAAAACCTCTAGGTCTGGTCTGCGGGGATCCTGGCTTCTACTGGGTCTATCACCAGGGGAGGGGAAACACAGTGATCTGCCCTTTTGGGGAGGTATTAAAACCGGGGAAACGTGGGGACACACTGGCTATTACATTCAGAGTTTAATATACTTTTGCCGGCTGGCTCCCAGAGTCACGGTGTTTCCGGACACTCTCCTTTCCTCTTTTTTTTTATATCTTAAATGATCGCTGAAATGTAATGCTATATTATACTTTCATTTTACCTAATAAACTGAATCCATAGTTGATTCAAGAATTCCACTTTAGAGGTGAGAACTCATAACTTAGCGGCTAACACTTTTATATCATTCTTCTGGAACTGTTACCTTGATAAGACTAAAGAAGCAGAGACTCTAATAACTATAAACACTTGATTTGAGTTAAAAGAAATGTGGAAAGATAGGAAAGGTAGAATTTTATTTGTGAAGGGAACCTTTAGCCACAAATTGTTTACATTAGCAACTATATACGCACTGAACAAAAATCAATCATGTAAAGTGTTATCAAAACAAAGGGATTTTTTTGACGGCATTATTGTGTAAGGTGGGGATTTTAACATAGTACTGGACCCAGATAGGGATTCTCCTGGTGGGCTTTTCCCTTTTAAATTGAGAAGAGTGAGAAAGGCTTTGATTAAAGAGAAGTCAATAGACATATGGCAAGTTCAGCATAAAACCATAAGAACTTTAACTTTTTTTTCTGCACCAAACATATACACCCATTGATATGATTTTTATTTCTTATGAATTTCTCCCTATCATATAGAACTCCAATATCAGGGTTCCTTAATGGAGTAATCACACTCCAATTATAATTTTGGTTGAGCGACCACTATATTGTACACCAAATATTTGGAAACTAAATGATACAACAAACTAAAGTAATAGATCATATTAAACTGAACATCAAATCTTATTTCCAAGAGAATAACACTCCTTTTTTTTTAGATAAAATGGTTTTATGCGATGCTCATAAAGCTGTATTCCATGGGTCTTTCATTAGGCTTGAAACATATAAAAAGAACGAGCGTAATAAAAAGCGTGATGAAGTAATGATTAGGATTAAATCCCTAGTTGAGTTACATAAAGTGTCTTTGCGGCAAGATTGATTGGTGGAGATTACATTAGTTAAATCTTCATTAAGAATTCTCTTAAATCATAGCTTAGCTAAATATCAGGACATCCTTAAGAAAGCAACCTCTTTCCAAGCTAACAAACCAGGAAATGAAAGCTCAATATGTTTAGAATTTCATGTTGAAAAATTAAGGATAACTCGGGTAAAGTTCAACACAAATCAGAAGATATTGCCTCTGTCTTCAGAGTTTTTTATTGTAATTTATATAACATACATAAAACAAGGTACTACTGAGCGACAGGACTTAAGAGAAAAAAATTAGATTGTTTATTGTTAAAAAAAAAAAAAATCTAAAACATTGCCTGAATCACAAAAAAAAACTGAATTAGAAAGGAAAATATCCTAGAGTAAATGTAGAGTAAAAAATACTTGCTAAAGATTCTATTCCCTTAGGTAAAAGTCCTGGCCCAGATGGGTTTATGATAAAATATTATAAAGTGTTTTAACAGGAATTAGCTACTTTCTTAGCAGAAGCCTTAAACTATATCATTGATGGCAACAACTTTACTACTTCAATACTTGAGGCAAACATTACTTTAATCTTAAAGGAAGGCAAAGATAATACTGCATGTAATAGTTACAGACCTGTATCGTTGTTAAATATAGATTTAAACCTTTGTACTAAAATACTAGCGGATACAATAAATCCATTTATACCTGAATTAATACACTGTGACCAATCAGGATTTATCAAGGGTAGAGAATACAGGGATAACACAATCAAGGCTTTGTACACGGATTCATTTAGCTATAAAAAGTATGATTTTATTAGCAACTGATGCTAAAAGGACCTTTGATCAGGTTAACTGGCTATTTATGTACAAAGTATTGAAGGTCATAGGAATAGAAGCTAACAATTTGAGGTGGCTTACTGCACTATTTTCTTTGCCATCCGTTAGAGTTAAAAATAATGGAAACCTTTCAGAGGTCATCTCAATGACTAATGAAACTAGACAGAGTTGTCCTCTTTCTCCAACCCTTCTTATTCTAACTATGTTAAACTCTATTCGACATACTTAGGGAATCTCAGGATTCAAATCACGCTCTTCGGAAATGAAAACAGCTGCCTATGCAGATGAAGAAGCACAAGTGAAAACGAACATTTAGTGTTCCTTTAAAACCACTCATCACTCATAAGATACAGTAGTTTCAATGCAAATACTGTATAGAATAAATAAATTCATTTGAGTAATCAATAGGAACCTGCTGTTGGCTTATCACACATGCCATTGTATTACCCTTTGTGGGTGTGGGGAAAATCTGAGCATGCCTGGAAAGGCTATATCATAGCTTAAAGGGGGCTGGACACTCAAACTGTTGAGTGCTTGCATTCTGACAGGTGTGGAATTTGCAACTTGTGGCAAAATCCGAAAGAATGTTTGGATAACGGATCATTTTGGATAACGGATGTCTGGATTAGGGATACTCAACCTGAGCTTTCTGAAGTCATCCTCTCTGCTCCTGCTATAACATGATAAATACTTTATTATTTGTGAAATGTATAATTTTGTGTTAAGGTCAAGTTTAATGTTTAATTGTAATCCAAGCTTTTTTTTCACGACTAAAAGGAACAAAATTGCTGCCAGCAGCTCCTCGGTTAAGGAGTACATATTAAATTATAAGGGTCTACTCAATAAAGAGAGAATTGAATGGAATTGAGGTGGAAATTCTAACTTTGGGGCAATGTAACAGAGTTGTAAGAAAATCTCCAATGCAGCTGAATGAGAGAATGTTTCCAGCACCACTACTTTTGCCTCAAGTACGAGGAATTCTCTCTTTAAAGAGAAAACCCTATTTCGTAGAAGCTTTTCAATTTTGTTTACAGTATATCCTAAATCCCAAATAATAATAGGTTATATAGGCAGATGCAGTCTGCTTTATAGCCCCCAGAGTGGCCCTGGGTAGAATGCAATCTGCGATGTAACAATACTGACGGCATTCTGCTGGTACCAATCCGGGGGCTGGGCAGTGTGTGTGTGTGTTTATACCACAGCCTTTTGCTATTTTCATTTGTAAAATGTCTGTTTTGAGCATGTTTTCATTCTGTCGCCATTTACTATACAAACACGGCCTACCATTTCACTGGATACGGAGCGACTGCTCATAGAAAATAGACATGTTACAAAATAAGAAGTCTGGTTTATGCATTTATAAGGTTTTAGTGTAACCGCACAGCACTGCACTCCTTATCATCTCTTTACGTAATGCTTATTTCAAAGAAGTTAGAATGAATCGACCGTTTGATACGCTTACAGTAACTTTCTAGACTATCATACAGCCTATGATGACATTTACCTTGTCCTTAATTGTAATTTAGCCGACTTCTACCATGCTCCATTCAATTCCTAATCTTGTCATGGAAGTCTATGTACTACTCCTACACAAAACCAGCCCTCTCAGTTACTATAGCTACCCAAATTCCCTTCACTTTTTTCAAGGAAACCAGTTTTTCACAGTGGTGTGGATTACATATAGTGTAGCACATCTCCAACCTCTTCTCTGTTAAGCTCCCCCACTTGTTTTATACACTTGCTGATCATGATATTATTTGCAGACTTCATTGCAGCTGCTGAATTATCCCTGATCAATACTAACATTAGCTCAGGGAAATCATTTTCCAAACCCCATACATTTGTACACAGAACCTCAACAACATTTTAGTGAAACTCAAAAACCATTCCAGGGTGATCAAAACAGTCTGTTTGTATTAGATATATTTTAGGCAATATCTAGTAAAAATTAACACTTCTACATAATGCTATTAAGAAGCTCCCTATTAAGCCAGCTGTAATTATCCCAAATTTTGTTTGTATGAAGTTTTATAATCTACCTTTACACACAGCCTCACAGAAAGTGTCATGGTTTGCACCCTAGAAAGATTGGTCTCCAGGTTATACAACATTGCCATACAGTTATAGCCGTCACATGACTGGACTATACATGTAGGTTTTAAAAAGAGCTTTGTTGCATTTTTGGTTCAATATTTTACCAGAATAATTACGAATTGTCCGGTTCAAGATCATCAGGGCCATTTGGCTTTAGTTGGCAAGTATCTACCGGCTAACGTATTTATTTTTTATACATACCAGTTATACTAGGAAGAATATATTGAGAGTTTTCTTGGTCCCAAGTATGTCGAGTATAGATTTGGCTCTTCTGTTATTCGACTACTCTTTTGCTTTGGGCTTAAGGTCTGGTTTTCTTTTCCACCTGTTCTGGCATTGTTTATTGATTTTCATCTACCCGCCCTGATGTTGATATCATTTCAGTAGTTAAAAGACAGATGATAGAAAATGACAGTAAAGGAAGTCAAAATTAAATTAGTTGGGTAGATACAGGGCTATTGCAGATATTTGGGAACTGCCTTTGCCATGATGCTCAATCAGTTATAAGGGTGACTGAGCATGATGTGATATGGAGTTTCTAAACATCTGCTGTGGCTAAGTTAGCCAACACTGTGCTACACAGTTGGCATCAATAGTTTGTGCAGTAGAATCACAAGCTTTTTTGAAACAGAGGAGACTTTTTAGCACACGGCATGAGATGTTACATGATAATGATTTGCATCAAAGTTTTGTAAGCATGGTGGGGAGAAGTGATGAAGGAGGAGGAGTAGGTTATAGGAAGAATATAGATCTGTGATATTTGAGGAGGTGAGCCAGTGGAGGGCTTCACAGACTGGAGAGGTTTGTCGACTGGAGCTAGAGTTCAGGGATGACCATTTTCCCAAAGTTTTATTCTTCACTGAAACATACACACATTTATATTATGGGAGCCTGTGCCTAGCTTAGCACACCAACATTTGTCTTTTCCCTGCTTGCACATAGTTGAGGTTATTGGCTCTTCATTGTCTGGCACCCTACTGAGCTCACCCTACTGAGAGAGTGTACCTTGATGTGGCGGGTGTTCTTAAATAGGCTTTGGCCAATTAATATAACCAAATTCTCTCATTTATATTATGTTTTTATATTTGTTGCCAACTTCACCGGGGGTGAGAAGCACAGACAGTTGTTTTTTCTATACTTTGTACAGCCAATTACACTGTATTTGCAGCATGCGCACACCTGTTTTGTAGGCTTTGTTTTATACGTTTATATTATTTGAGTCTGTGACTAGCTCAGTGCACCAGCATTTATTCCCCTGCATGCACAGGTAATTACACCAGTAATAAACTACTAGTGATTATTTTTGTTTACCGTTTCTACAGCTGACTGACTTCCAGCAAAATATTAAAAGTCTTCATTACAAGTATTTGGCAAAAGCTTCACTAGTTAATCATTTTTTTTTTTTTCTCACATTTGCTGCGGCAACAACATAGGAAATTTGTTTATCTCCTGCTCTTGAAGATAAGCAACATATATATTGCATGCAACTCATTGTGGTGTAGGAGTTTATTTATGGCTGCTCATCAAATATTACTGTGCAAACGACAGAAATCCAAAGCAGAGGGCAAACAGCTGGGCATTTATCGCATTAACAACTTTCCTCAGTCTGTCTTGCTTGTTTGCCAGCTTTCTATCTAAGAGTTCATATACAGAATTTTGTGTTTATATAGACCTTCATACGTCACTCCAATTACACACAATATTGTATCATAGAACAAAAACATTGTAGCTCTGTGTCATCATGACAAGGTAGAATAAATCAGGGCTTGACAAACTTAATTGAGTTTTAGGAGCCAGCAAATTATCTAGGAGCCAGACAACGGCACATACACACAATCACACACGGTCAGTTAGTCACATATATACACACAGTCACTTATATACACACACACGTATAATCAGTCACATATATACACTTACAAGCACACAGTCAATCCCATATATATTTATATATATACACATATATACACACACACAAACATACACAATAACCCTACACACAAGACAGCAGGTTTTTTTAAAGATAAAATTTCACTTAATAGGTGCAACCCCCCTCCCCCCTCCTGCTATATCTCATTGCAGGGAACGGGGGGGGGGGGGGGGGGGGGGCTTTCCTTATAAGGCCCGTGGCACAGAACAGCTTCCCTTCCAGCTCTGCTGAGCACACCCGGTGCTCGGTACTATGTCGTAGTACGCGAGGGGGCGAAGCAGGAAGTCTATGCAGCCGGTGCGCACACACAGCACCCTCGCACACCACTGGATTAAAGAGAAGGAAAAACAGGTCAAAAACAGGTCAAACTGGCGAGGGATCCATGCGGGGCTCACAGTACCCGGGCGCCAGGTCTGATTTCCTGGTTGCCATGGCGACCGGGGTTTGTCGAGCCATGGAATAAATCACTGACAGAATGAGGACGAAAGCCACCACCAGAAGACCCTTTCCATTGAAGGAGTATGGTCTGTACAGGTACTCCATCATTGGTCTATCAGACAATCGCAGGAGAATTTGCTCATTGCGCATGCGCATAAAGTTACAGATGATAATACAGCAGGAGGATCACAAATCCCATCAAGATGAGGCAGCCCTCACCAGGATGCTTGCCCCCTTATGTCCCGACGCCCCGTGTTACTTACCACCTTAAGAACACAACAAGGGACGCGCGCATGCGCTGTGTATCGCTGTGGTCGATGATCTGGTGAGAAGAGTTATCAGCTGTAACTTTATACGCATGCGCAATGAGCAAATTCTCCTGCGATTGCGCAGGAGAATTTGCTCCAGAAATTTGTCAGAACACCGGCACAGACTCCAGGAAGCAAATCTCATACTGCTTGTCCCCTATATAACCAGTGAAATCTTCTAACTAAAACATGATTAAATACAAATTAAATATATTTTAACAAAACAATAAAATAAGCGCTTTTTTATTTTTTAAATTAACATTGCTCCCACTTTAATTCCAAAAACACCTCCACCTTACAGACATAAAAGATATAGTCTCCTTATGTAATACACTCCTAGAGAGTTGTGGCTCCCTTGCTACTGGGATTTGTCAAGCCCTGTTGTAAATCAAAACATACTGTCTCCACTAATGCTGGTTTCTAGCCTAACTCTTATAAGCGTTCTACGAGATTAGGGGAGCGATGGTCAAACATGATTTCCTCAAAGCCGGTCACTTCCGAGGGGTGCTTCTATATTGCATTTACTAAACTCGATTCAATATAACAATAGGAACCACAGAACCTAGCATATGGATGGTGGGGGGGGGGGGGGGGGGGGGGGGGGTGTTATGTATGAATGTAATTTCATACATTTCTCATCAGGAACATTTCGCAGGTTTCCATGACGACTGGACCACTTTTAGAACTTTGTCTCTTTATACATAACCCCAATATCTATTGTTCCAAATTAATAAATATACAAAGAAAAACAAAAAAACATGCATTGAAGAAAGTGGAAATGAACAGTGGCATTCAGTAACTAATTTCACATCTCTTGCATTACAAGGGTTAAGTGCTTTTCTATATTAGCATGTGTATTTTACAATGGCACACAGATAAGTCAAAACCTAGTTGAAGATGGTTAGAAAGTGGTTTTAGCCAAAATGTAAAATGGACATATAAAAAAAGAGCAATAAACTTCTCACTACCATTCAGTTCAACGCAAATGGTAATTTATAAAAGTGGAAAATTCCTCAAGTCCTTGAGGTTTTCCCATTCAACGCCATTGGTAATTACAAAGATATTTGAATGGGACGATTTCACGGTTGGCAGCCTGGTATTTGAGTCTGCATACAAATCATGGGTCTCCTTGCAGTCACTTTAAATAAATTACATAGCTTGCAGATCAACAAATACCCGCCAAAACAGAAAAAAAGACAATTCTAAGACGAGGCTTACATTAATTAAACTGGAGACTGCAAATTAGGATATGTATCCACAGTTTCCTAGTGAATGCTACAAAATATTTGAAAGGGTGATATCTAGGGTTGCCACCTGGCCGGTATTTTACCGGCAGGCTGGTAGTGGCTTCTGGATTTACCAAGAAAATTCCAATGTGATATAAGAGTACATTAGTCTCAGTGGTTATTATAATGTGCAATACAAACTTACTCAATGAATAACCCAGGGCTTGAAAATTTTAATTTACTTTAAGGAGCCAGAAAAAAAAATCTAGGAGCCAGACAACAGCACATTCACAAAACCACAGAGACAGTCAGCCAGTCACATTCATACAAAGACAGTCAGCCAGTCACATTCATACAAAGACAGTAAGTCAGTCACATTCATACAAAGACAGTCAGTCACATTCATACAAAGACAGTCAGTGAGATCCACACACATCCAGAGACAGTCAGTCAGATCCACACTTAGCCAGACCCACACACATCCACACTTCGCCAGACACACGCACACATCCACACTTCGCCAGACACACGCACACATCCACACTTAGCCAGACACACACATCCACACTTAGCCAGGCACACACACATCCACACTTAGCCAGGCACACACACACACATCCACACTTAGCCAGGCACACACACACACACATCCACACTTAGTCAGGCACACACACACACACACATCCACACTTAGTCAGGCACACACACACACACACACATCCACACTTAGCCAGGCACACACACACACATCCACACTTAGCCAGGCACACACACACACATCCACACTTAGCCAGGCACACACACACACACATCCACACTTAGCCAGGCACACACACACACATCCACACTTAGCCAGGCACACACACACACATCCACACTTAGCCAGGCACACACACACACACACACACACACACACACACACACATCCACACTTAGCCAGGCACACACACACACATCCACACTTAGCCAGGCACACACACACACACACATCCACACTTAGCCAGGCACACACACACACACACACACACACACACACACACATCCACACTTAGCCAGACACGCACACACATCCACACTTAGCCAGGCACGCACACACACACACACACATCGACACTTAGCCAGGCACACACACACACACTCACACACACACACACACACCCACACTTAGCCAGACACGCACACACACCCACACTTAGCCAGACACGCACACACATCCACACTTAGCCAGGCACGCACACACACACACACACACATCGACACTTAGCCAGGCACACACACACACACTCACACATCCACACTTAGCCAGGCACACACACTCACACTTAGCCAGGCACACACACGCACATTCACACTTAGCCAGGCACACACACGCACATTCACACTTAGCCAGGCACACACACGCACATTCACACTTAGCCAGGCACACACACGCACATTCACACTTAGCCAGGCACACACACGCTTAAAAGAAAAGAGAAAGGAAAAAAAAAAAAAAGAGAGAGAGAGAGAATGACTCCCCCTCCCTGCTGTTTTACCTTATTGCACGGGAGGGGGATTTCTACTGCAGCTTGGTCCATGGCACAGACCGTCTGCACGCTACTGCTGATCGGTGGGATGTCACGTGACACCCGCCGATCCGACACTACAGCGCGAGGGGGCGGAGCAGGAAGCGCACACTTACCCTCGCGCTGCGAAAGAAAACTACCGGTACTTTTTTTTTTTTTTTTTTTAATCTAATCTTCTAATTTTTATTTAATCTAACCTCAGGATGGTGGAGCGCCATGTGCTGCTGATCCTACCCGGGCGCCAGGTACAATTTCATAGTCGCCATGGCGACCTGGCGCCCGGGCTTTGTCGAGCCCTGGAATAACCCATAAAGTGTATTGTATACCATGTATACCATGGTGTTTATTCACTAACTGAGCATGCATGTGTCACTCAAGAGACTAAGTGGCAGGTAAGTTCACTGGTCACAGGGTATTATTATTAGGCTATTATGAGCTATCCTTATAGGAGTCCCTGTGACTCCAAAGGGGACTTGACTAATGAACTCACTTCACGTAAGTATCCCTATGTTTTCCAAATTATTGCAGTGTATCTGGGTTAGTGTTAGCACTAGGGCAGTGATGGCTAACTTTGGCATTGCAGATGTTTGGGAACTACATATCCTATAATGCTCGGTAAATAATAATGTTGACTGAGTATCATAGGATTTGTAGTTCCCAAACACCTGAAGTGCAAGAGTTATCCATTTCTGCACTAGAGTTAACTACGCCTCAATTAGAAAACCATACATTGCTTCTATCTCACCCAAGGCAATATTGAAAAAAACAAAAAAAATGGTTAGATGTTCTCCAAAACTTCTCAATACACCCACATAATCTAGCTCCTGTTCACAATAACATTTCCTTGTGTGAAACATCTGCAATTTCATCTTTAGCTCACTAGATAAATGGTAACACATTGTGTCCTTTTAATAGTAAGAGACTAAAATAGTATGAGGGTTCTGTGTATGGATTGTTTCTTCAAATGTCCAGATGTTGAGTGCAAACATATACATGCACAGCACTAAGGGCAAATAAAAGGAACAGGAGCTGCTTTGTGGGTTGGGACAGTGATGACGAACCCCAGGTACCACAAGTGGCACTCCAAGACCTCAGGGGTGGAACTCAGCATGTCTACAGTTTCACCATCAATTATGGGGTACCCAGTAAATGTTATGGTCTATGACTGACAGGATATCAGGCTCTTTAGTTTTTACTGAACTCATTAGTGCAAGGGTGGCGGATATTGATGGGCAGATAAATGCCTGAGATGAGAGGGCACTGTGAGAGCTTCATCTTTCTGCAGAAGATAGGGCACTCCACATCACTGGATTAGGAGATCCACACACAGTATATCTAGTATATACAATAAGTTTAGTATTGCACTTATAATAGACTATGATATTGCCATTTCTGTGGTTCTCTTGCTAGTGAAGGGAAAAAACAAACCTAGTGAATGAGTATTTTGCTCAATGTATTATCTCTGATATGATAAGATGAGGCTAAAGCACCTCTGATCTTTATTTAAATAGAAATAAAATAACATATAAGCTGAAATCTCAACACAAAGATGAGGCCAAATACTTTTTTCAAAAGCGTAATAACTGTATTGTCAAAATATTCTTCAATTTAAATCAAAGTCTCCTGAACTACATGCCATAAAAAAAACTATTAGGGGTTTGGAGATGAGATGTACATGTAATCTGTGCTCTATCGCTGAAGTCTATGAGCTAGCTGCATTCCTCAATTACATCTCACAGGAAAAGTTTACCGTTTCAATTACGCCTCAGTAATTGAACATTTCTTCATTTTAACTGGCTTGCTGATAAACCCTGACGCTTGGGTTTTCTAATAAATAAATAAATAAAAACATTTTGGCAGAGTCAATTAGTAGAAAAGGCACTTAAATTACTCTGTAAATTGAGGCATGCACTCTTCGAGCAAAATCTTCTGGTACTTGACTAGTGGAGCCTTCAGACACTAGAGTGGTACATGGGAGTATACGCAACCAAAGCACACGCTCCCAAAATGTACTTAATGCAAAGCAATGCTACAGCAACAACAGCACAAACAAACAAGGAGTGATTAACACACAAGTAACGGGTGGATCTCAATGCCCTGTTTCAATAGCATGTTTCAAATAGGAGTTAAAATCTTTGTTTCTTATGGGGCATGAGAGTGCTACTGCATATAGCGGCTTCCACAGTAACATGACACACATAGAGGAAGCAGAGAAGGCTTAAACAGATTTTTTTTTAAATCATCAAAGTGTCCAATAGGGTAGCACGGATTTTAATGCAACCCTGCAATATGCATTTCCCATACTCTTCCCCACACTATAAGGCCATCTGCCATCTACCCAAACTTCTGTCTTCCTAGCAGTTATACAGAATAATTCAGGTTAGATTCTCGATTTTACACTAGCCACTTCAGTTGGAAAACTACTACACAACAACAAGAGCAAACAGAAAACCCAGCCCTTAAAATTAACTCAATGCATTGATTGTGAATGTTGTTAAATCCTGCGCTGTATGTGAGATTCTGTAGTGTTTCCAACAAAGTACAAACCTTTACTGTAGGTTTCATAATATCACATATTCCTGACTCCTGATGAAAATGCAAGATCAACATCTGCTCTAGGAATATGATCCCAGAGAGGTCATGTGCATTAACCATACTTTTATATTCCGTTCCTGAACCCTGTAGCCCATACTGCCCTCCCAATAGCACACCAGACACAACCGAGCATTCAAGCTACTGTCTAGAAGACACCACTGATTTCTGTCTGACAGGACTGCGTGAAGAATAACAATGAGATTTGGGGGGGGGGGGGGGGGGGGGTCTTTTTGTTAATAGATTTTTATTTTAAGCTGCTGCAGCTCAACACAAGCTATTAATATGCCAAAGCACTTCACATCCTCCTACTACTGCTAAAAAGGTGCACTCATCCTTAATGATACACTGGAAACCAAACAGTATATCCAATAGACAAAACAATAGTTTACCAAAAGTTCACAGAGGACACCTTTAAGAAGTTATCCTGAATACATAGACAGCTGTATGCTTAATTTGGACTGTTTACAACTAAATAGTAATTATTTTTAAACAATGATCAATTTAATAATAAAGAAAAAGTCTTTGTAAGGATATTAAGCACAGAGGCCTTTAACCACAAGTCTGTGGTAAGTACAAACATTCCAGTTCGAGAGCAGTTGCCGACTGCAGGATTGAGAGTACTCATGACTGGTCCTTATGTGACCCTCTGCAAAGTACTCTTGATGTGGGACAGTGTTCCTTGCACCAGCTATTACCACAGACATTGCTGGAACATTTACTAAAAATACATACCACTGCCTTATAGGCAAAGAAATACCCTCCAAACAAAATGGCAGAATGCAGAAACCATCTAATAGCAACTAATATATATATATATATATATAAATACAGGGAGTGCAGAATTATTAGGCAAATTAGTATTTTGACCACATCATCCTCTTTATGCATGTTGTCTTACTCCAAGCTGTATAGGCTCGAAAGCCTACTACCAATTAAGCATATTAGGTGATGTGCATCTCTGTAATGAGAAGGGGTGTGGTCTAATGACATCAACACCCTATATCAGGTGTGCATAATTATTAGGCAACTTCCTTTCCTTTGGCAAAATGGGTCAAAAGAAGGACTTGACAGGCTCAGAAAAGTCAAAAATAGTGAGATATCTTGCAGAGGGATGCAGCACTCTTAAAATTGCAAAGCTTCTGAAGCGTGATCATCGAACAATCAAGCGTTTCATTCAAAATAGTCAACAGGGTCGCAAGAAGCGTGTGGAAAAACCAAGGCGCAAAATAACTGCCCATGAACTGAGAAAAGTCAAGCGTGCAGCTGCCACGATGCCACTTGCCACCAGTTTGGCCATATTTCAGAGCTGCAACATCACTGGAGTGCCCAAAAGCACAAGGTGTGCAATACTCAGAGACATGGCCAAGGTAAGAAAGGCTGAAAGACGACCACCACTGAACAAGACACACAAGCTGAAACGTCAAGACTGGGCCAAGAAATATCTCAAGACTGATTTTTCTAAGGTTTTATGGACTGATGAAATGAGAGTGAGCCTTGATGGGCCAGATGGATGGGCCCGTGGCTGGATTGGTAAAGGGCAGAGAGCTCCAGTCCGACTCAGACGCCAGCAAGGTGGAGGTGGAGTACTGGTTTGGGCTGGTATCATCAAAGATGAGCTTGTGGGGCCTTTTCGGGTTGAGGATGGAGTCAAGCTCAACTCCCAGTCCTACTGCCAGTTCCTGGAAGACACCTTCTTCAAGCAGTGGTACAGGAAGAAGTCTGCATCCTTCAAGAAAAACATGATTTTCATGCAGGACAATGCTCCATCACACGCGTCCAAGTACTCCACAGCGTGGCTGGCAAGAAAGGGTATAAAAGAAGAAAATCTAATGACATGGCCTCCTTGTTCACCTGATCTGAACCCCATTGAGAACATGTGGTCCATCATCAAATGTGAGATTTACAAGGAGGGAAAACAGTACACCTCTCTGAACAGTGTCTGGGAGGCTGTGGTTGATGCTGCACGCAATGTTGATGGTGAACAGATCAAAACACTGACAGAATCAATGGATGGCAGGCTTTTGAGTGTCCTTGCAAAGAAAGGTGGCTATATTGGTCACTGATTTGTTTTTGAATGTCAGAAATGTATATTTGTGAATGTTGAGATGTTATATTGGTTTCACTGGTAAAAATAAATAATTGAAATGGGTATATATTTGTTTTTTGTTAAGTTGCCTAATAATTATGCACAGTAATAGTCACCTGCACACAGAGATATCCCCCTAAAATAGCTAAAACTAAAAACAAACTAAAAACTACTTCCAAAAAAATTCAGCTTTGATATTAATGAGTTTTTTGGGTTCATTGAGAACATGGTTGTTGTTCAATAATAAAATTAATCCTCAAAAATACAACTTGCCTAATAATTCTGCACTCCCTATATATATATATAGAGAGAGAGAGAGAGAGATATTATCATTTTAAACATAATTAAAGACAACACTGGGGCCGACAAGCTCCAAAACTGCACCGTAACCTCGGTCAGTAACGTAGATGTGGATGAAAATGGCTTTTTAACCAGGTGTTACTCAAATAATGGAAATGATAATGCAAAGCCGGCAAGTGAAAACACAAGGAACACTGATCATCTTCATGTTGTCCATGCTAGACTACTCAAAATCGGTTTTCTTGAAGATGTCCAGCACATTGTGTTTTAAAGCTTTGCACTTTGCTGTACACCTCCTCTGGACTCCTAAAATCTAACAACAAGTATTAATAACAAGAGAAAATATTACCAGAGCGACTTCTCCACTATCTTGGTTCTGAACACCTCTTCTTGGTCCAAGTTCACAGTGCAGTAGCAGTCCCGCATCTTGTTTGGCCCCGGATATGAAGGCAGATTTTTTGCTTCACCTGGTAAAGAGAAAAGGATTGTAAGCCATGGCTGAATAATGAAAACTGGGTAAACACAGGGAGAGGTAAAGTTAAACAAGAATATGATCAGAATCCAGAAATCAGTGTGAAGTACATGAAGTACAGAACACAGAACTTAATGAGGCATCAACATTCTATAGGGCTTTTAGTAATAGTACGGAATATTTAAGGATTGCGGTGTACTGTGTAAAAAATAAACACATATACACACACACACACAATTTATATATATATATATATATATATATATATACACACACATACATATATATATATATATATATATATATATATATATATATATGTGTGTGTGTGTGTATGTGTGTGTGTATGTATGTGTGTGTGTGTGTGTGTGTGTGTGTGTTTATTTATAATATTTATTTAGATAGAGATAGATATTACAACATGGCTACAAATATGAAAATACATGTATTGCAAGAATACCCTAGACACCAGACACTTCAGAGCAACTTTGTGGAATACATCAACAATTCAAAATTGAGAACACGTTAACACAAAAATTAAAGTAGTAGTAGAGATGGTCCACATCTCAATGATTTGGCCTGGTTCAACATAATTATTTAAAACATAGTAAACTAGAATTGTAACTGGTAAAATAAATAAAAAATTGATTCCTTGGTTTAAATGTAAATTATATATTTATATTGGATATATATTGTATTTGTATTAACTGAGCATATTTATATAAAGTGTATAGCCCTTAAGGTTTGTATCCCATTTCCCATTTTATCCTTCTTTTGTTAACTCCTAATTATTATTCTCATTAATTATGAATTATGCTATTAGCGGTTATTTTATTATAATTACTATAAAATAAAAAATAAAATATTTTTTTTAAAGATAAATCAGATTTTAATTAATGGTCGAACATATGTATATTTGTTTTTAAAGTGTCAGCTTTAGTATCCATTTATTTATCCAGGTTTTTCAGATTGGAGTGGGGAAGGTAGGGCAATTCCCATTTTGTTTTGTTATCATCCCTGGAATGAAATTTATGCAGCCCATGATGGCCTGGTGGCCTGGCCATCATTTGTTAAACATTTTACATCTAATGATGTAAAAGTAATTAGTAGAGCTTATGAACCTAAGGGATTACTATTGTAGAAGTGGACTGGTTTATTTTCCAGCATCATTGGGAAAGGTAGTTTCTATAAAAATTATCTGCAGAATACACAACCAGTGGAGGTATTGCATAGGAGTCAATCGTAAAAAAAAAAAAAAAATAGATGTTGGAAAGATAGGTAAGTCGGAGAACAATTCCAAATTAGCAATAAGTGGCCGATTTCCCCAGGTCAACTCATGTTACTTACTGGTTTTAGTGCATAGATCCTTTAATTTAACAAGAGAGGCTGAAAGCATGACTGTGGTTGGCGCATTAATGTAAATGTTTCATTGACTGTATGACCGTATATATAATAGGGCAATTCATTTATGGCTGTTTAAATAGTCAACACAGAGTTTTATTGCTGTGCAGCTTTGAGTACAACACTCAAATATACCAAGCTCCTAGAAATGAAAGCCTCTACATGGCAAAAAAGGAGGAATATAGATTGCCTAGCCGATCCCATAAAAATAGGTAAAACGAATTTGTAGCCCTTTGATACAGGACTTCTACCCTATGAAAATCTCCCTTTCCTGTATAGTTTCCCCCATCTCGGTGGAGCCACGGTGAACTATAACAAATAAAAATGTTGACCAACTAAAGTTAAGTCACAAAACATGTGACACGTTTTTACATAAATGTAGATACATTTATTAAAAACCACTACTGTTTCCAGTGAGGATTTGTTAAAGCTGAAAAGTGTACATCACACAGGACACTAACATTCATAGTAATATCAAACTTGCACAAAAATTAAACAAAAATCTGTAACAATCTATTTAAAAAAAGGAAATGCAGGTTATAATAAATAATAAAATGCAGGTTATATCTTACATAGCTCACACATGTCTTCGCTTGTCTCTTTCTGGAAAGAAAAATAGTTTGATTCACTTGGATATGGATTTGAGAGAAAATATAGTGTTTTGCAAGCTGTGGAGATTAAATTAAAGCAATGGGTGTTTCAATTGACAAGTTAGCAAGCAGCAATGCAATCCATACCCATCTATAAGCAAATATGTTTGTTTGAATGGTTGATATTTTTCAGTACAGTTCCAGAATGATGGACGGATTTTATTCCATCCTTCAAAAGCAATCTAGAAACAAGTACCCCATATTTGGGACAGCACTGAATATTTATTTGTATTAATCAATTTAGCAATCCATATGTAATGATTACAGCTTTGTACAAATAACTTCACAGCTGACATAGGGGCACTGTACATTGTTTGTGGATGTCCAATGAAATCTCCTCCTAATGAACCCCAGAAAGTTGTAACCCAGTGGAGGAGCCTACACCCCCAAATATGTGCAAGGAGGGAGAAGATGTCCTAAGCCTTTAACAGACAAATACTATACATGTATATTAGTATACATGTAAATAAGTATGATGTCTAAGCAGTAGCATACATAATATGATACACACACACACACACATATATATATATATATATATATATATATATATATATATATATATATATATATATATATATATATATCTGTGACAAGATTAGCACACTAACATTTTCTCTTCCTAATGAAAGATTAAATTCCATGCATCCCCCCCAAAAAATCTATACAAATATTAAAAATTCTACATTCAATAAAAATAAATGAACATATAATAAAAAATAGTTTTATTAAAATGCTTATATTAATGTAAATATACTATTCTAAATATAGATCAATATATTATAATTGTATATTAATATTTTTATGTTCAAAAAATGTTTATTTTTATTCTTCTACACTTTTCTATTCTGTTCTACAGCTAAAATCTGAAGATTTTTAAGTGCTCAAAATTCAGCAGTTTCTGCCAAAAGTTGTCCAAAAATTGCCCGAAATTGCAGATTCCATGCTAAAAATCAGCCATATTGGGTAGCCAAACTGCAATTTCTCTGCAGTTTGGCTTTATGCCATAATCTGATCCAACTTTGGGCCAGTTTGAAGCACACTGGGCCGACCCACTAGTTAATTACATAAGGTATACCACATTAAGTATGGATGCAGAAACACACCATCTGAAAGGAAAATAAATACCTGGGTTGACTCATCGAATATTATTTCTCAATAACGGTGTAATACCATAATATTACCATGTGCACATAGGAAGTCATTTTGCATTTTAGATATAATTCAAAATATAAACAGTGATGTTTGGATAATTATCCAAGCCTGCAGTAAATACATCTGTATAAACGTCAATATAACTCATCAAGTTGAAGTGCTCTTGGACTGTCCGGATGAATATCTTACGTATGCAAGATAATAACTTAACTCTTAAGGAGGAACTGCATAGAAGGGGAGAGAGAGAGATTGCTGGCTGGCTGGCTGGCTTCCGGCCATTAGGGAAGCTGCGAGTTATTCCTCAATGACTTCTTGGAACTTCTCCAATCACGTCTTTGACAGAAATAAAAGAACATGGGCTGGCTCAGAAGCCATTTACTTGTATACAATAAGGTTTTATTAACCAATACAACAGAGCTGTCCAACTCGGCTATTTTGGCCTAAGCCTCACAATCTGGTTGACAATTAACCAAGATTCATTCAATTGTGCCAAATATGAAATTAGACCAATATTTCCAGACATAGTCAGTATTTATTCTAATAATATATTAACTGGTCTACCTGATTAATCATTGCAGCACTATGCTCACGTGTTGTGAATAACAAGTGTGTAACATGGTCACATGAAATATCAATTTGTAAATATTGTACAGCACCTTCCACCATGTGAATGCTTGGTGTAAAATCATAACACTGTATTATTATTGGCAATAACAAAATGCATGGTAGACTTAATGAAACATTCTTCAATCAGATCCAAGTCTGTGGACATTGTATCCCATGTTCAATCCTCTTTTGGTTTAATGGAGCAAGACAGCATGGTTAAAATAGCACACTAATTAAGTGGATCAGCTTGAACAATTAGCAATCAGGAAAAAAGCACTTTTTTAAGTGTATGACTTGTAAACCCATACAAATATTCAAAGTGGATACTGACTGCTTTCAACAAATTTACAAAATAGTCATTTTTCCCTTATCTCATATCCTCCCTGACCATTCTGCTCAGAACGTTTCTGGAAAGAAACTTCTTTATAAAAAATAAAAATCTATCGCTCTATAAGACGTTATAGGAAGTTTTTCAATTGGTCTTTGCTTAATCATATTGAAGATCAAGTGTGAATCAAACACAGCGGTTGAAAACCAGTTGTGAAACGGTTTGATTGTATTTTATTGATTTTAAAATGTATACAAACAACAAGTGATCGTTTTACAACTTCTGAATTGAACAAAACATGTATCCAGTCGGTGACTTAAGTCATACTAAAAAGGTGAACAGCATTTAAAGCAAGCACTGCCAGGAGGTGTTGTTGAAGGCAAACTTTGAAAGTCTATACTTGATAATTATTAAGCACCTAAAAGGTAGATAGGAATTCCTGAGAGGCCCCAACTGAAACAAGAACACAGCCAGTCATATCCCCTTTGGCAACACGTCGAGATAAGGAATTAAAAGATTTGGTTACAGAATGATTCATGATTTGAACATCTCCCATTTCATTAACAAACTGGGAGCAGTAAAAGAGTTACCAAAACAGGGCCACACTACCATGGATAAGGTGTACTGTATAATACAGCTCAGGGCTACTCACTTTCAGCGTAAACAGGGGGAGTGAAGTTCACCTTTAGCCTATTCCAGGCAGCTATACAAGGTACGACGATTCACTGGAACTATTTTTATACATCAGAGCTGAAAGAAAGTCATGAGGACTGAACCAGAGACTGGCTGCTAAGATTAATGTTGGTAAGCAGACATGCTGCCCAGTTATAGTTATGGTTAAATATTTTCAGTCAGTACTAAGAGAATGGCCTTGTTTATACATGTTAATTTCCATATTGCAGTGTTGACCAATAAACAGACTAACAGCAGTATTCTGAATCTGTGGCTAGAATATGCCTACGAGTTATTTAACATAACTGCAAGACCAAAACAATAGATTTCAAAAGTGTCCACTTAAATAGGAGTTTTTGTGACATCACCTTGTTAAACAATATATAAAAATAATACATTTTCTCTATGGGAACACAAAGTAAGGTTATTGCCATAAGACACTATAGTCACATTTTCTCTTAATCTATACATTTGCTTTAACCCCTTAGTGACATGACTTTTTTGGCTTGTCCGACGCTTGGTGACATGGGCTGTTTTAACATTTCTGAGCAGTTTGTGTTTTGCTGTAATTTATTTCTGTCTCATTTAGTGTACCCGCACAAACTATATATCGTTTTTATCGTCATAAGAAGGGCTTTCTTTTGATACCATTATTTTGATAATAGCATATAATTTGATGTAAAAAAAATAATAAAATATGGCAAAAAAATTGAAAAAATAATTTTTTTTTGACTTTTATTTGAAAAATCGTATACTCATGTACAAGAGACAACAAAAAAACACTGCTAAAAAGTTTCTAATATATGTCCTGAGTTCAGAAATAGCCCATGTTTTTGTGCTTTTTTATTCATGTTACAGGGCCAGAACTATAAGTGGTGCAAAGCTATTTTAAAATCCCTTCTTTCAAAATTAGCGATAGTGACATTGATACACTGATTTCTGTACTAAATCCATGAATGACCCCCAACATGTACATATTTTTGAAAACTAGACAACTCAGGGCATTTAACTTGGGGTATTTTGACACATTTCATGTAGCCATTTTACCACCAATCTATGCCAAAGTTTGCAGCAAAAAATCTTTTTTTTTAATTTTTCACATATATTGCAATTTAGGTAAACATTACCTTAAAATGTGAAGGGGTATTTCCAAATAACACCTCAATATGTGTTCAGCAACATCTCCTGAGTACAGGGATACCACCCATGCTTAGGTTTGTTGGTTTGTTTTGGGGCTAAAAGGCCACATTTAGGGGGTGCGCATTTTGGTTTTCCAACTTGGAATTCTGACATGCAGAAAACTTGTGCCCATGTCCCATTTGGGACATTTTTGAAGCCAGAAAGTGTATTCTACCCCACAAAACCATATATTTTTTTAAACTAGACATCCTAGGGTATTTCAAATGGTAGTATTTTAACACTTTCCATGCACTAATTATACTACCAGCCTATGTCAATGTTTTGGGTTGTAATTTTTTTTCACATACATTGTACTTTGGGCATGAATTCACAGATCCTGTTATATGTCAGTGCCAAACAACACCTCAATATGTGTTCAGCAACATCTCCTGAGTACAGGGATACCACCCATGTATAGGTTGGTTAGGTTATTTGGGGGTTAAAAGGCCACATTTGAGAGGTGCTCTTTTTGGTTTTCCAACTTGGAATTCTGACGTGCAGAAAACCTGCGCCCATGTCCCATTTGGGACATTTTTGAAGCCAAAAAGTGTATTCTATCCCACAAAACCATATATTTTTGAAAACTAGACACCCTAGGGTATTTCAAATGGTAGTATTTTAACACTTTCCATGCACTAATTATACTACCAGCCTATGTCAATGTTATGGATAGCAATTTTTTTTCACATACATAGTACTTTGGGCATGAATTCACAGATCCTGTTATATGTCAGTGCCAAACAACACCTCAATATGTGTTCAGCAACATCTCCTGAGTACAGGGATACCACCCATGTATAGGTTGGTTAGGTTATTTGGGGGTTAAAAGGCCACATTTGAGAGGTGCGCTTTTTGGTTTTCCAACTTGGAATTCTGACGTGCAGAAAACCTGCGCCCATGTCCCATTTGGGACATTTTTGAAGCCAAAAAGTGTATTCTACCCCACAAAACCATATATTTTTGAAAACTAGACACCCTAGGGTATTTCAAATGGTAGTATTTTAACACTTTTCATGCACTAATTCTACCACCAGCCTATGTCAATGTTATGGATAGTAATTTGTTTTTCACATTCATTGTACATCGGGCATGAATTCACAGATCCTATTATGTGTCAGTGCCAAACAACACCTTAATATGTGTTCAGCAACATCTCCTGAGTACAGGGATACCACCCATGTGTAGGTTAGTTAGATTATTTGGGGGCTAAAAGGCCACGTTTAGGGGGGGGTGCATTTCCAACTTGGAATTTTGACATGTAGTCAGCCTGCGCCCATGTTCCATTTGGGACACTTTTGAAGCCTGTCAAAGTATTTTACCCCATAAAACCATATATTTTGGAAAACTAGACATCCTAGGGTATTTAAAATTGTGGTATTTTAACACTTTCCAAGTGCTAATTCTACCACCAACCTATGTCAAAGGGATGGGATGTCATTTTTTCCCCACACACATTGTAGTTCAGGCAGGAATTTTCAGATTCTGGTATTTGCCACTGCCAACCAACACCTCAATATGTGTTCAGCAACATCTCCTGAGTACAGGGATACCCCCCATGCATAGGTTTGTTGGTTTGTATTGGGTCTAAAATTCCACATTTAGGGGGTGCGCAATTCCAACCTGGAATTTTGACATGTAGTCAGCCTGCGCCCATGTTCCATTTGGAACATTTTTGAAGCCGTCCAATGAATTTTACCCCATCAAACCATATATTTTTGGAAAATAGACATCCTAAGGTATTTCAAATGGTGGTATTTTAATACTGTATAGGTACTAATTCTACCACCAGCCTTTGTAAAAGTTTGTGGTAGTACTTTTTTGGGAGTTTTTTTTCCACATGCATTGTACTTCAGGCATGAATTCACAGATTCTGGTATATGTCACTGCCAAACAACAACCCAATATGTTTTCAGCAACATCTCCCGAGTACAGGGATAGCACCCATGCATAGGTTTGTTGGTTTGTTTTTGGCTAGAAGGCAACATTTGTGAGATGCGCATCTCAAAATTCCAACTTGGAATTTTGACATGTAGTCAACCTGCGTCCGTGTCCTTTATGGGATATATCTTTGAAGCCAGCCAATGAAATTTACCCCCACCAAACCATATATTTTTTTATCTGTAGACCCCCATCACTACTTGTGGCAAGGGCTCAGCAGCCACCGATACAGTGCAGACAGCAAAACATACTGTTGCTGTGCAAGATTACTGCTTAAACAGTGATGAATGGCAGGGAAGGGGTTAATACACAGTGAAAGACTTTCATAAAACCTGCCAATTTTATAAAATGTTATTTTATATCACTAATACTGATCTGTCTCTTTCCGTCACAAAAATGTAAGTGAGGAGAGGGAGGCAGATCAATATTTGTGAATATTGATCCGATTCATTTTGATCTGACCAGGGCGAATGGTGAGCTTAATTGAGAAATCACCAAACCGCCTTTGCCACTAATTCGCTGTTACTGATCGCTATGCGCTCAGGCAGCTTAAAAAAAAAAATCTCAAATATTTTTACTTTACATGTAATCCCCTAGCGGGTATGTGTAAAAAAAAATAAAAAAAAATATGCAGACAGATAAAAATTGCTTTGGCGTCAATATCATTGCGTAAGCAGTGATCGACGGGAAATAAGGGGTTAATAACTCTTAGAAGAGCCTTTTTAGTACTGTAATAAATTACAGTACAAAAAAAATTAACCCCTAAAAAATGCACAAACAGCAAAAATAAATGCGCTGATGTGCACGATCACTGCTTTTGCAAGATCAGTGGCAGGGAAGGGGTTAAACACAGGGAATTGCTTTAATAATTTTTTTTTTTATTGTTTTATTATTTGTGTGTTGTGTATTTATTGTTTTTTTTAACTTTTAATTACTTTTATAACTTTGATCTGTCTCTCTCCCTCACTAAAAAAAATGTGAGGAGAGGGAGGCAGATCATAACTGGTCAGATCAATATAGGGTTAATATTGATCTGACCAGTCAGTGGGGATGTTCAGGAGAGCATCCCCACTGCCTGTCAGTGTGCCTGGCAGTCACTGATTGCCTCTGTGAAGAGGCAATCGTGTGACAGCCAGAGAGCACAGGAAGCAGGTACTTCCTGCCTCCTGTGCTCTTGCCCTTAGAAGGGCAGCGCCATCTTGGTCACTCAGTGACCAAGATCGTGCATTTTTTTTTTTGTGTTTCTGATTGCCTCGACTTGCGAGGCAATCAGAAACACTTTCTGAGCATAGGAAGCGAAAGATTCGCTTCCTATGCTCATTTTTTAAATGCCCGCGTTTTAAAGGCACTGTGCCTTTAAAACCGGCATTTCGATCGCTCTCCGGAGCGATCGAAATGCCGACGGGCATTTTTTTTAGCATTGTACGATGCTTCCACACGGAAGCATCGTTACAATGCCGCTTGAGCACTGAAAGCGGAAAAACTCCGCTTTCAGTGCTCGTTTTGACACAGGACGGACTAGGTCCGTCCTGTGTCACTAACGCCTCGGCACACAGGACGGACCTAGTCCGTCCTGTGTCGCCAAGGGGTTAATACCTGGAAACACAATTTTTAGCTATTTGTTTTACTCTATAGATTTACAGTATAACAATGTTCAGGTGACCGAATTCCTTTAAGTGAAGAGGACTATCCAATTTTATAGCGCATATCAATATCAATGTGTAGGGTTTGTTAAATACATCTTATGGCCTCTTATAATACCATATTTGCCTGAATATAAAAACAACCCTCCAAACTTTGATTATTCATTTAGGAAAAAAAGAAGAAAAAAAAATGTCTGAATACAAGACTACCCTAAAAAAAAAAAAGTGTTTTATTCACATGTAAACTATTTTTTCATATTTAATAAAATTGTGATACAATATTTTATTTGCCAATCTGCCCCCCAGACTTGGCCAATGTGTTCCCCCTCATAGCCATCTGTCCCAGACTTAGCCAATGCATTACCCCACACAACCTTCTTCCCCCCAGGCTTAGCCAATGCTTCCCCCCCCCCCCCCCCACAGCCATCTGCCCCCAGACTTTGCAACCACCCCTACCTCAGACTTAGCCAATGCTGCCCCCTCCCACCTTTAATCAATGCAGCTCCCTCCCAGCCCACCTTTAACCAAATGCTGCTCCCTCCCATCCCATCCTTCAACCAAATGCTGCTCCCTCCCATCAACCAAATGCTGCTCCCTCCCATTCCCACCCTTCAACCAAATGCTGCCCCCTCCCGCCCCCACCCTTCAACCAAATGCTGCTCCCTCCCATTCCCACCCTTCAACCAAATGCTGCTCCCTCCCATTCCCACCCTTCAACCAAATGCTGCTCCCTCCCATCCCCACCCTTCAACCAAATGCTGCTCCCTCCCATCCTCACCCTTCACCAATGATGCCCCCTCCCGCCCCCACCCTTCACCAATGCTGCCCCCTCCCTTTACCAATGCTGCCCCCTCCCTTCACCAATGCTGCTCCTTCCCCAGACATGCTCCCAGTATCCCTGGTGGGGATAGTGGGGGCAGCTGGTGGATCTCTGCACGATGCGTGCAGACATCCTCCGGTGCTGCCCGACACTTCCGTCTTCTATGACTCATGTGACCTCCCGGCTTCCATCACAGAAGTCTCAGTGGAAGTGCCAGGCAGCAGCAGAGGATATCTGCGTGCAGACATCCACCAGCTGTTTGTGAAGTGGGATCCAGGTCCCCGGGAGCTCTGTGTGGGACATGGATTCCAGTCTTATAGTCAGGCCTCTATTTAAGGTCTGATAAAAAATGGAGCGCAATTGTAAGACGAGGGGTATTTTTCAGAGCATGTGCGCTGAAAAAAACCTTGTCTTATATTCAAGCAAATATAGTGCATAAACATGTTAAACATTCCTTGGGGACCAGTGAAGCACACTCAGACTCATTAGATATGTATACAAATATAATCTTCTTATATATATATATATATATATATATATATATATATATATATATATATATATATATTATATACACACACATACACACATACATATATATACACACACACACACACACACACATATCCAAAACAATGCTTTTAAATGAAGAATTTTATTTCATTCAGGAGATTTAGGTTTATTTGATTTGGTTTATGGTACATTTCTTAACAATGCAATTATGATTAAATAAATAAAAGGCTTCCAATTTCACCCGTAGTATTGTCATTCAGTATTCCGTGATAGTCATTTTTATCCTTTAATTGATTTGGGAAAACAAATGGGAATATTAAATGAGAGATTGCTTCAGATTGTAGTAATATTTTCATATCAAAGTTTGCGAGAACCAGGGACTATTTACTAATCCCTGAACACTGTGTTAAACTGACTGTTTTAGAACTCTGATTAAGTACATAAACCTTTTTTAAATACACTAGTGCAACACACTACTGAATCAGGAGAACTGCTGCTACTCATCCTGCGGCAGTAATGGTTAAGCTTCATCGCATTAGCAATGGCAGAGGTACCAGAACAATAGCAAGAAAATCATTGTTTGCTTGTTGCAGATGGGATTAAAAGCTTTCATTTCCAAACACAGGAAGAACAAACACAGAACTATCTTGTCATGTTTACACTTAGTGGTAATCAAAATATAAAGTTCACATCAACTACACCTCACAAACAAACAAACTAAGATGTAAGCAGTTCGGAGAACCATCCTGATCTCCTTCAGGGCATATAACTACAAAAGGAGAATCAATGAACCCCATGTTATTTTAAATATTTATAGTATTATATCCATTTCTGAATATCATCAAAAGCACAATTAGACAGACAGCGGCTTTGATCCTATGACCCCAAGAAAAATGCAAAAGACTGCTGATCATAACCCATAGTATATAATCACATAAAGTGGACTAATCAGACAACGCTGATAAACTACAGATGAAAAAGGAAGAGCGACGACCACAACAAGAGGATAGTCTTAAATTAGAGGGGTAAACCTTTAAAAGTAATATCAGGAAGTATTACTTTACTGAGGGAGGTAGTGGATGCATGGAATAGCCTTCCAGTAGAAGTATAAAAGAGTTTACGCATGTTTGGGATAGACATAAGGTTATCCTAGATATAAGGCCAGGGACTAAAGAGAGAATTCAGATAATTGGGGAAACTCGTTCTTATGTGCTGACACATGCTATGTGATCAAGAAGATGTTTAAGAATCATTATTGTCTTGGAATAGGCTCCCTTTATAGAACTCAAATTCCTTCAGGCTAAATCCTACAAAAAAAAATCCTTACATTTGTATATTCCACATAGCTCTGTTTGAGAAATAGTTGTACAAATGCATTGCTATTGAGCAGTACTAAAACTGGCCAAGTTGTCCAGCGTGGGTGAGAATGATGTGGATTATACATTTAATAAACTAAAGAAAGGAAGTGCTTTGAAGAGGCAGTAAAAGTCTTTTTTTAAGTAATACAGGAATAAAGCCAACAATGGGACATTTGTACGAGTTAAGAAGAATTTCTGGCTCTGCTTCCACGGTCACACAATCACTGCTGTAACGTTAGGCCTCAAGTCATAAAAAACTGAGTTTTAGGAACCAAGTGATGCATTTGACTTGGTGGAAGAAGGGTGCAACTTTTTCTTTAGACTCTCAGTCTTTCCCTGTGCAAGCTCCTTGGACTAGAAGCAGTGAGCTTCCCCATATTTATCAAGTCGGGACAGTGTTCAATGTATTTTGTAATGACCTCGACAAGTTCCAAGGTGTGAAGGACCTAGCTGTGGAGAAAACATAAGCATACAATACTATGAATTTTACTTGAAGTAGTATTATCTTGGTCCACTAGCACGTTAGAAAAGGTCAGAAGACGTACGGTATGTTCGTAGTCACTGAATGTGCAACAATATATGCAGCAATCATTAAATTACACTTGAGGAAAAAAAACAACCTTTCTTTAAGTCCTATTGACTACACGTGACATTATGAGTGGTCAATATAGGAGAAAGGGCTTGTAAGAATGCAAAGTGTATAACAAGGTCCAAATTGAAAAATAGGAATATGCCCACTCCCATATAATAAATGAGGATGCAGCTCTCTATTCCACCTGCACAGACTTTTTAGCGTCTACTCATTTCATATTAAGGTCAAATTAGCCAAGTTGGAAACATTCTCCAAAGCATAAGCGATAACCTTTCCAACTTGGCTAATTTGGCCTTAAGTTTGACATTCACGTCACTATTCCCTGCAATTCTCTCTTTATGGAGTAGAACCTTTATTTTTATTTATTAAACATGAATACAACAACCAAAACAAAACCATGGTTTTATTGTGATTTCCCCTCAATACACATTAAAATACCCATGATAAGTCCAGATCATAGTGTCTTTTATGAGGCTTTTCAAGTCTTTAAAAAACAAAAACAGGAATGTTCAGTTAAATTAATGGTTTGATTCCTCAACTTCTTGTTAGCCATGTGTGTAAAATAATTCAGCCACTCTAATTGACATATGTGAGAAGGCAAGTGAAAGAAAATCAACAGTCATGTTTCAGTTCTGGTTTTCTGGGAGGTGATCGTACTGTATAAAACTGTACTTCCCTAAGATCCAAATGTATTTACTCTATCAGTGCAAAATAGATTTTATTTTTCATTCAGCACTAAAATGAAAATGTCCTAAAGATAATAATTTATCATTTTTATAGCGCTTTACAAAATGGGAAACGTTGCAATATTAAAGGGGGTATTAAGTGCTATATATCTTGGCTATAGTCCTAAAAACAAAGAAGGCAGATGTTACTACATCAGAAACCTAAAGTCAAAAGCCAGCTAACCAGGACTTCCACAAGTCCATTTGGGCAACTCTCACTTAGAGGAATTCTTTTTTTGTCAAGGTTCATTTTCATCTTTGAAAAACTTCAATGGGGTCAACTAAGCATCTGTTGACAAAATAGGTCGGTTCTTTAATATCGGGGCAAAGAGAAATATAAAGGGGTCTGCACAGCATTGCTATTTTGGGTCATACCATTTGAGGATTAACTCCAGCAGCATCAAGTAAATAACATGAAAGATCATCAACATCTGGTGATTTAGACCAAGTATGTAAAAGTCTGAAAATACAGGTTCTAGATGTCTTTTGTACAATATGAAAAACACCACGAAAAGTAACATTTTTACAAAGGCTAACTATTTATGTGCAATATACCATTAAACAGATATACAATAAACAGAATTAGCAGCCAGATAGAACCACTGCATTCCACTGTGCAAAAGAGGAGAAATGATGCATTATGCCCCTATTGCCTACAGAAAAGTAAAGGCTGTACATTTGTTAAAATAATCTTTTGCTCAATTTTATTGACACTGCTTACGTTTAACACATTTAAAAGTGGAGAAATCTGTTTTAAAAGAGCTTTATGATGGTGCAAAGACAATTTTGGAAAACAGGTCCACTTTAAAAGCATAAACCTTGTTCTGTGATAGGTTAGGAGTCTACGCTAGATCAATCAAGTGCCAGGAGAGTTTCAATGTGCTACACAGCCGTTTTATGAACATAAAAACTGTTAATGTAGAGTCACATTCCTATGTGTTGTATGCTTGCCTGGGGAGCTAGAGCAGATTTATGCAGGAGAGCAGAGGGGCTCTTTCTGGGTATGACTAAACGTCCTTCCCAACTTCAAACAGAGTTACTGCCTTATCCCACAATTCCTGGTTGTTCTTCCTTATGTAATTTTAAATACATTACTTGTGGCTATAGAGTTTACTGGTCGACAGTTTGCTTCGCTCAAGTCAAAAATCGAAATTCTTCGAATGAGTTGGGCCACATACTACTCAGAATTACAGGCTGAAAGGCCGATACATATTATAAAAATGATGTAATAAAGTAAAATTGGAGTTTTCAGCCAGGCAGAGAAACTGTTCAATGGTCTCAGTTGGCAGCACTGCTGGACTGAAGACTAGCAATACAGAGTGCTCTTGCGCTTCCTGGGATAACCTTTTACCAACTCAGTGCAGTCAAATTTCCCTTCTAGATACATTATAAATCAAATGCTGACTGTCTCGTATTGAATTATAACTAGTTATAACTAGTCTATTTCATTGCAGAACTGTCCCACTTAAAAGCGGGAATGTTGGGGGGCATGTAATGGTGATTGTGCCACTTTTAGGACTTTGGGCCACAATTAACCCTTATGCAAAAAAAACCCAATGCGCCGATAACATGGACCAGCAACAAACTTGAAAATGAATCAAACTGCTTGAAAAAAACGTAAGTAATTCCTTCCCAGGCGCAACCACAATGAACAAAAGGGAGGCTGGTGTCAGCTGATCAAAGGGAACTCCGTATGGAAAAGCGGTATCAAATTTTATTATCTCATTAAATGAAAAATGCAATACACAAATAGGAGAGCAAAAAAAATGGAGACTGGCATATAAGCTACATGACTGGTCACATGGTTTATGTGTATTAAGCGTATGCTAGTGGTATTCTGTATTTGATCTTTGATTAATGTGTTATGCTTTCCATTTTGAAAAATAATAAAATTTGATAGTGCTTTTTACATTTGGAGTTCCCTTTGATACTGGAGTCTGTTGATGTTTGTCTCTCTTCTTAGAAACACATGTGTCTAGATCCACACTGAATAGAAAACATATACTCAATATTTAGTGCTTATAGTGGATATACTATTCAGACAGGTAAGGGTCACTCTTTTCAAAGAACAATCTCCCCAGTGGGCGAACCGGGCTCCAGCTTGCTGGCAAAGTACAATATTCAGTCAGGCAGCTGGCAGGCGGTTCAGGGTGCTCAGACTACCGCTGACATAACGGGATCAGGAATATATATGCAGAGATTTGGCATCCGTGATACAGAGGTGTTTAATATCCAGTATCATACAAAAGCCCATCATCTTTTGAACATATATAAGGGTCACAGTTTCCCAACCCTTGTCTACAGGATGCATTGCCTACTGAGATCGTTTAGAGAGGTAGCCCATTGCGGAGTATTATTGGAGTTGAGGTTCATCTCGTCCCCCCATTTTTGCAGCTACCTTGTCAGTACAGATACTAATTAAGCAACCTGTGGCTTTCAAGCAGTTAAAGTTCCCATAGTTTTCCACAGCCACAACACCTTTAGAATCTGTTAAATCCTCACAGTTGCAGGTTCAGTTCCTGTAATAGTTCATAAAACTCTAAATGCCCAAAGTTAACCACAGCCCTAACAGAGACCACAAAGGTGGCATGAAGGTGTTGCCAATAATAGGAAATCTTTTTTTCATTTTAAAACACCTGCTTATTTGCCTACTAAGAATGAAACTGATAACTGATAAAATTTGCAAACAAAAAGGAAACGTCAGCTGCAAGGGCTTCAAGTTAGTCGAATACAGGATGCGCTCCACATGCCCACAGGCCAAGCATAAGCAACCCTATTTTACCTATAACTAACACTTCATGGGAATTCCTACTAAATTGTATGCAGACATAAAAGGGCATGTTTGTGGTCTAAGTCTTCAAATCTATAATGTTTACATACAGATACATTATTATATCATTACATATTATCAGCCCTACTACTCATGAATGAAGTCAATGAACTGGGTAAACCCAGCCCATCGGTCTCTCTCCATCCAACCTAGACTGCAACCACACCCTGCCTCTTTACCACACAATATTAAAAAATCCATCTACCAGCACTCATGGTCTGAAGTAGAAGCCCACGTCTTATAGAATGTGGACTTTCAAATGGAGGCCTGCAAAGGTGGCGCTCAAAAGGTTTTTGGACGGCTCGTATAATGAATGAAAAGCCCATAGGTTCTATGGTGTTACATCATGAAATTAATATTGTCTGGTTCCCCA